>VYXF01002727.1:198697-211232 GCA_013397295.1 Polioptila caerulea | reverse complement strand
AACCCCTTCCCCCCCCCCGCCCCCCCCAAAAAAAAAACAGTGGGACAGTGTATTTTAGATTTTAGACAAACCTTGCCAACAGGAACATTCTTAACATCTTCCACAAACACAACTTCCCTCAGAGACCACTGTTCTTCATTCACTTTCTCCTCCTCTTTCGGGGCAGGAGTAGATCGTCGTCGCTCTGAGACAAAAAAGTTGTTACCAAAAAGAAAACTTGACATACTTAATCAAAACATCAAAATGTAATGTTCAGTAAACACCAAATCTTTCTCCGCAAAAGATCATCAGCAGTCAAATGTAGAAATTATCAAGAGGTTAAGAAGAATACAACTTTGAGAGTCAGAGCTACCTAACAGGTGTATCATGTTATTTTCGTGCTCTCCTGTGGCTTTGGAACCATTAAGGCCTATATGATAAGCAAAGCAATTTTTAAAGACACTTATGTAATTAAAATACAATATATTTTTTTAAATTTAAATAATACAATAACCAGAATATTCAAATTAAAATACAAGGAACAAGCCCTGTTTTGGCAGGGCTAACATACTCATGCTGTAAGGAAAATGGCTGACACTGTGAGATCATTCAGCCACCCCTGATACAGTGCTTTATATCAACTTTACAAAAAGTCTGCTTGCCTACCACATATGGATTTACTTGGTAAACTTCTAGAAGAACAGCAAATGAGGCAGAAAATAGCTATTTGGGCTAATGGCAATTGCAATACAGTTAGATTTGCTGCAGACTTTATCTGAACAGCAACTGTAGTACTCGGAATCAAATCTAAATATTTAACACGGCTAAATTAACACTGACAAGAACCTTTAATCTCCCAACTTGAGTATACAGTGTAATTAATACTATCAACATATTTAAAGTAAGAAGGAGAGAACTTCTAAGCTAATTGCACAGTTAACTTCAAACACTAGTTCAAAAGCCCAAGTGAAGTTGTAGTCAGTGGAAAATTACAGTTGAATGAACTGCAAAAGAAATCAATAGTAAAAGACTTGCAGTAAAACTAGTGAGTACTGCAGATCTGAGCAGATGAGATTCTCAGTCACTGCACAAGGCCATTTGAGTCATTAGGTCAATGCCTCTTAAAACTGCAGTTTGTGAACAACTAGAAGAAAAAGCTGCAGAGAGAAATGATGGCACTGTGATTATATTTTATAAATTTATGCGTTTAAATTGGGAGAAGAAAATGCTTAAGGAGTCCAGTTACACAAATTTGGATGTAGCCTTTCAGGTTTTTAAGCACAACTTGTACTATGAAACTTCCCTGACTGCTTTTGCATGTTGGTAAAGAATGTCTCGTTTTAGACATTTTCTGTAATAAATACAAACTACTGCTTTCTGCATTGACTTTCAACTACAAGGCAAGCTGTTCAACAGTAGCTTAATCTTTAAAGAAGTTTCCTAAAACAAGTTCAACTTCTGGGCTGCAAAGAAACTCATTATCACATTGCAATTAAAAATAAATTTATCTTCCGAATTTCCTATTGATCATCTCCTGAAAGGTATTTTTGATTCTGAGAACTGTTACACTTGTGCAGATACACCTTGCATGGCAGAGTCACTGCTTACACATTTATTTACCACTGACAATTCAAAGATTATCCAAAGTCTATTACAAAAGCCTTTATCTCTACTGCAGTACAGACTGAAAGACCAAAGGATTCTGAAATTAGTACAGAATCACTGTAGAACTGCCTTTTATGGAAACTTCTTACCTACATAGTTATTTAAGTTTACTCTGAGCTACACATTACTTACTATACGGCATTGATGCACTGCTTGCTATTGAAGATGCATCACTACAAGTGGAAGCTGGGGATGGTGGAGGACCCATCTCAGTTTTCACTGGTTCCTGTTTGCTTTCAGGCCTAGAATAAAAGTCAGTACTTAGAATGAAGAAAGAAAACAGTGAAATCTTTTCTGTGAGAATGGACAAAGCACCAGTGTATCCCAGCATTGTTCCTTTAATAATAGCTTAAAAAGAAGTAACTCCACACTTGCGAATGACCATCCTAACTGACAAGGCTATAAATCTTCAGGCTGGGGATGGTGCAATGCTGCTTAACCAGGGATTAGCTTTTTTACATTAACTGAGCATAGATGCACTACTACAGAAAATAAACATGATGAGCTTCATTTGAGGAAAGAAACAATTATTAGCTTTATACAGTAACCTGAAACTCCGAAACTGCAGAACATTTTCAAGCTTAACTTGAAATTGTTTAAATCTGTTTTAAGAGACATTTGTCTCTTAACAAAAGACTGTCAACCCTAAAAACCCTAAAACATTTCTTTGAACTATGGAGGGGCTGAAACAGATCTGTTTAATCTCGTAAAGAGCCAGGAAACAGCTGGTTCCATTTTCAGCTATTAAAATATAAAATCTTGGAAACTTTATGAAACACTGTAGGCAAGCCTTCATTTAATATTCCTCCTGCATTTCACATGTACATAGTGCTTTCACACAAAAGTGAGACACTTTTCCTGCAGTGAGCATTTCAGCACATCTAGCCAAGTTTACAAGAAACCTAGTACCTTATTAAGATGGCAAAATTCCCAAAATTATAAAAATGTGACCTTCCTTTTCGATTATTACTCCCCAGTTCAAGAGAGTATCCTATAAACAATCTGTGTGTATGTGCACGTGTTCTCCACACTTACTTTGCCTCAGTAGTTTTGCTGGCTTTCTCCATGTTTTTCAAGCTCTCAGGGGACCGAAGCTGAAATCGACAGCTGTCATTCATGTTCCAAACAGATTCCATTAGCACACCAACTTTAGGAATTCCAGCACTGATTGAAAAAGCAACTGCTCCAGCATGATAGAGGGGGTTATTTCTTAAACACACCTATGGACAGAAATATTTTTTTTCTATGAGAAAAATGAATTCTACTGAGGGAAATCACACATACATTATTTTCTTGGTGGCATATGTAGTAGTCAAAATAGAAAACTTATGGATTCAGGTGGAGAGGAAAGTCAGCATTATGTATGGAATAAGAAGCTGTTGTGCAATTCGCAGCTGAAAGCAACAGCTTTAGCAGTGAAACTATTTTATGTATAATATTTAGATGCTCAACCACAAAACGAAGAATTAATCCAATAACAGAGACTCATCACAGTGTCAATTAGAATGGTTTTGGAATCAAAAGAAATGTTCTCCCTGGGAAAGAGCAGCTTTGTCTCATATTAGTTCTAATATTCATTAAAAAAAAATCCTCTGTACCAGTTACTAGCCACTTTGGTAAGGCTTCAAACCAAAGGTCTATCCCACCACATAAATAAATCAAACCCATACATTAAAACTGCAGGCATTTAAATGCCTAATCATTTACAAAGGAATTTGTTTTATCAGGAATTGTATTTCTATACTTGCCTTCTCTCAAACACAGAATCAGTAGGTAAGGTAAAACAGAAGTACTTTGCACGAGTACAGCTTGTCCTTCTATGCAGCTAGAGTCATACTTGTAGAACAGTAACAATACTAACAGGACATATCCATTTACATTACATTATGTAATTCAAATATACTATTTTAATTTCACATCATTACTATCACTTTTGTGCATAACTCTTTGTGTTAATTAATTTTGTTGTGTTTTTGAAGAGTACGTTGCAAACCCATCAGATAGCATGGTAAGAGGGCCACTGGTGACAGCTGTACTTGCCTGGGTTCCAACAGTTATGTTTGGCATAGAGGAGATACCAGCACTAGACTTCGGCTTTTTATTTTTTGCTCTGGCCTTTTCTAGCATTTTCTTCCTTTGGCTGAAAGGAACTACACCCCTGCGGAAAAAATGTATGTTATTTTAAAAAGGCTGTGGGAAAAAAAAGCTTTGTTCAGAACTTTGAACAGTTTATTCCTTCTGCTTAATGTAATCATGAGCAAACATTCAAGTGTGTGTGCCACCTTCTTCAAAGTCTCAAAGCACTGCAGAAATGTCATCTTTTTCCATATGTACCCCCACTTTCCAAACTCATCTCAACTACCCCAGTTTATATGGAGGAGGAGGAAGAGGCAGAGCACACGAATTATTTCATTGCCCAATGGCTTTCCTTCCAGTCTGAAGTGCTGAACCTCTGTCACAAGTGGTACACTCCAGTCACAGCTTTCAAGACACAGCCTGCCTCTTGGAACTTGAGGACATCTTTCCCACAACTAGTGATAATTTCCAGAATTTGCAGCCTCTGGGGAACATGGTTTTTGTTTTTAAATTCTAAAAGCCTCACCACCTCTATGGGCACATGGCTGAAGGAGTCTGAGGCTTTTACCACAGACTTCCACTGCAAGAGGGGAAAAAACCCCACTTCTTTTGTAATTGGATCTGCTTGGTTTAAAATCATTGTTGAAAATCATGCCTGCTAACACAGTGAAACATGTTTATTATTTGGATACTTCATGTTTTAGTCAGTGGCTTATAGAAGCTTTGATTCAAGAAGCTCCTTCATGTTAAATAAAACGTAAAAAGCATCAGTCCTTTGAAACACTGGAAATCAAAATCCTGTCTCATGTACTACAGATCACTGTAACTAAGGGTATCAATAGTAACAGAAGCTTCTGTCTGCATCAGTCTGGTAGCATAGAATCACCACAGTTGACATTTAACCAGAAAAAGATATGTTACATCATAAATTGCTTCCAAAGACTACATTCAAATGCTAGAATTTCTGTATTTTGCACCGATTATTCCAGTAAATATGGAAGGTTCTAACAGCCAAGTATCTCCAATGCTGTGAGGCTTAGCAGTTTCTATACAAAGAGTAATTAAAATGTGCCATGTCAGCCATGACATAATGAAAGAGCCAAGAACCAGAAATTTACAAGTCTAGCTACAAGTCTGCTTAAATATTTTCCTGATTTAATAGAATTTAATGAGAAAGCTGTTTCATACAATTAATTTTCAATGCTCTGATTTCCAGATCATCATGTATTTAACTCATCCATGCCTCAAAGCCACTTGAACTTTAGGCATGATACATAATGCAATAACTCCTGATACACTGAAAAATGATGCATGCTGACAATGCATTAGTATTACTCAATGAATTCACTTAAATTAGAAACTCATTTCAGAGCCCTTTCGGAAGTATTGTTTTTGAGGGTTTGTTTTTTGCTTTGTTTTGTTTGTATTTTTTTGGTGCAGGCTTCTTAATCATGAAGTTGTTAGTTAAAATACTTTAACTAACATTTCATATTTTATGTTTGAAAGGGTTATATTTTAACAACTCCAGAGGGAGCATCTGATGTTACTTCCCCCTTCTTTAAGATTTGGACCACAAACTAGCAGACCAAATCTTCTAACAGAGCCAGACAGAGGAACATCGACCTCATATGTAGGTAAGTTTGTTCCATATTTATAATCTGAAAAAGACCCCAAAGGCATAGAGAAGATTATTCTCTGATCCTGTGAAGTACTGATACATCTGAATGCTAAAGCATTTACACATATCTCCTAAAAGAATAACCTTATCCTGTTAAAGATGTTATAACTGGGTTCAAAAGCTTTAGGCATTTAAAAAGAGAATAAATATATTTTAAAAAGGGAACCTAAGATCAAGTGCAGATTTACCGAACTCAGAACAAATGGTGATGCAGTAGTTTTGCAACACCTCTCAGAGCCAGAGCCATGAAGACATCCAGAGCATCCACACTGTTGTACACAAACACAGTGTTTACTTACCACCAATACAAGTTGTTCTCTAGCTGAGCACACGTGTAAAGAGCACAACAATGTAAAGAAACAATCCGCTCTCCCTGAAGCTCCGAGTATGTTTGTGCAGTGTGTTCCAATTTAGAGGCTACAGAGCTTAAAGTTTCATCTACCCAAGTAGCAACCTAAGGGAGAAGGAAAGAAAGGAACAGAGCAGGCAGAGGGGGAAAAAAAAAGAAAAAGAAAACTTGCACATCAGTAGCATATTTATTGTAGTATTTACTGGTTTTGAAAGGAGGGGAAAAAACACATAACAACCTTTAAAATTCATCCCCTATCATCTTTTCTTTCCCCAAAAGAGAGCTTTTCGGAATTGTTTTCCCCTCTATTTCCAGGCCTCAACCTTAACAAAAAAGGTTGGGGCGGGAAAAAAAAAAAACCAGAAACCTGTCATAAAGTACATGGACATGTTGGTGTCTTTACCAAATCAGTTTCAAGGTCACTTTAACTGGGCTGACTTAGCTAACTTACTTTACACTGAAAGCCTGAATGTCCCTAGTTTTTCTGCTAAATCTCTACTGAACATTAACAAGCCTCTCTAGTCTCACACCAGAGTCAGTTTCTATTACAACAGCAAAAAATTGAGTGTTTCAGATAATCAGGTAAACCAGCTGTCTTTTCACTGTTTCAGCTCTGTATCTGATAGGTATCTTTTTTAAAAACTTTTTGCATTTCTACGAAACACCATATGGGGAGGAAGAGAAAGGAATGAGCAAATGATTTAAGTACTTTCTAGTGCAGATGAAGCTGAAGAAACAACTTCTCTATAACATACTGCAAGCAATCAAAAAAACCCAGCTTTGTCAAATTCAGCAACCAGCAAACTTTTCATACCTTGTTATTTTCCGTGGCAACAGTTGCTCTAATACTATTTGCAGAAAGGAGCACAATCTTTTCATTGGATAACCCCAAGAACATGGCTCGTGGATGATGCAGCGAAGGATTCTTTAGAAACAAAAAAGTATTTTAGATATTCAAAGCATATCAATAATTCTGAAGGGGAACATTTAAAGCTATACAGTACCTGTGCATTTCTGTAAGGCTCTGATTCACTCCACTTCCACTGATAGAGTTCTCCTTTACTGCTAACAGCCACGAGCTCAGAATATAGTGCTCCAATAGAAATAAACTTTGTTCCATCCTACAAACACAGAAACAGGAAATCTAAGACATGATATTATAAATCAATGATATTATAAATCTATACAATGATATTATATATCTATAAAAACATATAAATCCAAAGAAATGAACTTGGACTTTTTTTTTTCCATGGCACCCATGAATACCGAACCTGAAAATAAAGAAATATCCAGATTGTCCCAAGATCAGCATGCCCACACACACAAAACACCATTGTTTCTGATGAAGTGAGGGAAAAAAGAAAGATGTTATTTCCCTGAACTTAGGCAATAGCATATACATGGCAATTAACTTGGACAGTTTATTAAGAGCTTACATGGTGCTTTAAGAACACAACATTGCTCATAAAATCAAAGATGAGAAGATCTTTTGATTTGCTATATTGGAAAAAAAGTTTCTGCTTGAAATTTTAGCTGTTTGAAATTAACAAAAAGCAATATAATTCCACTATTCCACTGCTAAGTATAGTCAGGAAGGTATCTTCCAAACTACCCAAGAAATCTATTATCAAATTCACTGTTTCATCAGTTAAGCAATTCTTATCTTTCATTCCTGGAGGTAAGTAAATGCGAACAACATCAAGTTTTTTTTAAAAATCAGTATGCTGTGTCTCAATAATGCATCATTATAACCTGACACGCTGGTAAAGTTTCTAATTGTTGGTTATTCCTCTTGCCCTTTTCTCCTTTTTAACATTTTATCAAAACTCATCTGGAATCTTTCTACTACTTACACAGCACCACTTTGTTCGTTTGCTTCATCCTGTCCGTACACAGACCTCACAGGTCTGATTTCTCCCCTCTTACATTGGGTTTTGTATCAATATTGCTGCAACTATGCAATGTTACAACTTTATTTTTTGCAGATTCCTGTTCTTCCTTGCATTGAAATATATCTCAAACTACAGAGAATTTGATCGATTTCACAAAACATTAAATTCTGTTTACTGAGAAACATTTGTAATATTTCATTGCTCCTTAGCAAGTGCAGCTATAGGACAAACGTTCTCCTGAAGCTCCTTACTACTAATTGTAACTCAAATTTTTCTTCGAATTAGAGCTTCACAAAAAAATGAAAAAAAAAAAAAAACAAACCAAAAAAACCCAAAAACTGAAAAACAAACTAGTATAAAATCAAAGGCTGTCTTCTACAGCTACAGATCTGAAAGAGAGCTATGTGATATCTAGTCTTCTCTGCAGTGGTTATCTCCCAGATCACTATCTTGAACTGACTGTCAAACTACAATACACCATGTTTAAGTACTTCAGCCATTTGAGGGGAAACTCAACTCAGTCAGACATTAAAAATGTGCCACTATCCAGCACATTTAATTGTCCTCTAAATAAGGAGACTTTTCGCCACAGAAGTTTAAAAGTAGAAACATTTTTAGTTTCATAAGTCAGGATTTACACTATTTTTTGCTGTTTTTATGCCTAGCAGTATGCATTCCAAAAGCTGTGTGTCCTTGAGTGACACAGGATTCATTCAGTATGGCTCTTACCAAATGCTCACCAGCATTTTGGGAAAATGAAAAGGAGCAGGAGGAAAGGACAGAAGCAACCACAAGCAATTCTCTTTTATACCCTGCTAAGAACCTCTAGAATTAGTTAAAACATTAGAGAACCATTTTGTTCTGGAGGGCATCTACCAGCACAGCACAGAAATAACACGAATACTAATCCACATCATGATTATTAATACATGCCATGCCATAAACATTGCCTATTCTGAGGAAGAATTGTCATCAGAACCTACTGTAATCTAATGAGATGCATCTCGAGTTCACCAGCATAGATGAATCTTCAAAAGTTGGCTGGCTGGCCTCATGCCTCAGAATTAAGTATGGAAAGCAATTAATTTTTGCTCCAAGACACTCTCAATTTGACTTTTCATCTTGCTAACATATCTTTTAAAAACAAATAGCTTTGTATCAGAAGTTGAATATTAGAGAGACATGTCAATTAAATTTTTTCTCTCTTCCATCAAAATATTTGCGGTTGTGACAAAAGTGTTTCAGGACCAAAGCTCCATTCACCTCCAGAGGGCCATTCAATCAACTGCCCAAAGAAGCACAAACAACACAACAGCTCAGTTTCCAAAAACCTGAGACTCAGGTTCAACTACAAATTCTGATTTCAGACCACAGGAATTAACACACTTGAACATGATGCAGAGTACTGACAAAATCTTAGTATCTCAAGAGCTAAGCAGAACATACCTACTTGAAAAAACTAAAGGCTTGGTTTGCACCTAAATTACGGTCAGGCAGGGAAAAACCAGCCCTACCTGCCACTCCTACACTACAGACACACATGGCTCTGATACACATGGCACAAGGTTGATACAGTGCAAGTGCAGACTGATAGAGCTCCAATGTAACAAGATTTGAAATATCAGAAGAATGCACTCATTAATTTGGATTCCTGAGCAGTTGATGATGTTTATTTGGTGGAGAAAACTCAGTACCTGAGCAACCTGTCGATACACCAGCAGTCTCAGGTTGCTGGTAAAACTGATGCATTTGGGAATACTATCAGTTTTCCAGAAGTTTCACCCATGTCTCTCAGATTGGTACTTCACCTCCCACTGGCAAAAGTTAACCACCCTCATCTCAGCCTTCTACAGAGTTCTGTCCCAAATGCTAAAGGTCAAAATAATGAAAAATGAAGAAAAAATATTTGCAAACATGACTGGTTCTTTTGTAGTGGTTTCTTGTGTGCTTTAACTTGCCCCCTAGCTTACTGTCTTTTCCATTAACCTTTCAAGACCTCTTTCTTATTTTCCAAAGTGGAAGAAACATCTGAGCTGACCTCTCTGCTAAACTCACCTCCCTCAGGATTTTCACCTTTAAGAATTTCTGTTGGAAAATACTACCGAAAAAAATTCATACTGGATTTACAGCAGGAAAGACACAGAACCATTTCTTATAAACGTTCAGCTGAAGGAAATTATAGAAAATTTAATTACTTTTGAATAAAAATGGAAGGCCTTTCCAGTAAGACACCTTCATTTAACTGGAAGCCCGGAAGCTGGGGTTTATATGACTGCATATGCAAACAGGTAAGTGGGAAGCAGTTCAGTATATATAAACTGCACAGGCATACAGTTAGATATCCCAGCAAAACAAACAAAAAACCCCCACACCAGTAATAATGGCCATAGTAACATTGCCAAAACACAGATTATGAGTCAGTATTCCAAATCTAAACATTTTTTTTGGATGTTAAACTCCTGAAACATCTCTCTACCCAAGCTAGATTTTCTCATTCTAAAACAGAAGGACAAAAGCTGCCAACTTTCACTGACAGAGAAGTTCAATGTTACTAGATGAGGAAAAACAAAACAAAACAAAACCAACAACAAACCCCAAAAAATAAACACTTTAGACACAAAAGATTTGGTGGAGAGCAACTACTAGACGAGCATTCTTCTTATGTCTCTTAATTTCTCAGTTTGAATGCCCAAAAGAAGACAATATCATCTGAAGCCATGCTGCTGTTAGCAGAAATAAGCCTCTATATTCACCTCTGTTCTCAAGCTTTCTATCTAGATCTAGTCTGAAATGAACACAGACACAGAAAAAGAAAGTGTGACAGACCAAAAAAGCAACCTCATAGATCCTGTGGACAGACAGAAATGGGAACACTACACCAAGTCAATAAAATCTGGTCTACTAAACATAGATGATCACTTCCATTCTTAGGAAGCTTTTTTGTTTGGGTTTTATTTTATTTAGGTTTTTAAAAACTCATCTCCCCAAACATCAAGGAAATCCATAAAGACAATGACCGCAGATACTCAATTACCAATATACACCTGGTGTTTCGACTACTTTTATCTCCTGAGGTAATTACTTCTTGCCTTGAAAATGGAATTAAGGTTACTTTGTAAAAAAACAGTTAACCAAAGCCAAAGGATTTTGAAGGAGCAACCAAGTTACTGATCAACTCAAAACACAACTGCAAATAAATGCAAATTTCTACCACTGTAGTTTAAAAGCCCAATCCACTCAAACTGAAAGTATCTCTAGGAATAATAATGCTTATCAAAAAATGTTTCCTTGAAGAAGCATAGTTTAGATTGTTTAATGAGTTTCCTACTGCCAATTAAATGCTCTGAGCACCCACATAAATAAAAGAAAGAAAAAGAAAAACCCCAAGCCTTATGATGTACAACAGTATCTCGAAAATACACGAAGAAGAAAATTAAAACAGTAGTAACAGAAGTGCATCTGTAAGGATGTCACTAATTATGTATAATTTAACTAAGTGCATAATAAAGAATATGCTTTATTACATTATCTCACAAAATTAAGACATGATAGTCAAAAAGGCAACTCACAGTACTTATTCAGAAAAAAAGTAATAAACAGATCTATTGCACAGCATGCAAATTACAAGATTTAAAAAATTCTGTACCTTATCTGGCCACCACTGCAAGTCTTCTCCTAAAGAAACAGGACTTTGAACAGGTGTGTTCTTCTTGTCCAGGTTTGGCTCCCCTTCTTTACTTGTTGAGCCTCTTTCATTATCAAATGAGGCTCCATCAAGCCACCTTCGTTCACGCAAACGTAAAACGGACTCACGTTCACGCAACAGCTCAGAGTCTCTCTCTAAGGGAAGAAGGAGAACTGGTATGCAATTGGGTCACACCAGTGGGATAAAAGTAAGCCACTCTCTAGTAAAGACCCTTCAGGATGCAACTAACAGCAGTTAATCTACTCACACAGATTAAAATTATAGTCCTGACATGCAACATTCAATATATTATCTCTTTCAAGAATATGTACTTTAGAATTATTAAACATAAAATAAGCTAGAAATAAAGGCTTACAGTTTTGTGCACTATGAAAAAATGCTAGAGATATTTCATTTATATCATAAGAGGCCAAATACACTTAACATTTCTATTTAAAGTTTTCTAGTACAATATGCAATTTTGTAGTTTTATCAATGTAGTTACAACAATAAAAGAATCTGAAGTCTATACAGTCTGTAAGATAGCTTTATGCAAACCAAAAAAGAGTATTTATTAGAGAGTTTCATAGCAACTTTCCCAGAAAAACAGTAATTTGAAAAGGTTAAAGAAAGCAAGCATTAGAAAAGGCTCTCATACATGTTTGATAATCCAGCCCCTTTCGTTTAAAGCAATATTCTGTAGGACTAGATTTAATAAGTTAAAACATATCTGCTTTGTGTAGATCAAATGAAAACTTTTGAAGAATCAGACAAGTTTTCAAAAGGATCCTCACAGGAAAATGTTCCTTATCAAAATGCTTCCCCTCCAACTGGCCTATAAACTGTCTAAAGCCAGTATTCTGCACTTTGCTCTTGCAGAAAAACTTGTTAAATCAGGTAAACTAACTTTCCACCAGTCAACAATGCATGGGAAATAAAGGACTATAAAATTCATGGTAACATCTATATAGAATAACCTTTTATATAGAATAACCTTAGAAAAGGGAAAAAAGGAGGAATTTTGAAGGAGTTACGTCAGGCTGAATATTCACACATGCACATAAATGCATTTAACCTACAAAGTATCTCACTTATGCTCACAAAAATCAACTGGAATTACATATATGAGATGACTGCATTATTATATCATAGTTTCAACAGATTATGCCAAGTCTTGAGTCTTTTGCTGTATTTTTTTTTTTTTTTTT
>VYXF01002727.1:167348-198668 GCA_013397295.1 Polioptila caerulea | reverse complement strand
TTTTTTTTTTTTTTTACATAAGCCAAATATGACAGCCTGCCTTACAGATGTATTTCATATAAGTACTGTACTTACTTCCTAGCAAACATCACATTGACCCCTGAGCAATAATTTTGTAACAGGAACTTACATGTTCATCAATTAATATATTAAAATATGTTCAGGAAAGGCAACAAAACTGTACTAAATAAAAAAATCACACCAGAGGTTGGATTAACAGTTTGGAAATACTCTAGGTATTTGTGGCAACAGCTTCAAAAAGATAGGAAATTGCTGCATGGTCTGCTATAAATCTTTCAAATGTATAATGCTTAAAAGAAAAAATACCCTAACAGTGCTCAAGAAGCTTTTTTTATCACCTACCAATAGTTTTCCTTATCCAACTATAAAAATGCTTCAGAAAAGTAAAATATAGATTTTTTTTTTCTCCCTCCTTTTTATCTAAAGTTTTTCTAAAGGTAACTTCTGTCATGGAACAACTAAGGAAATATGAAGAACAGTGTACAAAGAGCAACCCAAAAGAAAGAAAGAAGAAAAAGAAAATAAAAAAGAAAGAATTAAGAATGCTGCATGTCATTGATTATTACTAATTTTTGAGCCAAATTATATATTTGTAATGCAACCTATGTATTAGTAGGTACATACGCTACCATTTAAATAAACTTAACATGCAATAATTTTGTAAAACCTTGCAACACCAATGACCAATAATTATATTTAAAATATATGACTACCAATGTTCTTGCAGAACTTACCTGCTAATAGTCAGAATTCATCAGTAATTTTGATGAGCAGCAGTCTACTTGTCTACTCTGTATTTGACAACATATCACAGTCTACTTTCACATTAAATCAGCATCTAAACCACCAGTGTGTACTATCACTAGCTTTTTCCACAGCAAACTACTTATTACAAAGAAAAAAGGTGCAAAATTACCTCTGGATGAGCCTAGCCTGGAAAGTGATGAGCGCCGAAAGGATGGATAACCAAAGTAACTAATATCTTCTGAAAACATAGCATCAGCATCAATAATGACACTTGGGTGAGCAGAATGTATGTCAGCATCCAGAAGAGACATAAGATCCTCTATAAGAGGAGACAAGGGTCTTAAGTGAATAATCAGCTACTTAAAACATCAGCTAGAGAGACCATCAACTAAACAAATATCAAAACAAAAAAAATCCTATCCTTAATTGAATTTCTGCTCTTCAGATTCACCAGTGCAAACTCATGCGCCTCCTATGCAACCACATTTACAATCAAGCTTGGTGAACTAGTGAACAAAACCAGCTTCCCTGCAAGAACTGCCTGTCACCTAACCACATTTCCCAAACAAGACTTTCCCAAAACATATTGTTCTGTATCCCAGAAATTCAAACTTTTGTCTGTCGCTTGAAAGAACAAAGCACTAAAGTAAGATAGAGACATATACAAACATGTGCACACACACTCATGCACGTGATGCACAACTCCCAAGATGACCTAGAATGAAGGGAGGACAGGGCTGATGGGGAAAGGGAGCCTCTGCACAGCCACGTCTTTGATGCCAAAGACTGCACATTTCTCCATGGACTGTTTCTTTCAGAGAATGACGTACTCATTCAATTCACAAGCTAGTGCCTTGCAGCTTTCAATAAAAGGCTTTAAATGGTAGCTACATGAACAACAACAGTAATCTGGAAAAAGCACAATGTTTTAATACCATGCAGTTTAAAAAGAAGACCCAATCAAACCAAAAGGTTGAAAAATTACATACTGTGACTGCCCTAGCTTCTATGTTAGAAAACTTGAGTTTTCCTGAAGTCATGATCATCATTAAAATGCAAAACAATCTCCTTCCATTAACTAAACTAAAGCTTTTGTCCACACATGAAAGAGGCTACTGGAAATTCATGTGACTTATTGAAGGCCAGCCATATGAACTGTCAAGACAACTGAACCTGACCACCATCTTGCTACAAAAGAGCAGTCCTACTTCCCTCCTTTATCCTTGGAAGAAGGGGAGATTTCTAAATCTACAACTAGGGCATTTACCAGGCTTGAAAGAGGAGTCCTCTGGGTATAGAAGTAAGGTGGGAATGAACCTTCAGACTGACTTAATGGAGTAATTAGAGCCCCAAAGGTGGAGCTTCACCACACACTACAAAGCTGACCAGACCCTACTGCTTGCAGCCAAAGGAAATAGTTCTGCCCTTCCAAAATCTTCAAGCAAATCCGACTTTAAAAAAAAAAAAAGAAAAAAAAATCAGGCTCCCCAAATTAGGTTTCACTAGCCTATACAGGCCCAAAAATCTCACCCCCATGCAAGGGAATGGCAGGATAGTGCCTTGTGGCAGCAGGACAACCTCATCTGCTTAAACCAGCCGTAAAGCTCATGTGGGGCTATACTGACTCCCTTCAGGAAACTTGGAAGAAGGCAGAATTTCTGCACATCCAGTTCTCAGCCTCTATCTCATAGGCATAAAATGAAAAAGACACTAGAAAACAAGCATTCTTAACAGCAGAATCTGATTATTATGGGTCTTTTCCTCAGTGTCTGGAGTGAAATGGAGGGAGGAACACAAAGTAGAGGGTATCAAAAACTGAAAAGGAGTCAGAAGTCTGCTCTTAGAGCTGGTATTAATTCACTTAAGACTTCCACATCCCTGCACATTAGAATATTCATCCTAGCATTTCTAAACTCTCATCTACCACCAACTGTCCACAGAATAACAGCACTGTAAACCAGTGAGCACAGTGGATTCAAGGCAAGACCTACATAAATACCTTTTGCATTTATTAAGTCATCCACTCAAGTGCAGGCTGTGCTTCTAAAAGCACACCATTTGGGACTCCATAGTTCACATGGTACACTTTAGGAAGTCATCCAGGATAGACTGCTTGGAAATCTCAGAAAGAAAAATCACATTTGGCAAACAGGTTCTATCTAAAACAATTCAGATCACTCAGATTACCCTTACCCTGCCTGCCACTGGCTTTTCACAACAACAAAGCTGCAGTACACCTCAGCTGCAGTGTCAACTTGTAAGTAAAAGACTTTCAGAGGTGGGAACACAGATGAGATTCTGTTCTATTTCCCAATACCGACATACTGCTCCCTCCTCCCACAATCACCTTTTCCTAGGTAAGCTCCAACCCTTGCATATTCTAGCAACTAGTTCTGATATCTTTTGGCCAGTGTCCAGGGAAAAAACTACAAAGAACTCTGACCTCTTTCTAGGATGCAAATTGCCCTGTACAGAAAAGAACTTTCCACCCTCATTCAAAATGGATAACATTGGATTTTTTCAAGGTAAGCTATGTGAGAAATCCTCTTGACAGAAAACATACACTAACTTGTGACACACACACACACACCTTCCACCAGGTCAGGCATCTTGAGTTTAGCTGTGCTTCCAAAAAAAAAAAAAATAAAGTAAAAATTCACACTATCAGACTTAACCAAAACTATGTGGGTTTGGGCTAAATACGCATTAAGATGAGTAACGAAATGAAGCCTTTTCTTACCCTCTTATTTCAGCTTCAAATCAGATTTTAATTTTCTTCCAGTATTTCTGAAAGAGATCCCCCTTCTTCCATTTTCTATATCAGCAAAGAAAGGTGCTAAAACCAGTAGGGATAGGAGCCAAATCCACTCCCCTTCAAACATCACTGGAATTTTTTTAGCGCTGTGAAAACACAGATACTGCAAGGCTACATCCAGTTTAAGAATCCAGAGTTTAAAAAAAAAAAAAGAAAGAAAACAAAAAACTACCAAAAAAACCATCCTCTATGTCTTTACTTTCCTGCTCTTCAGACAAATCCCATGGGATTATATCATTCATCTCTTGTGCTGTGTTAGACCAGAATCAGACTGCTCCCTTCACATCCAGGTGTGACACTTCTGATGAATGTATTTTTGTAAGAAAATATCTATGATTCACTACCAAATACCTTAGAAAATTGGAAGGAAAAAGATATCCAGTTCAGAGGAAAAAACAAAACAGAACAAAACTACACAAAAAACCCCCATCAATAAAACCCCCTAGTTTTCAGTATGCACATAAGCAGCAATTCAAATAGCATTATCACCAGATTCATTAACTGAAGTCGTTGCTTAGATCAATTCTGATCTCCAGCACAGCTCACTTTAAACCTTCTCCCTTAAGGTGGCAATCATAAGTTCTCTCCCCTCTTCGCAGCTGCACACTTTTATGAAATATTCAAGTATTCAATGTGTTCAGTACCTCCTCCTCTTTCAAGTTTAGATGAAATTGGCAAAACTGTGACAGTGAAGGGAGAGAAACATTTGTTTTGGTTTCCTAGGAAACTAGACTAAAACAGAACTCCAGAATTCATTCTTCATAAGATAATATTTATTCAAAATGTTACCCAACTTGAAGTTCACAAAAACAGAGGGAAAAAAACCAACCCAACAACAAAGAAAACCAAACCACAACAACAAAACCACAAAAAACCCCCAAGCCCACTATCTAACTTTCCCTGAAGGCAAACCACTGAGCTGATCCTACACTGTGCTGCAGTTCCCATCTCCCCTCACTGGGAGCCAGCACAGCAAGCCCTGCTGTGATACCAGCCCATCTCTCTTCTCTGCAAAGCACTCTGGATGGTGGCAAACCCACGTTGCACAAGCCCCACTAGCAAGAACCCACTGTACCATGCAGATATCACTGAGCAAATATGCACTTCTCTGAACTACACAAACAACAGGACATTTTAACATCTATAGCATCTCTATTCAGAATATTTACAGAACATAAAGCCCTCATGAACCTGCTAATACAACTTGGTATGAGCCTCATAGAGGCTGTTGAGTCTTTCCTATGCTAAATGATTTTGTTCTATATATTTTTACCTTGATTATTCTCCACCCACAGTCCTCGCTGCTAACTATCATAAAACAAAAGAAAAAGGACTAGATTAAAGAAGTCAAAAATCAAAGTACACTGGGACTCAAAAAAAAGTATTTAAGAGACACTCACTGATAGCAATCTGTACACCAAAGTAACGTTCTGCTCTCTACTTAAGACATTTTGAAGAATTCAGGAAAGACTGAAACATGTTTTTTGCTACCTCAAAAAAGTCAGATGTGTAACGTTTACAATACCAACTGGAATCATCACAACTGATATATTAAGAAATTATGATCCATTAAACAAGAATCTATTAAATTCGTAGAACTTGGCAAGTATCTCAGCTTATTAATGATTTTATTATTATTTTTAAAATCACACATGAAGTGCTTTAAAAAAAGCTCCTCTATATTGGAAAGCTTAGAGAAGTAATCCCTAAATTTAAGGGTCACAAAGCATCAGACATGCAGAAGGCAGAAAGACAAAATTAACATGTGCTTTTAATTGAAATGCAAGAGCCTCTAAAGTCCAGAGGCAAATTCTGTCTTGCTGCTTGCTTTTTTTGTGCTTGAAATGAAAATCAAAAAGCTTCAAAGCATAATTTGACATAATTTTAAAAATGTTCTTTATCTTTCCGAACAATAAAAAAGTCTAGCAATTGGATGCATATACCATTTATCAGCTATTCAGTTTTCTCTGATGATGTTATAGCTCCAAAGGGGCATCCAGACGTGAGATGACAAATGAAAGCAAGAAGACTGCAAAGTTTCTAGAGTAAAACACTTTTTAAAAGATCTACAGGCAACTGTTTCACCAGAAGAGTCATGGCAGCACTGCCTAGACTGACTGTTCAGCGAGATTTCTGACCAGTTTCAGATACCAAACCTATTCATTTCTGTGCAACAAACTGATTTTCACCCGTAAAATTTAGGACAGAGAAGGCATGCACATTCTACAAATCAGAAATTACATCTTTAAGACTGGTGTTAAGACAGATCAAGTGTCATTTCAGTCATAATTTCCATTTCCCACAAAAACTGGGAAAAAATTAGCCCAATTTCTCTGTGGGGTAAAATAGGGGGAAAACCTAATTTTAGGACATTGCAATCCCTTACAAGAAATTTACTTTGAACAGGAAGAAGATTTAAAGATTAAACCAAGGAGAAATTTTTTTTATGGATAGCCAGAGAGGACAGTGAAACTCTGCATACTATTTTAACCCATCTCAAATAGATGTCACTCACAGACTGTAGTGAAGGCACCTTCAAATAATGTTACCAGTCACAGGTTGTCAGATTGTCCCTATTAATTGATCCTTAGGATTACAAGAGGTACTCAGAGAACAGTCAATGCTGTAGAAGGCTGGTTAGTATGGTTAAAAGCAGTCATTTACAGTAGAAGTTCCTAACTGTGATTTATCTTCTGAAGGCCAGTTCTGGAGGAATGCATTTGGGTATGCTTAAGACTAAACAGTGCTTTGAACACTTGGAAACTTAGGAGAATTTACTTCCTCCAGTGCATCTGTCTAATGCTTAATATTAAGCTGATCACTAAAAAATATGACTGAGATTAAAGATTTTTCACTCCTTTCACCATAAGATTCTTGATTCTACAGCAAAATAAAGATGCTTGACAGATGCAACTAAAACTAGAAGAAGCAAAATGAAATGCAAAGTTTTTGTTGCAGAAATTAAAGAAACCCATACTCTAATCACATGACTGACAAGATAAAGATGGACGAAGCCCATGAACCTTCCTGGTGAACCAGATGAGCAGAAAAAAAAAACCAAAACAACCATTTATTAGAAAAATATCAAAACATCATTTAGAAACACAGAAGAAAAGGTACTATGCAGTCAGAGTTCAGACATTCTTTTTGTGCAGTGCAGCTAACACGACACTGGATTTGGCTGCTATGCTTTCAAATCTGTTCACTCAGCAAGAAAAGACTGCCTAAATTATTTAGCCAATGCAAAAGAAGATTCCAAGTCTTTTATATAAAGCAATTTTATGGGACAGACAGTATTTCAAAATAGCTGCATTTATATTACAGGAATTTGCCATTAGAGCCAGAACAGCATTTATAAGGGGAACTTGAGATGAAGAATAAACTCTCAATCTAACTGTAACCACTGTAAACTGTTTTGTCCTCTATTGAGGCTTTTTGATTTGAAAATAGCATATAAATTTTGCTCTAAAAACTTGTATAAATATTAAGAATATATGTTAGTAGTAAAAAACATGCAAGTCACTAGAAAGTTTCAGAATTAGCTTTTATGAGCAAGCCACACAGCAGTCTCAGCATCTCACTGAGCAGCAAAATAGATGAAAGTAATGCTACTGTTACAAAGCCTGGGATCCTAAAACATAACTTTCAAGCCCCCCCACGCACAGTATCAACAGTTACTCTTCAGTGGCTATCCTAATCCCTCAAGATATCCCAGTCCAACTTTTGGTTTGCACATCTTTAGACTTTGCTCCTATAAGCAAGAATTATCTTCGCTGCACACCTTGCACAGCACAGAGCTCACTGTCTTAAATAAATACAGAAAAGTAAGAACACATTGGCATTTTTTTATCGAAAGTTGCAGGATACAAACCTCCAGGAAGATATGATTCACTTGCTGTGTCATCCCCATCATCTCCATCTTCATCATCACGACTCAACAAATTATTTACAGCAAGATTAACATCAAGATTTGTTCGCTGGAGTTCTCGAATAATAATACTTCTGGACTTCCCTTGCAAAACAACTTGTGCCTGAAAGGGCAGAGTGAACTGGTTACTGGTCATTCTCAGCTCACCAACCATTATTCAAAAGAAAATGCTTAATTCTAATAGAAGTCTAATAAGAATCAAAAGTCAGTAGCAGTACATACAGACACAGGTTCATCCTGTACTTGATATCCAGTCTTCCCTCAGTTCCAGCTAGGTCACTGAACTCCAACTTTGGCACTAAATTTCCTAATGGAATCTTAGAATCTACTTCTTGGAATGTTTAATGCTGTAGTTAAATAATAAGCAAAATCTGGTTTTGGAGTGTTCTGTATGTTTCTACAAAAGTGTTTAAACTCAGTATGTCAATCAACAGAGTTTGCAATCAATTGCTGTGCAAAAACCACACCTCAATCCCTGTCTTTTACACTGGTTTCTCTTTCCACTGCCCTTCAAACAAAACCACCTTAATCACTCTATTTTTCTCATCATTCTCTTTCTGAAGGCTTATCAACAGCAGTTTCTGCAACATTGAAGTTTTTATTTATTAACAAAGTGCAAATGCAGATAAAATCTTCCAAACATCAGATGCAATAAATTGACAAAAAAAACCCCAGATAAACTCTGATTTATTCCACTAAACCTAGGACTCAGAGCATTTTGTTTTTCCAGATTAGCCTCTACTGAATGTCAGATGATGAGAGTTTTGAAATACCACAAACAAAAGAAAGTAAGAAACAAGTATTGAGTATTTTCACAACAGAGTGAAAATAAGACACCAAGTAAAATGGTCTGTTGGCAAGAAAAAAAAAAAAAGGACATTCTAAAAGCACACAAAGGTAAATTTTTTGTCATAACATTCTATGCCAGAAGTTTACAGATTTTCAAGACCTCCTAGAATCTACAGACCATCGACAAAGACCTTTCCCATTGCCCTGAAGTTACCTTAAAAATGTTATAGCAGCACCTAGTTCTAAGCTTATAGTTAAAATGCATTAACTAGTCACATATTTTGAATGGATTCTTTCCTTCAAATATGGAGGAAAATGTTTTAACAGACTTAACAGCTTCTTCAGACCTTAGTGCATTAAAAGGCAAAAGCAGAGCAATTTATACCCAACATTCATAAAAGTCACATTTATAAAAAATTAAGCAGAGGTGTCCTTGAAGAAAAATTATCAGTATTTTAACGAGACTAAATAAATATTATGTCTTTCATTTACATCTGAAAAGGATCATTCCTTCTATCAAATACAGAAAAAAAGTCCATCTGCCCTCCTTCGTTACATTCCTTCAAGAAACTTAACATTTCATGCTATTCTCAAACACCTGATTTTCTCACTATATCTCCCCTCTGCAATCAAACATGGCCTTCCTCATCTACATTAAACACATACCTTGTCTTGGGGAATGAAAATTCTAGAATTCAAAAGTCTATCACTTCCACTACATATTTAAGAATAAAACCAAGCCAGCTAAGGAAAGTCAATTCCCTCAATTGCATGTCATTACTCCTTGGAGAATAGGCACTACTACAACACATTCTGGTATGCATGTTCTGAGAAGCTCTCCCCAGTTTTTGGCAACAAGCAGTTTCTAGTTCACACACCTGTGAAATTAGTTCCTCTGGAATGACTGACGCTGGAATCACTGGCTGTGGCTGACTCCCCAGCAGTCCAGATCCTCTGTCACGTCCTGTGCGTATAACTCTGGTCTGCCTCCGAGAGTCCCGAGCTCCAGCAGATGATCTCCCAGAAGATCCTCCTCCACTTCCACCAACCCCTGAACTCCAGCGACTTCTGGAGGATTTAGATTATTTTTTTTTTTAATACAGCAGCATACTTAAGAGTCTTTAGTTTTATTTTTAATAACTTATACAGGCTCTGAAAAATACTGCAGCTTGACTTAGCAGACAAACACTATAAAAGTAACTCTCAAAACTAGAAAGAACAAGAACTCCAGGAAACTGATAAAGTTCTGAAATATGCAGAAGAAATAGAAAAAACAGGACTCCAACTGGAACTTGCACTCTTTCCTACTAATATAGCTGTGTGGATGTATACATACATAAACACACAGAAGGATCAATTCCCAGATTTTCTAAAAGCAGTAGCAGCAGGTAACATTTAAGACTTATCTGCCAATTTCCTGCTATAAAAGCATACATTCACCAACTTCAGTGTCAGTGGCTCTGACAGAAGACCACTATACTTAGGTGGATCTTCTAAAGATTCTGATACTTGATTTACATTAAGAAATTGTTTAAGATTACACTGGAAAAATGAGGTAGTCTTCTCTACTGCAAAAGAAATCTTACACTAGACAGTTTCCTGATCCTCAGGTACAGTTTTCAAGAGATACTCTACTTTTTACCTATTCCTATTGAAGAAATCAACATCAACTGTACACATTGCAAAAAACATGTCTGAACTGACTGAACAGGTTCTTCATTTCCATGAATCAGCATCAAAATAAGGCAACAAAAAGACAGTAATTTGTAAAAACAGACATCTCACCATCATTACAACTATCCACTAATAATTAGCACCACAGAACTGTGTCAATTGAATCTACTCTGAATTTAAGACAAGATAATCTGCTGCCATCAAAGACAAGAGACTCTAGTTTGTTCTTCAAGGTTAACTGGGCTTTATCTTGTAATACCCCTTAAAGGATATTGGATATGGTACCACTGCTACTTAATAATCTGTGTCGGCAGAACCTTCCTGCTATCAACCACTTCAAGTCTCAAACTCCTTTCAAGAGAAACATTTAAAATCAGACATAAACATAAAGATAAGTTCTCTGAAACAGTATCTAATAAATTTACATTAAAAGTCTATCATATGTAGCTATTAAAAGCTAATTAAGAAAGAATATTTGTCTTGCATTGTATGCCTTCAGTTGATTACTAGCACTCTTTTTTAACTGGGATTTCTTTTTCCTCCTGACAAGACCCTGCAACCACAGAGTAACTCAAGTGTCTGCTTAAGACAAGGCCCTGTCAGACACATCCACGTTTTCAGAATTCTAGCTAGCAACCACACAGACAACGACAAGATAAGACAAAAAGCATTTTAATTATGCCTTTAGGAAATGTCTTGTCTCAAGTTAGATATAAATTCTGGGGGAAAAAAAGATACTATTGAAAACAAAAAAAACCAAAAAAAACCCAAACAACAACAAAAAAAAAACCAACCAAACAAAAAACTACCACCAAAGAATGTGACATTTTTAATAAAATGAGCCACTTAAACTGTTCTAAAGGTGGGAAGGTGGCTGAGAGGAAAAGAACAGGGCTGAGGGGAAGTCAAGTTTTACCTACAGAGCAACTCTCAATTCAACCCTCTGCAGGGAAGTGTGGGGTTAAAGAAAAGGTTCTGTATTAGATATTAATACTCCCTACAGATGCATTTTCTACTTTTGAGTTATAAACTCTCAGAGGCATCATTTAGACATCTAACAGTTAAAACCATTTCTATCTGTGTAATCATACAACTATTCCCTGTGTGTCCTAACCTGGTCCTGTTGAGGAGAATAAGGACACAGCCATTGCTATTAAAGCCATCTAAACCTAAAATAAGTATTGACATAGAATAGAAATCTTTCCTCTCATTTCTGTTCACCTACTAGTCTACCACCTCTCTCCACTGCACTGCAACATGCTAGCAATTTTCAAAATCCAGTTATCTACTCTAATGGCTCCACAGTTTGAGTGGTTTTAGATTCAATTTATTAAGATAGTTTTTGCCCCCATTTAACAGACTAGTTATAGTGCATACTGCTATTCTATTACTTCAGTGACTTTCAGCTACCTAGTTCCAAGACATTCAAGAGAAGACGTTAGGAACACCTCAGGGTTGGCCTCTAAGATTCAAACAATTTTAACACATGATGCTTAGCTAAGAATAATGAGGAAAAAAATGTGTTACATATTTCACAATAAGTTCTTAAACGTGACAATACTAGTTTGTCTTTGATGTTTAACACATAGATTTTTAGATTCTGATGCGTAATGATTTCAGAAAAAATTTTGAAAGGTTATGGGGATGGTTATTCTTCATGCAACTGAGGCCCAAATGAAATTCATTTGGTAATAAAAAACGAAAAAATTTTCAGAAATTAATGGAAAAGATATAGTTCCTTCCTCTTAACAAATCATTCACAGGCAGAAACCACAGTTCTCCTTACTGCAGTTAGTAACCTTAGGAAGCAGCACAGTTAGACATGCCTCACAAACACATGTAACAAAGAGATCACTGTCATTATGGAATGAAATTTACCCCTCTATAATAAGGGACACCATCAATTTTAAAGCTAATGACAAGAAATCTGGATCTACACAGTTCATTTTGCATATAGTACAATTTTAAAGGTTCTGAGAAACAACCTTTTCCAAATGTTCCTTTTCTATTACTACGTATAGGACCCCAGCTATCAAAACAGTACTCATGACCTGGGACAAGGGAGTGGAAGGCCCCACTCAAAACAATGGAGCACATAATGAAGATTCTTCCTGCATAAATGCACTCCTTTCACTTTATGCCTCTAACTTATCATGGTTTAAATTGATAGTGTCCCTCTAAAAGACTGCTCTTCAAAAATCAGGGAACTAAAAAACATTCAAAAGAAGACAACACAGCCTAAACCAAGTTATTCTTCACACATTTAAGAACTCTCTGTATCCTATGTGCTGAAGGGTCACTTAAATGTCTGTTATTTTAACCAAGTCAATCAAGGTTTTTTTTTGTAATACCCTACCTACACAACTGCTGTGATTATACGTTCCTTTAGACATACTGCATACAATTTATATATGTGTATACACATATACTCAAATATGGAACAAACAGATTGCAGCCTCAATCCTATCAAAACTTACCCAAGGGTGTTGCCTGCCAGTCTGCCCAGAGTTTCAGAACCAGACAGAAACCATGGGGAGTCACTAGTCCTGCCTGGCCTGGATGTCCTTCCTGCCCCTGAGCCACTGCTCAACTTTGAACTGAAAGTAAAAGATGGTAAATCAGTCACAAAACAATCCCAAATGGGTTAAGAACAAAACCTGGAATCCCAGGTTGAAATTCTCAGGGACTTAGTCTGGTAACATACCAGCTTAAGCAACACCCTTGGGGAATACTCCAAACTAATCTAACTGTATATTTAAAGACGTACACTGGAAAAAGAAAGTGGAAAGCATGCCTAACAGACCCTATGTACATGGGCAATCCATAATAGCACAGTTGCAAATACATATTAAGCTAATGAATGATTGGAGTTAGCCACTGCACTAGGTTTGCCATTAGTGTATACGTACAAATTGTAATCAGCAGGTGTTCTATCTGGAAACCTGAGCCTGTATGCTACTTCAATATTAAGTGGTTTAAATTCAAATGTGAACTGTCAATTAGTCTGATTAAGGGGGACTTACCTGGACCAAGCACCACAGGTCTAGAAAGTGAGCCTTGCCACATGGGACCACTTTCAGAGTGGATTTTACATTGAGCTTAACAGTTTAACACAGCTTCTTTCTTAAGGATTAGTTTTGGAGTAGTTTTTTTCTCGAAGTTAAAGAAAGCCTGTCTCACTTCTTTCAGAATCACATATACTATTACTTCCTATACCAGTTTGTCAAGCTAGACTGTTTGGCTGCATCACCATAACCATTGTGTCTCTACTCAAAGTATCCATTCAAAAATCTACTTTGAAAACAAACAAAAACAAAACCAGAAAAGCAGTTGAGCTGCTTATTGAGTTTAAAAAATATCTTAGAAGAAAAGCATTTCTTACCCATCACTACTCTCAGGTTTACCCAATTCCAATCTGTCTGGTTGAACTGAAAAACCAATCCTGCAGACTCTACCATCCTGTATTTAGAGCAAGAAAAGTAAGTGTTTAAAACTGAGATGATAAGTCACACGTACCAAAAAAATTAAAACACAAGTCTTCAAGTTACTGAAGAGTGCTAATCAATTTAATGTTATTTTTAACTGTAGGGTTTCTGGTTTGCAGAGAAGATTTCAGCAACTTACCTCCAGAAGAAATGCAGCGTGATTTGGTCCCACCACACACTGTTTAATAGTGGCCTGTTCCAATACATTCAAAGGCGGGTGGCTGAAAATAAAAAGTGAGCATTTACAGCACTGTGGAACTTTTGAAGTATGAAAAAAAAATAAAAATCAAGTTGTGCATGGAAGGAAAAATGTGCAGTAGTGGTTATCAACATAAAAAACTTCCAAAAATGACTAAACATGCATTAATTGAAGCACATAGCACATAAAATGTAGGAAAACAATCTTAAAAGGTGATAGTTTTCATTTGATCTGATCAGCGATAAACAACAGGGATTACACCTCATATTAAGAAGTCATTTTGTAATGAAGATTTTAATAATGCAATTTATCACAAGTGAGAATCTCCCATTTTCTTCCTGTGTTATCTGAAGCATTTCTGGACTTCAATATCAGTAGCACTGAGGATTTCTAAGGCTCCATCATCTACAGCACAAACATCTGCTTCTTGTTACTGCTAGAAATTGTACTTTCCTAAATGATTTACAGCAGCATGTGATATGCCTTACCTGTTTAAATTATATTTGTTCAGCTTCTCTGAAACTTCCCTTAATCTGAAACAGAAAGAAATGAAGCTGTTATTTGATGACATATGCCACAGTCCACAACACCCACTCACACTGCTTATTTATGATGTCATGTGAACAACTTACCACCACATTTATTGAAGTTTAATATAAATACTACTCGATGCTAGGAGTCTGTTTAAGAATTGGATGGTGTTTAGCTTCAAATCAGGTTTTTGTTTTGGACGTTTTTTTGCTTTGGAGTTTTACCCTTGCCACAGAACCAACGTTTGCTTGCATTTCTGTGTATTTTGCAAATCACTATCAAAAAACACTACTCTTGCCTTGTTACAACCATTTACAACTCCATGCACAAAATAAACGTATAAAGCAATGACCCTGAACTGTAAATATACTTGTATTTCCTTGTATAAGCTTGAATACAGTATCCCAGAGGAGAAAGGAATTATCTTCTAGGAAATTCAAGTATGTGGCATGTGAGAGCCAAAAATATGACAGTAAACTCCCCAAAACAGAAAACACAAGGAAACAGATGAACAAAAGCCAATGGCAAAATAGACAAAAACAAATCCTGACTAACAGAAGAAACAATCCAGAGAAACATCACTATTTACAGGGTCATGGAATACCTTACCTTTACTAAAGGTAAACACATACCACTCCTGCTTACTGTGTACTGTGTCCAAAAAGTGGAAAGCAATAGAGTAATTTCTAAGGTAATTTCTAATCCACTTAGGAAAGATCCTCTATGGGCAGCAAAGACACTGGAATACTATCAGGCAGGCATGCCAATTAAAGCTTGGGTTCCTTTCTTTCCAAAGGACAAGCAATCTGAAAAAGCCCCTAAAGAGCTTCCAATTACAGTCAGCGTGTTTGCACTATATCAAGATATAAAACCAAGCCTAATCCTGTAAAAATTGTGCAAGGTTTTCTTAATTAAGATTTTAAAATCTAAGCTTTGGTACCATGTTTATCCTAGTATAAATCAGAAACATCCTTCTAAACCTAACAAAAAGACAGGCACACCAGCAGGTTTTCCTCTGTTTGAATTCATGTCTTTAAATCCTTCATTTTTACTTGCTTCCTTTCAGTTTCTACACACAGACTATGGACAACAGACTTCAGCTACTTGCAAACCCTGGGCATGAGAAAGAAAACAGACTAGCTGTCTAAACAGTGAAATTTTAACATTATCAACAGTGTGCAACTCTAAAGTATTTGCCCTGAGAGAAAAAAATAAGGAAAAAATCTCTAAGTCTGTTCAAGGAACAAGGTATTTTATACTGATAGAAGTAACTTCCAAGTCCAAGAAGAAAGGAAAAGTCAAAAGAAGACACCAGGAAGAAACTGAATGTGTTTAGAACTGCCTTTTGCTAGCCAAGCCAAGCTGCTGGTTTGTAAGTAGGCGATTTCACACTCCCAATTTCCAGCCACAACTACTTCACACAGGCCAAATGTACATACACAGATAAGGTTTCTGTGAAGACAACCCACAACTTCAAGAGAAAACACAAACTTCTTCCCATGCAATCTGTGCAAAAGGTACCCCACAAGAGTGAACAACTGTGGGAGACTGTAGAATGAACCCCAAGCTGAGCAGTGTACACTCCACACCTTATCATATGGTTCCCTACAGCAAGCAGGGATTGCAGCATAACAGCTGACAAGCTGAACATCCCTGAAGCTCCATGTCTTGAGTTACCACCTAACAGTTTCCCATAGGAATCCTGAGCAGTTTCCCATTAACATTTCTCTCCTGGCAAGCATGACTAATAATTACAGAATAGGAAAACCTACCTTTAAATTCATTGCACTGTCTTTAAAAAAAGCTGAGGGCAAAAAAAGCAGCACTTTATGGGAGATGGTTACTAGATTAGTCTATGAACAATATTTAAAGCTTCCTTATCTGAGGCTTGGTCACAAGATCAGACAACTACCAAAGAAATAGACATAATTAAATTTGAAAATATTATCATACTCCTTACATACATTTTATAAAAAAATGAAGCAATAGGAAAGAAATATGCTCAGAAAGACCTGAATAGTCAATGAACCCATGAGTAACATCAATCTCCAGAGAGTAGGTCTATCTGCAACAAGGACAGGCCAAAAGAGATCTAACATTGCTGAAAAGAGGCTGCTGTCAGTCTTTAACAGGAGGGAACAGACAAAACTATAAGCAACAATAGCAGAGAAAGCTGCAAGTACTAAAATCTTCTATAAAAAGAAAAAAAAAAGAAGTAAAAACTGTCTCATGCCTCAACCATCTCATATGCAACTGCAGTGACAGCAAAATTAACAAGTACTGCTCATAAGCTCCTCTAAGTCCACGAGGACTTGAATTTGATGCAGAACACCAATGGAGTTGCTTGGCTGCTGGTTCCACCCTCATTCCCCCCCTTTCCTGCACTGGCATCAGCATTCACATGAACACCAGTCACAAAAGCAAACCAGCAGGAAAACAAGAACAAAGCAGAATGATGTTTGTATACTCTGTATGGAGAGTCCCTCTGTGCAAATAAAACTTTGAAATCATTTCCTGCAGCAATCTAAGCCGTTCTACCCGCACAGTTGCAGGATATGGTACCACTCATGCTCTGAAGGGAAAAGCTTATTTAAGATCAGGTCAATTTTAATAATACAATGCAATGATTTCAACTGATGGTGCTCTGTAGGAAGAGGTACAGGCAGAGATGATTTAGTCAATTCTCACATCAAGGTCAATATTTTCACTAAAACCTTTCTGTGGTAAATGATATCTCCAATGTAAATGCCTTGACAGACTACACTTCAAAAAGTTCTTATTAAAGGCAATTAAATTATTTCAAAGGACAAAAAGAAGCAACAAGTGTTTTCATAACAAACATTTTTGAAGAAATGCACTAGCTTGGCAACACTTTTAGACAAAAAGTCAAGTGATGATAGCTCCTGTATCAAGACAAAAATTCCTTAAATATTATTACTGAAATTAATCCAAGAACAGTTGTGTGGAAAACGAAGTCCGTTTGCCAAAGCCAAGCAGGGATTTCTTTAATTTCAAGTTTTTCAGCTCCAATTTATAGCCTCTAGAAACTGATTCAGAATAGAAGGGATCTATGCTCACATTAAGCAACCAAAAAAGCTCTAGGTCAGGACTACCATAGCTCAGATTTCCAACACTGGCACTTTCATTCGTCACAAGACATTACTTTTCTCAAATAAGATTTCTATTTCCAGACAAGTTTATCTCAGGACCCATCCTTCCACCATATCTTGCTTTATAAAAGCAGGTTAGGCTCAAAAATGCAAGAAGAGTTACAGAGAAACTCCAAAGGTAAGAGTCACAGAGGAAGAAAAGGTACTTTTTAAAAAAAAACAATCAAAAAAACAAAACATAAACCAGCCAAACAAAAAACCACACAGGCACACACAAAAAACCCCAAACAAACAAAAAACCCCACATCCCAAACCCCTAAAATCTTCTAAACTAGCTTGGTATGATGACCAACTTCAAGTAGGGAAATAAGAAATAAGGCTACTTCAGGCCTGGCAGATTTTTCAAAGTGATCAGGTCTCTTTAAGATAACTTAATATGTCAATGAAGTCTGTAAGCCAACAAACATGAGACTTCCACACCAGAGCAGACAAAGTACACAAGTACCACTGCAATGCCTTTCCAAGGGAAGGCGAATTCCAACACTAATAATAATAACAAGCAGACACCCGAGGGACACACCCATATGACACAATCCATCTAAGCACTGGAGAACAGGATTACACACATATCAAGAGCTTCATCCCTGTCCCTCAGCTGAGATGCTGAAGTGCTCTGAGCACAGTGAGCCAGACCCAAGGATGCACCTATGTGGCCAGATTCCAAGTTTTGGCCCAGCTGAGCTGCGCAGCCTCCAGATCAAAGACCTCTCACACCTACCTGTCTTGAATCACATGGAAATGAGCTCCTGTGCCTGTCAGTGTCACGTAAACAGAGTCTCAGAAATGCAGCAAATGGACACCAAGGGAGAGCTTAAGCAAATACATTATCTTCGTTTCCTAAACCCAGGATAACTTAGATGCTAGATGCTAGATGTCATTTAAAGTCATACCCAGCTATCTTTGTGCCACAATGCAGCATACAAAAGGATCCTGCCCCCAGATGCCATCTCAAACATCAGAGGGCAGTTTCCAAGCTAGAGATAGCCTTCCAGAGCTACACCTTTCTCCTACCAGAGTAAATGAACATTTAGAGTGAGCTTTAAGTCACTCTGGGCAGAAAGGGGGGAGAATCCATAAAATCAAATGCTAAAGCACCACACAAAAGCAGGCAATAAGATTATCTGTAGAAAATAAAGTAATGCACATAAGGAGAAAAAAAAAATTAAAAAAAAAAAGAAATCCCAAGCACAAGTAAAAAATGACAGGCTCCAAGGTAACCAATACTACTCAGCAGGGTAGTGGGATAATGTGTTTGGACTATAATGCACAGACCACAGAAATGAACTAGATGACAAAGACACCCACTGCTCTCCTTGGTCAGTAATAAGGGGAACCATGGCTTACACTGTCCCCTCTCCACATTACAAGAATTATAAATTAGGACTATTTGGTTATTACGTACTAAACCAATACCTACTGCTCAGGAAATCCCTAAGCTGTAAATTCTTAGAAGTTAGAAAAGCATCACTGCATGTTTGCCCTATTCTAACACAGTTCTTCAGTTAATCTAGCGCTGGTCTCTGCCACAAACAGGAGGAAAATCAGATGGACTTCTTGTCTGATTTGAACTGCAGTTCTTGTATTTCATGGTATCAGCCAACACAGGCTTACAGACCGTGGCTCCCAAACTTTATTTTCTATTTTGCAGGATTGTCAGTTTGGTTGATAAAGGTAGTTCTGATAATTTAATCGTTCTCTCTGGAACAATGGTAACACACTGTGCTGAATCTGAAATCTGTACTAGAATGCTAATATGGCAAAGATCAAACAAATTAATGTCCTGAAAACAGCTTTCTGTCACCAAAAATTCTTCAGGCAATACGGTGATTGCAGAATGAAAATTCTTTAGCAGCAGACCATTACTATTTAATGATATAATAACACTGATGTAGATAATGACCTAAAAGTTGGATATAAGATAGCCCACAAGAAGGATAAAGCATGACAAGAAAAATTAGCAAAAACAGGACATACATTTTAGTCCTAGTTTTAAGGAAAAAAGGCAGATCTCATATCACTGTATAGAAGAACAAGAAGAGAGCAGTGTGTATTGCCTAGCAAGACTTACAGTGCTGTGTTCCACAAAATCCTCACACAGAAGCTGTCGATATACAGGCTGGATGAGCAGACAGTGAGGTGAACTAAAAACTGTCTGAACATCTGGGTCCAGAGGGTTGTGATTTAGCGTCACGAGGTCTGGCTAGAGGCCAGTGACAAGCTATGTGCCCCACAGGTCAATACTGGGTCCAGTCCTGCTCAGCATCCTCATTAACAATCCAGATGGGGCAGTGGGTACCCCCAGCAAGTTTGCTGATGACACCCAACTGCAAGGACTGGTGGATGTGCTGGATGTCGCTGCCATCCAGAGCACAGCAACCTCTTGACAACCAAGGGGAGGGAAGGCACAAATCCCTGCACCTCGGCAGGAATAACCACATGCACAACAACAACCACATGCCAGAGAATGTCCATCTGGAGAACAGCATGGCAGAAAAGGACCTGCAAGTCCTGGTGGCCACCAGGCTGAACATGAGCCAACATGCCTTGCAGCAAAGAAGGCAAACTGCATTCTGCCTGCAATAGAGAAAGTATGCTGAGGCAGAAAATACTTCTCTTTATTCAGCACTCACGAGGTCCCATCTGGAGATCTGTGCTCCCCACTACAGGAGAGACATGAGCGTACTGGACAGAGTCTAGCAAAAGGACACAAAAATGCTTAAGAGATGAGAGCATCTCTCACAAGAGGAAAGGCTGAGAGAGGCTGGGACTTCAGCCTAGGGAAGAGAAAGCTCTGGGTGGGATCTTATACCTGAACACCTAAAGCAAGGGTAGTAAAGGGGACAGAGTCAGGCTCTTTCCAGTGGCACCCAGGGACAGGAACAGAGGCAGCTGGCACACACCGAAACACAGGAGGTTCTGTCTGAACACCAGGAAACACTTTCCTTGCTGTGAGGGTGACCAATCACACAGGGTGCTCCAGGAGACTGTGGATTCTCAACCCCTGAGAGTTATTGAAAAGCCATGTGAACACAGTCCTGAGCAACCAGCTGTAGATGGCCCTGCCTCGGAATGGGACCAGATGATATCCAGAGGTCCCTTCAACCTCTGCCATTCTGAAACTGCTGTTGAGGACTTAATGCTTTCAGGATGTGGTCTCCACACATTTGACCTGAAGGCACAGCAGCAAAAGAAGAGGGTTTGCCCTTCTTTTTTTCTGGCCTTTTTTCTTCTAAGGTCAGTGGCACAGGAAAAAAGTTACACCAGTGAGTTGGGAAAGTGTCAATGAGTTACATATTCAGTACAAATATTCAGGGGTACTTAAATATCCAGCTGGAAGTACTCTGTTTCTTTAGCAGGAACCAGGGGCAGACACCCGTAGAATTTGTGAAATGCCCCTAACTAGCCATGAATTCTTAAGCTGGGTGACTTGTTCCTCTAGCTCAGAATCTACTTACACCCTTTCTTCCAACCTAAGTGGCACTGAAAACAACCCCTGGTGAATAAAAAAAACCCCAGAACCATAACCCCACACCACAGTGCAGAGGATGGCCACAGCCTAGCTCAAGAGGAATACAAAGTCAATTATGGTTTTTAAATAAGCAAACACCCATAAGCCACGAAACAGCATGGCCTCTTTTCTGAAAAAAGTTGTAGTTAACAGTCTGAATATGAACAGGAAGAAATCACAAATGGTATGATCCTGACAGGACTGCACAGAGGAGTTACAGCATGCCTACATGTTATTTAGCACATTATCTAGAGGATTTGGCAGTGAAGTAGATCTACAGCTACAAGTTGCCTGAACATCTAGTGTTGTTCCTGGGAGGAAAAAAAGAAGAATACATTACAGGAGAATGAGTCAGACTCAATCTGAGGCCCTTCTATGGCAGTAGATTTCCAAAAGTATAGTTTGCAAATCCAGACAGAAATCTGTTCTCTGGTGCAGAATGCATCAAATCATCCACTTTGTGGTCCCACATTCTGTTCAACTGCACAAAGTCCTTGCAGCCGTTTTCTTTAACATTTAGCACAAGGATATTTCTTTAGCCAGAACACCACAACAGCTAAACAACTGGATCAATCAACTCAGTTGGGTGAGTTCTGAATCTTAAAACATTAAGGTTGTAAGCTATTTAACTATCCATCATTTTAGGAAGTATATCCTCTTGTGATAATAAAAAAATAATAAAAGCCCATGGTTCTAAATTCAAGGATATTTGAAAAATACACACGTGATAATAGCATGAGCAGTGTTACTACATTGAACAACAAACAAATGCCAGCTACCAAAATACAGCTAGGAAGATGTATACTTGTTTAACTAGAATGAGTGAAAATTAAGACCCTATTAAGGCAAAGAAAGAAAAAAAATCCCATTTTTACAGCCAGAACATTGCTGTGGTGATTCCATTAGAAAATGCTATCAAAATAAAAATGCAGTCACTGAAAATCTTAGTACCTTTTTGTGTCCCATTGTGATAAAATTGTTAGTGCTTCTTCAGGAGTTCATTACAAGCCACCAGGGAGGCTGTGAATTTACCAGCATACCAGCTTATAGCCTGGAGAGCCAGGTTCTGATCCCAGCTGAGGCTACTGCAAGAACCCAAATCATCTCTTCACCATTTTCCTTTGCTCTAAGCTTTTAGGAGCTGTGATCACTTTGTGCAAAGTTGGAAAATGGCCTTTGATTAGAGCATTCAAATGCTATAAAAATATTTTTAAAAGTAAGAACTGTCACATTACTAAATACTTTGTGTCTTGACTAGAGAATGGCAACTGTATGTTTTGTACAAGTGATTTTATTAAAAACAAAGCATAAACAAGAACTGAATTCTAATTGCTTTGCTATAAAGTCCAACGACCTTATTCTCATTCTGAATTAGGGAAAGATCACTTAGCATGTCCAGTCCTTTACTTGCCAATTCCTCCAATTCCAAGCCTTGAAGTATTCAACAAAACTCTGACATCACAATGTTTCCTGCATGTCACTTTTTCAAACTTGCTAAAAACTGCCTTCTAAATACCAGACCACCTCCTCACCCTGCTCTGTCTTCCACTAAAAACACACCTTCAAAACCTTTCTCTCAGATACTGCATCTTTGATTTAGATAGGAATGGACTGAGGTCTGGCATAAAGAGTAGAGAGCAAGCACCATGCCAGAAAAGCAAGCAGCCAAATCGCTTTGTCCAATGCACAGTGCAGGCAAAATTAATGTGCCTCTGAGTGCACAGCTGATCCCAATACTTTTTTTGCACTGCCAGAAAAAGAAATTCTTTTTTCCATCTGCCTGCACCCCAGCCATGAAACTCCAAGTGCTTCCCTCAGTGTACCCAGCACTTTGCTTCCCCTAGAAGAACTCATGAAGTAGCACATTGAGTCTCTCCTGCATCACATTCTGCTTAGGGCCACTTCAGGCAACAATCTTACTAGATACAGATTCTGCACCACAAGAGGAAAAACCAAACTCAGGCCTTTCCAGCAAAACAGCCTGTTAGTCCCCAGCCTTCCCATGAGGAGCAGGGCACTCCTTGCCAGATCACCTTCTGCCTACCCAATCTGCCCCACAATGACAAGATGTTATGATCCATATAATTTGAAGGTTTAATTAAGTACCTTTAAATTACTGCTCTAGAGATAGACACATTTTGTCAAAGTCAGTGAACTGTGTATACAATGACTTAAAAAAATGGAAAATGAGAAAAGAAAAACTGCTGTTAATAATATACTGTGTTCAAAGCCAAAGAAGAGTTCCAACAACCTAAAAAGATCTTCACTAAAGATCAAACAACAATAACGCACTTATACTAAAAAAATATGAAACAGATTAAAAGCCATAAATTCTCTTCAGAAGAACATATCTTGATATTTACTAGAGAAAGGCAAAAATGCAGCTCTGACCATTTTCAGACTGGATAGAGAATAGCAAAAATTTCATACCATAAATGAAAGAATAAATACAGAAACACATTTAAGAAAATTAATTTTGCAAAATGAACAAGGAATTAGAAATGATACCACCCTTACTCAAGGAAGTGACAAACTCCAGTGGTTTCAAACAACAGAGTAAGGTGTACATTCAACTTTATTCCAATAGTCAAATACTTATTCTCCACTAAGTTTTTGGAAAAACACTGTAGCACAAACACTTGTTTATATTAAGTCAATGTCAGAGTCCACATTGACACCTACATAGTGAAATCACAATTTTCAGTAGAATCCAGAGGTCCCAATCAAGATTCATTTCACTATATCAAAACTCCCTACATAGAGAGACAATCCATCTCGAAGATGAAAAAGGTGAGAGGTTGAGGAAACGTAACGGATAATATAGAATGAAGCATAATGAAAGAAGGTAATTAAATCTTAAAATGCTGTTTTACCAGAGGTTTGGATTAAAGTAATCAACTACTACTTTTATAGCACATAGGGAAAAAAAAAACAAAAAAAAAAAAGACCAAATTAGCATCCAGCTTAACTACAGATGACGGCAAACATGCTGCAGAAAGTAACAGTAGCAAAACCCGGGTACAGAGCAGTTTCTTTCTGGGCTATCTTCTAAGGAATGGGCAAACTACAGCTGCATGGGTATAATCACCCTCAGCTATTCAGGATACTTTGAACTGATTCATTTGACAAACAAAAAACACACTCTTGAATGTGGATGGTTTTTTCGTTTGTTTTTTTTTTTGCTGAAGATGAATTTCATGAGATTACTGAAGTCTCCAGCAGTCTTGGTACCTTCATCTGCTGCATTACACTACTGTTGTCACAAATTAAACTGGCAGACCTCATGGCTGGCAACAAAACAATGATAGCAAGAAATTCCAACACAGCTAATGTCCCAAATAGTACTAATCATGGAAATGTTCTCAAAGCTTTTTATTCTCCATTGTTACAAAACACCATAATGTAAAAACTAAATCAGAAAGATGAGATCAAATATCTTTAAGCATCTTTTCTGATAAAGATGCTTAATAATGAAAAGCTGTCTGAAACAACATTACAGAAAATACACATTTCATCTCCACTGTGGATGTAAGCAATTTGAGAAATCATCTCAAAAGCAACTGGCTTGAAATCACAAAAACTAGTCAATAAGACAAAGCATAAGATGCTACACTAAAAATCAGTTTTAGAAATGCAACAAAATAATCAAGTTGGGATGTTAAATATTGGCTGTACCAACACAGATTGCTGCTGTAAAACACACTGCACCTGCAAGTGCAGCACCTAGGATTTGCTGAAAGACTCGGTGAAGCATATTTAGTAAGAGAAATTCCCCTGACAAGTGCTGGGTGTAGCAGTGAGACTTGTGAGCAAGGACAGCAAATTTAATAGTTACATCACTCCTCTCCTGGAACCAAACTGGCAGTTTTATGTAAATGTAAATGCAGATGACCAGTGCTCCCACCTTAAACCTTTCTATTTAGGTTCACAGTATGTTTCAACTGTTTAGAACTGTCACACTTCATACCTTTGTATCAGTGAGTATGTGTTCTCTCTCATATAAAACAAAAACTTTTTAAATTGAAGCAAACCACTAATTTCCCTAGAGGGGAAGGGTAAGAGAAAAGGAAGTAGTCTTGGTGAACTGCATTTTTTAAGCACAGAATGACTTTCAGAAATCAAGCAAAGATTTATTGTCAAAATAGTTCTATGCCAGAAAGAGAAATAAGATCTGAAGTTCAGATAATTATTCCTGTAGTGGAGTAACTAATGCTGTGTCATCCTCACTTAAAGTGTCAGGCTTAAGGTTTTGGACAAAATACATTTGTGCACCGTGAAAATCAGATTTGTGCATTTATTTCGCATCTTTTTTCTCCACATTATTCTTCTCAATTTAAAATCCTCTAAGTACTGCAACCAGGCCTTCATGTTTTCTCTGGGGCACATACAGATGCCAAGTACTGCAGTCTCCTATGTGGAGCTGTTTCTAATAGCCAAATCCTTAGTGGACTTCAATGAATTCAAGGTTAAAAGAAAATACCTGTACAACTGAAAAACTCAAGTAGGTTTTTTGTATTTTTTTTTCCTGCATAAATGGCTGTTGATGCAGAGAAAGACAAAACAGAAGCTTTTACACTAAGCATCTTGCAAAATTATCTGCAAATTAGATTACTGCTAATGTAATCACTAAAATAAAATACCTTGAACCCCCTTCTCTTATTCATTTAAGTTTCAAATACATAATATCACATATTTAAGTCACAAATTAATAACTGTGCCAGAACTGCGAAAAGGCAGCTCCAACACATTGCAGTTTGCCAAGCTTAGCTACATCCTTGGTCGTTTTTCCTCAAGTGTCAAGTCATTTATCATGTAAATATAATTGTGTACTGAACAGTTATCTACTTTAGATAGGTTAAGAAACAAAGTGTCACCCCCTTCATATCTATTTTTTGATTGAATCACAAATTTGACAAACATCCTACACAGCAATCAGAATATTTCATAAATACATACTATACCAAAAATTACCTCAAATGTATATTATTGTTTATGGTTTTTAACTCTTACAAATATTTAGCGCATATATATTACTGACTGATACCCTACTGTTCTTAGAATTAAAAATGTTGTTCCCTGACAGCTTTGACTTGCAGTGCCAACCTTGAAATACACCCACTAATACCTTAGTCCATTAGTCTTACTTTATCATTAGTCCAACAAATATGCTCAAACCTTATATTATGATTGGAGAAGGAAAAAGGAAACAACATTTGTGCCCCAATTACTATTTTACTAAATTCCTTGTGACAGGTCACAACTACTCTCAGCCCAGATCACATTCACAGTACAGTTTCACATTACAGTAGCCAAAATAAACTTGCAGCTTTCAAAATGGAAGGAACCCTGCTTCCTCTTCCCCGTTCTTCATGACCAGCTCTCCCTCCTGCAGCACTTTTCAAAATATTCTGATGCGCACCCAACAAGGAGATAAACCAGTTCAACTTCCTAATGCATTGAATTATATTCACTTCACTTGACCAGGGCTATCTTTATATCATTTTAGCAAGTTAAGTCACTTTCCTATGGGATCAGAAACTTACAGTTAGTGCAATGTAAGAGGCGGGGAAAACAAACCTCCGCCTTCAGAAGAGAGCAATTACTTTGACTTACAACATCTCAGGAAAGTTTCAGCAAGAACATTCACAGACAATTACATATGTACTCTCTAAAAAGCAGCATCTGGGGTGTAGCAAGCAATTGTAATCAGAAGAGGACCCTGGCAGAGCAAAGTCCAAAAAGCCTAGAATACCGGCCTATGTAAAAGTAACCTCCCACATTCAACCAGACACAAAATAACACTGTAAATTCTGATAGTTAACTTCCTAAATTATTGTTCTTAAGTAACAATACTAAGTAAGATCAAATCTGAATGCTTTGCTGCACGTATGACTCCTGTAACAGTCAATATTCCCACAGTGGTGGTGCAAATCTTTTGAGGCAGCCAAATCCTTTTAATTTTAAGAAAGTGTTTCCAACTAAGAGTCTGATGATAATAATGTCATGACAGTCATACCGTTCCCTCCTTCTCTTCTGAAAGAGGACAATCTAAATTTGGCTATGCTTTCAAGAAATTAATCCTAAAACCAAGTTCAATACTGTTTGTTACTAAAGTTTTTCAAGAAGCTGTAACTCAGGGAATTCAAATACTACATCAGCTACAGCTTCCCAGTAATTAAACCATCTATTCCTGTTTGAGGCAGGCTACCTGCACTTTTGCTAAAGTAGATTAGGAAGAGTTTAAAGCACACCAAAATAAATCACTTAAGCTAAAAGAAGTACTGTATTAACTGCACAAAACTTGCAGATTCGCTATTTAAGAACGCATCACTCAATCTCCTCCTCAGCTTGGGGCAGCAATGCAGATCACACACAAGTAACAGCAGGGAAGTTCGTGCTCGGGCTGCCTTCCCCTACACGTGAGGATGAGCTCTCTCCCAGCACGCCTGTGGATGTCGCAGAGGGGGTCAGGTCGTGCCTGATCACTTTGACATGAACACTTGAATGATCAGGAGCTCTACCTCCCTGTGCATGGCTGCTGCAGATGTGTGGGGCCAAGACACCAGCTCCACATCCCTGCTGGCTCCCTGCACAGCCATACCACACCCTACGCCAGCTCCTTCCAGCAACATCTGCTTGAGATTTTTAACAGATTTGCTCATCAGTAAATGCAAGGGGGGGTGGCGTTTGCCAGAGTAGCAGCAACATATCCACTGATCACTTGCACAGTAACTTAAATTGATGTGCAGATTAAAAAGGTATGTTCTTGCTAGGTATTTTTTTCCACATAAATTGATTATCAGAGAGTATAAACAATGCAGGCAATGCAAAGTACACAAATTTCCAGTTCAGACCCGGCCTAAAGTAAGTAACATTCAAATAACAGAGACAGGTACTGAATGTATTACTAAGGGAAAACAAAGTCATGTAAAGAACAAGATCATCCTTTCTTCCCCCAAAGCTGACTCTACATACAGACTCACTGAAGCTTCAAATTAACTTTTCTCAGGTGTGCTACTGGTTTCGAAGACGTTACTGCCAGAAAACTCACTACATGACACTTCTAAACACTCATATTCAGAACACCCTCTATTTAACCAAATTCATTACATCTCATCTTCAGGAGGAGAGAAAAGACCACATTAACTTTGTGTCAATGACCGCTTCAAAAATTACATCTTACTCTATGCTAGGACTTAAATGGTTTAGCTGACAAGAATTTTCTTAATACAAGGTAAAAACAAAGTCAAAGCTCTGAGATGAATCCTGTCCCTGAAGGTTGGTTCATGTACGGAAAGCCATTTATGTAAGGTGAAAGACTCCCCTTCTCCCCAGAGCAGCAAGTTAAACTGCTTCTGAAAGGTTTCATAACAGCCAAGAAAAGGCTATTTGTCATGGTTACACCCACTTCCTAACACAATATAAAATTAAGAAATATACTAAGAATTTACTAAGATTAACTTATCTATGAAACTGTGTTAAACTTCCTTCACAAAGCACAAACTGTCGAACCCTGAAAGAGGTGGATAGTTGACAAAATATATCTAACACCCATTGCAACAGAAGCTGGACACGTCTTTTTCAAATGTTTTTCAAACATTTACATCCCAAATTATCTATGGAGTTGTTTCTCAAACTGCAGGCCATACTAAATTTTTCTCCCATTAAACTACTTATATTCAGTTTGCAGACAACAAATTGCTAGGGGAAAAAATTCCAAGTTACCTATATTCCTTAATAAACTTACCAGAAAAACCTTAATTCCCTCCGTTCATCCTAAACAAAAGCTTAGCCTAGCATCCATTTCAAACGATGAATCCCAATACAACTCCAAAACTAAATATGACCTTGTCCTCTGTGAACTCTCTTCCGTGTCACCAGCCCCCAGACATCTGAGTGAAGAAGTCAACACTGTTTAGCTCATTTGAGAGAGGCCTAATAATTACCATTAAGGTACAATATTAACCTACATTTTCAAAAACACTAGCTAAGAACTATTTTCAGATGATGAGTAGATGCACTCAGGAGTTCTCCAATTATTTGTAGTTCTACAGTTACTTTCTCCTCTTTTCTCTGAAGGGTTTTACCATTCTCACAGTTGCTGCATGAATAAGCGTGGTAACAGATTACACAGAAAACCCGATAAGAACTGTAGAACAGAATGACAGAAAATGCACCAAACCAAACTGGAAAAAACAACTTCTTCACATTTTGTCGACTACTTAAGAGCAGAGCAATACTTCAGGAGAAGCATGGTTTCCAAAAACACTTCACTGCCTTCACACATCTACTCTGGTTATTAAGCATAATGCATTAAATACTTGATTACAAAAATTCGAGTGTCCTGTATCCTGAACACACAGGGATTGTACCAACAAATGCCTTGTGTTTTAAGTGATTACTCCTTAAATGCAGAACACAAATCCATTACTGAAAGTATACAATGCAGAATTATGATCCCAAAATCTGATTTTGAGAAACAACTATCATAGAGAATCCAGAAAGGAAAAAAAAAAAAACCCTGACTGACCACTGGCTGCAGCACAGACTGAAAAAAGCCTATAAAGAGAGAGAGGAAAGAAATATCACAGACACACAAGACATTTGAAGATCCTAACTTCTATAAGTATGTGTCTGAGAATTTATTAAGCCATCTAGATCTTGATCTACATTGACAGAATAGTAATAACCAGCAATGCTACTGATAAAATTGAACTGGCATTTCCAGCACATATGTGTGTGCCTCAACCCAATTTATGAATCATTCTGATTTCACTGCATTACAAGTTCTGATACACAGCTACTGCACTTTTAGTAAAATTACGTTTATAAAGTCAAAATTTCTGACTTGCAGCACTTTTAGTAAAATTACATTTATAAAGTCAAAATTTCTGACCTGCAGCTCAGATCAAGGAGTCACTTGATTTTTCAGAACAGCCACTACTTAACAGCACTTCTGTAGCTTTCTCCATATATTAATTACCACACATTTTGAAAAGCTTCCTGTATCAAACAGTAGTTGTAAGCACTGCTGCTATGGTAAAAGAAAAAAAAAATCCAAAAAATGAGAAAGCATTATGAAGACTGAAAGGGACTCATATTTTATATCAATATGTCAACAGAAGAGGTAATATTAAAGAAAAAACAGGTGAGCTCTCTCACTTGGAACAAAGTGTGATAATTACATGCTAAATGTTTTCTAAGGGCCTATCAACATAAAAAGAAAAGAAAAAAAGAAAACCCACTGGGGTCCTTTCAAGTTCAAAGCCCTAGATCTTACTCCAAACCAAAAGAGTGCAAGCAATAAGTGGAAGAACTCCTAGTACAGCATCATCTCTCAGTTTGTCACTCCAGAGGAAGATGGTCTATGCCAAATTAGAATGTAGTACCTACGGAGAAAGCAAATCAATCCCGTAGGAATGGCTAGGCCTCCTAGGAAGCAGGATTCTGTAAAATGTATTATCAGGCTAAGAGAAAAAAAATACACTCCACACTTCAGGTTTTGGATCTGTTTCACCTTTTCTTTTCCCTGTGTAAGCATATAGATTATGTAGTTAGGCAGAAATTCTGTCTTCAAAACTACCTATTTTCCTCATCGTACACTCTCAAACCTCACCTTTTTTAAGAGGCATCTCAGCAAAGACTGCTCTAGGAAAAGTCACCTAACTACAAACAACTGAGAACTGAGACTTGGACCCTGACCTACTGGTAGTATCAAACCAGAAGAGTATAAACAAAAGCTTATGCTTCTTAAGACTTAAAAATATTTAAATATTGTTTAGAATCATTAAATAACATTTATCTTTACTGTAAAAACATTTTAGGTTTCTATCCAGTGATGACTAAAGACCACGATTTAGTCACACATAAACTTGTGAGAAATTAAAGATGAGGTTACAGGTTTTCAAGAATTCCTATATAAAAGAGCAGAGGTAAAATTTGCAAGCTATTACACATACCATTAGCAATTGCTACAGAAGAAATATTCGACACACAGAGCTGTCAAATACACGTCAAGCAGTGAAGAAAATTTGGTTCACGGATTCATTTTCTTTCCAAGCACTCCAGTTTCTCCCCAGCCTGCAATTTCTCTCCCCCAATCCTACATGAAGTTAGCTGCGTGGTTTCCAGGCTGGCAGCTGTCATCCCCCCCTGAGCCAAGCCGCACACCATCAGTGATTCGGAGATCGGGCCTCCTTTTGTATCCAACACCCGGTGCGTGAGCAGGGGAAGGCAGCGCACACCGGCGCTGCGTGTGACAGCGCTGCCGCCTTTATCCCCGCTCCCGTCATTCTCTCACACACCGCGATCCCCCACCCGCATTGTCTGCCTCGCTCCATCCCTCATTAACATGGACACGTTCTCGCTCCTCCGCCAGGGATCCCCGGGAACCCCTTTCCTCGGCCAGGGATCCCCGGGAACCCCCTTCCTCGGCCGGCCGCCGGGATTTCCC
>VYXF01002727.1:116392-166871 GCA_013397295.1 Polioptila caerulea | reverse complement strand
CCCCCGGCCCTGGAGTGGCTCCGCGGCTTCCCCTGAGGCGCTGGGCGGGAGCGGCGCCGCCGCTTCCTCTCGGCCGGAGCGGCTGCGGGCAGGAAGCGGGCAGGGGCTGTGCGAGGCCTCCGTGTGCCGGTCCCCAGGAGTCCCTGTAGGGGCGACGGGGATTTCCCCTGATGCCCGCAGGCGCTTCAGGCCCAGCGCCCGTCGGCACCCGCTCTCCGGGCGGTGCTGGCTCTGTCCTTTCCTGTTGCCTTTCTTGCTGCATTTCTAGTTAGTTCTCCCTGCAGCACCCGGGATTTTTCACCATTTTTCAGGGAGGTTCCCAGAATCATTAGGGTTGAAAGGGACCTCTGGAGGTCATCCTGTCCAAACCCTGTGCCAAGGCAGGGTCACCTGGAGCAGGTGACCCAGGAACGTGTCCAGGTGGGTTTGGAATGTCTCCAGAGAGGGACCGACATTCCTGGCAGCCTGTGCCAGCGCTTTGCCACTTTGCGTAATGCAGAGCTCTGTCTTACGTTGAGTGGAACTTGTATTTCAGCTTCTGGCCTTTGGTCCTTGTCCTGTCACTGGGCACCATCCTCTCGACACATTCCTTTAAGATATTTATATCTCTTGGTGCGGTCCCTCTTCAGTCTTCTCTCCTCTAAACTAACCAGTAGGTTGGTGGTATATCAGAAGAAAAAGCTACCACGCTGTGAAGCTCCCGGTGCCGCTGGCCTTGCATGCCTTCCCTCTGGACAGGGTTTAACTGAACTATTCCAAGAGATTGCACCTTGCCAATGGAGCTGTTTTTAACAAATTAACATCTCAATGTACCGACGGTTGAGAAGCAAAGTCAATAAAACAACCATTTGTTTCTATAGAAACTAAACACCTTAGCAGGGGTTGTACTAAGCTTTGATTTTGATTGTTTTTTGTGGTTTTGGGTTGTTTGGGGGGTTTTTTAGCTGGAATGTGCTGCTTTTACAGCCTGCTCTTGCTTTTTTTCAGGAAATCAGAATTTTGGAAAACTGACTCGGAATTTTTTTAGCATGTGAGGAATGATGGTAATCATATGATAGTGGTACCAAAAAACATCTAGAACCTAGTTCAGTGAGTTAGAATTTATTTATGAGTCTGTATAATCATAAACCCTACAAATCTCAGTTTGTTTCCCCCACTTTCAGACTTTAAGGAACTTCGTAACTTCCCATCTTCCACTCCCCTTTCTTCCTAGGCTCTTTCTCCGGTACAGCTGAAAGGAGCTAATCCAAGAATCAGCTGATGCAGCTGCTTGCTGCCCGAAGATTTAGGGAGTTTGGGAAGGTTGTTTTTTTTTTTTTCCCCAACTATCATTGACGTGAGGATATGTCATAGAAGAAATATTCAATTGAAGCATTCCAGATTTCTTATTCTCAGATGAATTTTCCCCATATGTTCTGTTGTCAAGTGGCAGTGATACTCAAATGCCTTCAAGAGCACAAATAAGTAATTTAGCTTATCCCGGGAGGAAAATACTAACAGGTTTCTGGAAATCTACAAGGCATGAAATAGGACTCATTCTGTTTGGTAGTGAGACAGTTCAGTAGCTGTGCTTTTAAAAAACCAGTAGGTCCACATTTACCTTTTTACTTTTTTTACCTGTTAGGACAGACCTTAGAGTTTATTTATTATTTAGTTCTGTGTTTGATTATACCTAAGTTTGCTAGGTTTTTTCTGCCTTTTTTTTTCCTATGCCAGTCTTTATGCTTTCCCTGAAACTACTTGTGGTGTTTATCACAGTGAGAGATTGTCATGAGCTGTGTTGACCTCAGTTATTTTATCAGAATCACTTGGGTGTTTTGATAACCACCTGAAAAGCCTTGCTTCTCAATTTGATTTTTTTTTTCCCAGACAAAAAAAAAAAATTAGTATTTCCCTTTGGCAGTCATTCCTCTTTTCCATTGGACTGTAGGAAGATGGGTCACATGAATTCCCACAGAGCCCTTCTGAATGCTGTCAAGAACTTTTGGTAGGTTTTGTGAAGTTCCAGATATTTATGTTTGCTTTTCTGTTCAAGATGTAGCTCTCCAAACATTTACATTTCCAAATGCTATGACTTGTTCATTGGAATTCTCCGGGGGGGTGGGCATAAGGAAGAGATTTCCGTTACTCTCTTCCTTCCACCATTGACACACAGCCTTTAAAAGTTAATGAGTTATGGAAACCTGCTAGATACAGGAAAGGAGCTGGGAGAGCCCTAAGGGGGTGCACATCTGTTGGGCCTCAGCACTCTGCTGCTGGCCATTTCCAAGCAATCTTTTTCTGTAGCTTTATTTACATTGTGTCTAAACTCCAGTTTTAGCCACTGCTCTTGGGTTTGCCAATGCAAACACTGAGCATGAGCAAAACATTAAAAAAATTTAAAATGGATTCTGCTGGAACATGTATTCAGAGCCAGAATAAACTTGAGTAGTGCAAATGTCAGCTCTTGTTCACACGAAGAGTTTATTCTGCTGTCTCAAATGGCAACTAAGCATAGGTGAGAGGACACAAAGCCAAGTGCTCAACAGATAATTGGAGTTATTCTGACAGGAGTTTGGAATACGGAGGAAGTTCCAGCTCAGGGATGTGAGGCTGCATCTTACTGGTTGACTTTTGTATTACTAGGAAGTGGCAGGCGTGAAATGTCTGCCTTGGCCACTTGTTCTTGGAAGATAATTACGGGGGTTACAGCTTGGTGGCCCTTTGATTATCTGAATTTGACTTCAGATAGAATTGCTTTCTGATTGCAAAACTACTCATTCTCACAACTTGTGTTTTTTAAGAACTTCAAAATAAAACGCTTTTCCAAAGTTCTCTCGATTACCCCAGTCTGTTGGATACAGACACTCAAATGATATTTAAAAATTAGTATTTGCCAAATCATGAAAAAACCCTTAAGAACCAAACCAGATTTTTTTGCTTTACAAAATATATCTTTAAGACAACACTGTATGTCTTGGCCTAGGAATTTGGCTGCCTACATTGCACAACTCCTCTCTGTGTAGATAGTGTTATTTTTCAGGTCTACAGGTGAAGCAGCAGCTTCCTTACGAAGGTGCAGCTATAAATACACCAACACCCAACCAGCAGAACAAGTTTCTTGCTGATATATTTTCTGTGCAAGAGTTTTGTCAACTTGGAAATACCGTTCAAAATAACTCCTGTCATGTCTGAAATTCAGTTTTGATGAGAGTCAGCATTGCCTGAAGTTTTCAGACTGGTAGAAGCACATGGTGTGGCAAGGATCTCTGGAGGTTATCTTATCCAGCCTCCTGCTCCACAAATGTTCAATTGCAGTGGGTCAGGAACTCTCACATCAGAAAAAGCTTCTGAATAATATGCTCTGGGACAGATTTATTCCCAACTGCTTGCTACTCAGCAGCTGCAGGCCTGGTGGATTGCACAGAAGTCTGTTAGTTCTGATGTGAGGGGAACTACTAAAGATGAGAGGATTGGGGTAAGAGAAATGCCAGGGACTTTGCTCTGTAAACAGTGGGAGCAAATGCCAGCAGGTGTACCACAGGCTGATTGGTGCAGCTGCTGATGGGACTTGCAGGAGTCAGGGAAGAGGCCCTGAGTAGAAGTCAAGACTTAAGGCAGTGAAGGAGAGCTCCAGAATGTGCTTTCCAGGCTGTTGATTCCAGATGTCAACAGAGATGACATTGGATTGGCACCATAAGATCGTATTTTGCTCTGGAAGAAATGAGGCCAGCAGTCCTGGAAATGTCAGGCAAGAATGCTATGCAGAAAACTGCAGTTTATAGATTGTTCCCAAGGCTGAAAAGAAGTTCCTATAATGAGCAGCAAAGTACATGGCAAGGTTTTCATCACCTTATGTCACAGACTGAAGCAAGGTAGCTTAGTAAGGTTCTGAACTGATGAAAACTCCTTTTCCATGGAACACTTGTTACAGTGGGTTTTTCAATATCTAATAGTGCACACACCATTTCTCTCTGCCCTTGGATTCTTCAGTGACTGAAAAACAGTTCAGCTCTGCTTTGATCTTTATCTTTCCCCTAACTGGAGTACTAGGTGGTTCTCCTGCTGCCTCTCCAATGCTTGGGCCAATTAATCTGACAGAGACCTCTGAGACCAGAAATTTGTGTCAAAATTTGGCTGAGACTCAGATATTCAGAAGTTAATATGGTGGGCTTTGACACACAGCCTGGACTGAAGTACATATATTTAAAATCAGACAATACTGGAGGTGCCTGATCTCCCTTCTCCCCCCTCCTCTGATCTACTGTATATTTCCTCTCCTCAGCTCTGCAGTGAAGGACTCCAAGGATATAAATTAGGATTCTGCAAGAAATTTAACCTCCCAGAAAGCCGGAGAGGGACATTCTACAAAGGCACATAGTAATGGCTTCACATTAGAAGAGGGCAGATTTAGATGAGGGATAAGGTAGAAATTATTCAGGGTGCAGGTGATGATGCACTGGAGCAGGCTGCCCAGAGAAGCTGTGGATACATCATCCCTGGAAGTGTTCAAGGCCAGGTTGGATGGGGCTTTGAGCAACCTGGTCTAGTGGACAGTATCTCTGCCCATGGCAAGGAAGTTGAAACTAAGTGATCTTTAATGTCCCTTCCAACCCAAATAATTCAAGGAATCTGTTTCTCCTTTCTTTACTATACACTATGGTTTGCTTTTTCTGTTTAGGGGTGTCGGCACAACATCTTTGGGATCAAAGTGAGATCTCTGCCAAGTGTTCAGTAGAGTTTGTAGATTCATCAGTACCTGGTAGACTGAGATTTCGACACTCACTTCACATTGCTTCTCACCATGGTTGTAGCCCCTTACTTGCATCTTTCTCTTCCAGCTCCCACAGAGACTCTTCTGAACATCTGTTCCTTCTGATTGGGGATCCAGGGTATCTCTTCTTGTCCAGGCCCCACCACAAAGTTTACATGATCAGTTTTTATTGTGTAGACCAGACCTATCTGCTGACAAGTGCAGCTGAGCATGACAAGAGGAGCTCACCAGGCATCCTGGGAGCTGTGCAGGAGCTGAGGGAAGAGAGGCTGTGGGCAGCCCCTTGTGTGACTGTCCCTGTAAATGGCATGGGCAGAGCTGTGTGCACAGTGTGCATGGTGGGTGTATCTCTGGGACTTTGTGTCACCTAGGCAGGTGTTCCTGGGCAGGTAGCTGTAAAACAGAGTTCTGCTCTTTTGTATCAGAGCAGCTTTGTTTAGATTCCTGGTAAGGAAAGACAGACTTTGTTTGAACTTTTGCAACTTAAGGTGGGCATACGTTCGTTCCTAGGGGGTTGTCTGGGTTCCCTATGGAATTGCCTTCTCCTTCTTCTCTGTCTGCAGGCTGTCAAGGGAGTCCAGGTGATTAACTAGGACAAGAAAAGAGTTTTTTATTTTCCTATTAGTTTCATATGATTGGGTTAGCTACTCTTACCTTAACCGTATTTACCTTCAAAAATGGCAGTTTTTGAAAAAAGTCACCATTATAAAATGTGTGAGTGAAATGCATTCACAGCAATAGTTCTGTGTGGCCTTGATTCATGTACTGCCTTCTGAAATTATTGCAGAGTAAATTTGTTTCTAGCAGAGAAAGGAGTGGAGACCTTCCAGGTCAAAAGCAAGTGAATTATTCCATGGACTCCGGTGGGGTCAGGATTTGCCTTTCAGCATACATACTTTCAGCCTACTTGTTAGCTGCTGTTCCTGTCCTTGAATAGCCATTTGTCATGGATGGCTATAATATAGGAAGAAATAGTAGATAGTTCTTGGGTTTTAATTCCCCTTGAAAAAAATATTAAAATTTAAACATTTCCAGAGAAGTTCAGTGTAGCACAAAGCAGTGGGTGCCAAGTCCCCAGCCATCCCCCTTTTGAGTGTGGTTTTGTTGGGCAGCTCTAGCTGTTCCTCATGGACTGAACATCCACAGCCTTCCCAGAGATAATGAGCCACACTGGGAGTGGAGTTTCCCATTTGGTTTTACCCCAAAGGAGGCCAGGGTGTGTGTTCTCAGACTGCTCTACAACATCAAACAGATGATGGTGAGAGGAAGATGAGTTTCAAGTGCAAACTGCTAATTTGAACAATAGCACAGGCACACAGAGAGAAAACTGATCTGCTTGTGAAATAGCTCCAAAGCAGCCTCCATTTACTGGCACTTTAAGCAAACCAGAGGCTGTGTCATTTGAGAAGTGACTTATAAACAGTGGCTGTTCAGGAGAAATTTGGCCTGTGCAAAATGAGTGTACACAGAAGCTACAAATCCACCTTCCCTTCTGAAATATCGCTTCCATATTTCAGCAGTTGGAGGTTCCTGTCAGGAGGTGCAGGCAAAGTGTCAAATACAGCCCATTCCCTTTAAACAATGGGTTTTGCTTCCAGGGAAATTGCACGTTCTGCTAAAAATCTTATGAGCTTTTTTCTTTTTTGTTTTCCCCCTTTCAATCACTAAGGACATTCACATAGAACAGGATGGTTGTTTTTTACTCTTCTTCCATGTCCCTATGGTGTCTTCCCTAGATGAGAACACAGTTGCAGTGGGTCTAGCAACCAGTCACGGAAGTGATTAAATGTCAAAAAAGTAGATGTTACATTCATGTGAAGAAAGGCGGCTCTAACATTTGGGAGTCCCCCAAAATAGGATTTTTATGGTGATGGTGCTTCAGTACTGAAAGGCAGGAAAAAAAATTGCAGTGGAGACAGCGGTCAATAGGAGATGCAGCACACGAAGAGTGTGCTGGGAGCTGCTTTGGCAGTTAACATTTAGCTTCATTGAAACTACTGGAGGAAAGAAAATGTTAATAAATAGTCTAGAATTAAGGGGAAAGGGACACAGTTAACCAATGGCTGAACATTTTATTGTGAATAACAGCAATTGCAACACTTGTGTATGCCTGCATATGTGTTGGTGAGCCTATTGCTATAGATGGGCAGGTAGCTGACAAGAAACTGCAAGCAGATTTGCAAATTCAGAATTACTTGCTACTGATTGAACGTACAGATAGTTTCACTTGCCTTTTGCTATGAACTGAGACTTTAATTATTGGGGCTCAAATGTTTAGTACTGTGTATCTACTTCGTCTATTTTTTAATGAAAGTGTCAAGAAAAAGGTTTAGATATTGCAAAATGGGAAAGGAGAAGAAATATAACCCAAAGTCATATTTGAAACATTTTCATGAAAACTGTAATGCCACTAGAATCTGAAGGAGGGCAGTCAGTATATTATCACTTGCAGGAAACTTCAAAGTTTGCATTTAGGTTATGAGCACTGGGCAAAAGAAAAACTGAACTAAATAAGCCAGGTAGAAACTTGTTAGCATTTAGCAGATCTATTTACTCGTGGTTACGTACTTATATTTGGGCTTTTTCCCCCCATACAATTTGTACAACCTACCTAGACCCAGCTAAATTTGCCTGAAGTTTTCCCTGTCACCGTGCCTTCCAGCTGGCAGACGAGCCCCCGGCTGCTCCTCTGGGCAGAACGCCTGCTGGGCACTCTGCTGGGTGGAGCTGGTGACCATTGGGAAATGTCCTCTTGTGTCACCTAGCTTTGGGGGCTACAGAGGCAAGTGCACAAATACATTGGTTCGGGATGCCCCGTTTAGAAATGGTGTTCATTTTTAATGCACAAGTTATAGGCTTTTGCCTGAGGAATGTACAGAAGTTTATAGTATGTAAAGCACTAGGGCAGGAGTTCAAATAGGCTTCAGTCATAATGACAGGGGACTTATCCATATGGCTTTCTATTTCCTAGGATTTATTCTGCTATTCTGATAAGCTATGATTTAAAACACACATTTAAGTGCCAGTGCAGGCTAATAGCCCCTTCTCCTACCCTGAAACACATCACTGGGAGTAGAAGACGCTGTGCTTTGTACCTGTCCGGTGAGGGAGAGAGTAGCTGAGAGGCATGGGGCTCTGCCCACAAAGACAACCTCACAGCCTGTCAGCCAAATGTGGAGTGGGAATCAGATCCAGAAAACAGATACTTGAATTTAGGTGTCTAATCCCCTGCACTAGGCAGTGGAGACTTAGTTATGGCAGTCAATGGCGCTGGGGGTGTGATCCATGTGAGGAAATGTAGATCCCCATCCTCTGTTACGCTGAATCCCTCCTGGCAGTGGGAGGTGGGACACTGAGCTCGTCGTATGTCGATAGCTCTGAGCACACAGGCTGGAAGCCCATCCCTGGTGAGGATGCGCTGATGACAGGGATTCAGTCTCCAGTTGCTGCTTTGTTTCTGCAGTTTAATGAGCGGGGCGGGCTGGACAGCGCACCACACCCCCCCGCCCCCCGGCCCAGGCTGGAGCTGCAGAGCCCTCTGGAGCGCCCGGGAGTGGAGCGTGTGTCGGCAAGCTTCATCCCCTCTGTGAGGGGCGGGTGAGCACATTAGACCTTATTTAGGTAGTCAAAATGGCACTCAAGGCTGTACAGTAAAGAAACAACATCTCTCTGTTAAAATTATTTTTACAACCTCTGTTGTCGAGTTCAGACAAATAGACTTAACCAAGGCTTCTTAGGATATGAAACATTAGTATCTACCACTTACGTCTGAAGCTATGTTTTAGATTTTATTTTCCAGACAAAAGAGTAATTTAAAATTATGCAAAATGAGCTGCCAAAGCAAGGCATTATGCAGATTTGTGAGGCAGGCAGCACATTGTTAACCCTTGGTGCTGCATCTTGCTGTGGAGGGAGCGCTGCTGCAGCAGCTCTGCATGAATTCCTTCCAGCCCTGGTGTTCTTTAATTACAACACTCCTATGGCAGAGCCTGAGGTGTGAGGCTCACCCCCTCACACCCCCACTGCCAAGTGCATTTAGGTGGATGGAGGAGCTGTGTTTGCTGCATTGTTCACCTCACAGTCCTGCCCAGCACAAGCTGTACCCAAGTCCAGCCTGAGCATCTCAGAAAAGGCAAGTGTTGTTACTGTCATCTGTGGTTTCATATGGGTTGTTTCCAGAATATTTGAAGTGACTGTCATGGGAGATATTAAATTGCTTTTCAAATGTCAGCACTGCAGTAACACTTTAAAAACAATTGACACTGCCAGTTGTAAGTCCTCTATCTTGCTGGCCTGGCTGGTATACACAAGATGCACTAGCAGCCTTGACTTTCTGTAGAGGAAAGCTATTAGAAGAACTCCATGTTGTGCTAATTTGTGGATTCAATAGCCCATTATCCCACCCAGCTATTAAGGTAGTGGGACTATCTCTCAGTCAAGAACAGATGGGTTTTGATAGAAATCCAAGGTCTGATCTGCTCTGGAAGTTTGCCCTGATCTCTGCAGCTGATGCCAACAGCTGACATCGCCACATTGGTGCAAGCACTAGTGCTGAGCAAGAAATCCAATGTTTTGTAGCAGTGAAGTTTGGCAATGGCAAGAGCAGGCAAATCCCCAACGTGCACACGGATGTAAGCGCAAGCTGATCTCTAGTGGAGGTGCCTGATGATGGGTTAAAAGAGTGGCAGCCAAGCCTATGGAAGGCCTGGGTTTGCGCCTCAGGCAGGTCCATGTGGGATGCCAAGCCTTGTGAATATTGGATTTGTTCAGCATCAGGCAGGAATGGATCCTGGTGAGGGCAGGAAGGAATCTGGCTGCAGTATGGAGACACTTGAATCCACATTTCCCCCTGCACTCCAGTTCATAGAATCATACAATAGAATCGTGCAGTCATAGTCATTCATGGCTCCCTATGATAGAGCTTACAGAGCAGTGCAGATTCCAAGGAAAACACCAAGAATATGTATTTCTGTAGTGAATTACTTCAGGAACAAACAATGTCTCAGTGCTGCTCCAGGACACAGAGGCAATCTGGGTTTCTCTCTTGCACCCTCCTACACCCAAACCCTTTAAAGTTTTCTCCACTCTCCAAATTGCTCCCTCACTTTCTTTCTAGTTAAAGGTGTCATTTCAAGCTGCCTGTCAGAGACTGCCTGTCTCAGCCAGTACACAATACTGAATAAACACTTCAATATGTTCAAACCTGGATGCTATTGGTGAATTTACAGACTTAAAACCTATTGCCTTTTTTAAATTGGATACACAAGTGTGTGCACAAAGGTTTGCTCAGTTTAGCTACTGTGGTTTTGCTTGTTCTTAAGAGCATTTTTGGCTCAAAAATGTGATGTCTCTCATGTATTTGGAAAGAGTTGTCCAAAACACATGATCAACATCTGTTGGTTTTGATATGCCAGAGCAGCTATGTAAGAGATGCAGAGATTAGAGAATACATTGCTGCTGTGTATATTTGTTTTTAAATTTGGATTTTCTATTTTAAATTTGGAGTTTTCTATTGCTCAGCAATTTAGGCAATGGGCTGATGGTCTGGTTAATAAAAGAAAGCATGAACCCCTCTTGCATTGGTTCAGGTTTTGTTAGTTTTGGAGGAAAAGAAAATAAGGATAAAAAGCTGAAAAGGAGATAAATCAGACACTGCTGCTGTACTGCCAATGCCTGGCCAGCTTAAAAGAACTAAACTAGTCTAAATAAGCAGAAACACTGTTTTATGATAGAAAACAACAAAATTGAGCACAAAGACCATGGAAGGAAGTTGCTAGGAAACCTCTTTGATGCTCTGGAAAAGTTTTGCAGAACAGGTACCTTTAAGAGAGTTGTCACCACCTGTCAGCCTGGGCATTTCCTAAAAACAGGGATCTAAAATTGTAATACACCTTGATTTCTACAAACGCAGCACCAGGAAATGCCTTACAGCTCATTTCAAGTGCAGTCATCAGCACAGTTACAGTTACAACAGTTCATCTCAAGTCAGTGCAGCTTCAGGGAACTCTAAGCTGTTCCCAGAACCATCTCTGAAGACTCAACACTAAGGTCTTGCCCATAGTAACGCTGAAGCCCTGACTTCTGTGTCCAGACAAGGTCTGCCCAGACTGCACTCATCTTCATGAGGTTCTTAGCAAAGATCTTTGCTTCTGTGAGCTCTGACTTTGCCCATGCTGAGATTTCGATCAGGTGAACTGTAAGCTAGACTAGCTCTATGCAGGCACAGCCTCGGAGTCTCTTCTCTTTTGCACTGACCCACAGGGTGGCTTTGCCAGCAGAGATTTCCTGCAGGCGTGCTGCCACCTCATGTTCTCTGCATGGGGATGCTTCAGAAAGGTGCATCAATCAAAAATGTTACAACTGCAGGCCCACACTGTCAGCCTGCATGTGTTAAAACCCCAATTTCTATACCAAGTAGTTGTAATTATGATGATATCTTAATGATGGTATCTTAATACTTTTAACACTTGATTTCTTTTGTATGGCTACTTCGTAGTTTAACCATTTAAGGCCACTTCTGTGAGGAAACAGATGGGTAAAAGACTGGGGAATCAACAGGGACCACGTTTCTCTTTCATCATGAAATCATCTGTCAGTGCAGCTCATGACTGGGATTAAGACAGGCAATATCTGTCAGGGGTTACTAAGGATTGCTTGTCTACACACTTCCTCAGTAGCATTCCGCAAAAATGGGCAGTGTGAGGTACAGTGACAAAGAGAGCACAATGAACAGAGCTGTGAAATTTCTAGTCTCTGAAATCCCCAGTTTGGCGGAACCCCCTGAAGCTGTGTCTCCAGCAAACTCCTGCCTGCCACCACCCATCCTTGTTGTATCATTCGTTCTGCACTCCTCCCTGCCCACCCGGCGAAAGCAACCCATCATGCTACAAGCCATTAGCACTCAAAAGGTGGACAAGGGGATTTCCTGCTCTTTCAAAGATAAGCAATAAATTAAGAGAAATAAGAAATACGTGTTAAACCTCAGGATACTCCTTTAAAGAAAGATTCCTTTAATAACAACAGGGTTAATTCCACAACAAAGAAGGCACTCCAGAGAAGATGTGATGCTGATATGCGATACTGATACATGAAGTATGGCTCTTATAGGATTTTCCCTTCTGGTCTATCTAGTCTGTTGACAGATAAAAAAGATCTAGATCTTCAGTTTAACTTAAAAAAAACCAACCAACCCAAACCTCTTAGGAAATCCTTTTTTTACACGGCATATAATTAATATATGGAATCAGCACTGCATATTCCTGACAGGTTTAGACTAGCTCTGCACTTGATGGTCTAGCAGCCTTTGTGAGCTGTGTACCTGTGAGATGCTGTGGGAGGGAGGGCTCAAAACAGTATGTAAAGGCAGGAACTCAGCTGTTGTTTAAAGAAAAGCCTTTTGTTTCTGGAGCAAGGAAACTATGCCAGAGCTATAGTAACATCTGCAGCTTTCTTGGGTCAAAGAAGGTTTTTCTGCCTTTCTGAAAGGGTTATTTGCATGCACAGAAAGCAATTACAGTGGTGTTACTGAAGTAAGGTCACATTCAAAGACTCTCAAATTCCACACTTGGTGACTCAGAAAGTGGCACACTCATCACATGATTTTACAGCAGTGATGTCCACACCTGAGCAAGTTCCCTACACCTTCCATATGGCAAGTGAGGAGGAAGGAGGACCCAATGGACTCAGCTGGATATCCGCTGATAGGAATAGCCATGTCCTAGCAGCACCTCTCTCCTTTGTTGGCTGCAGAGAAAATTTAGAGGGAAGTGGGTGTGTTTGCTTTGGTTTGAAGAGGGCACCATCAAGGTGCCTGCTGACTGCAGCTGGGGAGCCATCTGCTTTCCCTGCCCTGAAGGCAGAGCCACCCTAGATGGGGTGCTGGGAGATGCAGGTTCCACTTGGTGCTGGATGACTGAAGCAGGCAGCTCTTGCAGCTGTCCACCCTTCCCCTTTGGTAGGCACAGTTGCCCCGAAGCAAGGATGTGCTCCTCCCGTGAATCATCTCCTCAGCCTCACAAGTCAGTGTGTCACTGCATCTCTTGGTCTCTATGCTCACCACAGCCGTGGGCCTAAGATTGGTGCAGAGCACGCAGGACCTGGGCAGGCCTTGCTCAGATGCAGGACAGCTGAGTAGTGAGGAGAAACAGGAAAGGCAAGTTCCAAGGCAGGTGTGACACATGGTAACACCAAGCCAGCAGGCACAGACAGCCCCGTGCAGTCTGCTGGTGTCCACTGGACCCCTCCCATCAGGATATACGATGGCAGCACCGTGTCTCCAGCTGGAAATGAGAAGGGGTCTTCCCCAAAGTTTCCAGCACAGGCAGGACTGTTAGAGGCAGGATTCGGGAGCAAACCTAAGGCTTGCTCATCACCACAACATCCTTGTGCACAGGTAATTGCCTCTTCCAAAGCAGCAGCCCTCACAGACCTGAGCATGGGAGGTGCAAAGCATCTGGGCCATCTCAGAGACCAGTGCTTCTGAAGTACGGTGTGATTGTTCCGGTTCTTCAAAGCACAGGCTTAGCTTTAAACTCCCCAGTCATACAAGTAGTTACTGTCTGACCCTGTCTCACACCCGAACAGTGTTGCCAAAGGAGGAGGGAAAGAATTGAAATTTTACACCATGGCATATGGAGTGATTCAGAATTCTTCTAAAATTGAGATAGTGAGAATGTTTTTGTCAGGTCTTTGATCCCTTTCAAAAATAGAACCCCCTGGATGTGGTTAGAGAGGGCTCATGCTGTGAGCTGGAGTTTTTGTAATCACTGCTGACTGGAACTGCCTGTCAGTCTGATTTGTGCATTTTTCCAGTCTGTTTTATAGTGCAATCAAATTGCTGTTCCCACATTTTAAGAGACACTTCACAAGTTTCTTGGGAGAGGACACCAAGCTCCAAGGCTAATTCATTTTTCCTCTCAAAAAAGAATTTTCCTATTTTTCTTCTTAAACTATTTTATTTTATAATTACTCACAAAGGCTGAAAATAGATTCAACAAATCTTGGGTAATCTCCAAGTGTTCCCCAGATTGGAAACCAGCAATTGAAAAGAGAAAAAAATAGAATAAAAGAAAAATTCATTTAAAAATTGAGGAACTTCTTATTTCATGATCCTTAAGTGGTTAAACATCTCTTGTAGAGTGGCATGCCAGGATGTATTTCTAGGTAGATGTTCACATCCCTGTAAGTGGCCCAAACCACTGCAGAAACAAGATAACAGATGCCCTTTGATTTTAGCCACCAGCCTTATTTACCTCTGCTCTGAGGATACTGTAGATAAAACCTCTCAGACCCTAGGATAGACTTACTGGAGAAAGTAAGGCTGGCACACCTCCTGTTCCACCATGCTTAGTGGCATGGGGTAGGACCTGTAAGCTCACAGCTCATTCTTCTGGGCCACTGCTGCTGCGGCACCTTGCCAAGGAGACCCTCAGTGCAAACAAGAGCTGCTCTCCTCCTTTAAACAGGGAGGAATTAAAAGGAAAGCAAAACTAGGATTGGGGTTTTCTTGTCACCACACAAGCCCCTGCCTTGTTCCATCTGTGTAGAGAAAAGCTGTCGCAGAAATGATGGGAGGCTGGTGGTGGTACCTCCCTGCCTAAGGAAGACACTGCTAGTAACCTGTACAGCTGATGTTGATGAGTGGTATAAATTTGATTGTCAACTCGTTTCTTATTAAAACTGACAATTTTTTTTTTCTTCCTAGCAGAACAGACAAGAGGGGAAATGTTTCACATGATCACTGATTTCACTGAAACTTTGAGCGCATTATCAAGTACTTTTAATACTTTTTGATTTTATATGAATCCTATAAAACATCCAAACATTAGGATGTAAACAAAAGACTTCAATAAGCTTAGTTTTGATACTTCTATTACATTCCAAATTTGGAATGAAAGGAGGTGTGAAATAATCAGTTCTCCCAAGTAAATGTGACATCTCACACAGCTCTGGCCATTCTTGCAAAAGTCTCAAGAAGCCCAGTGGTCTCTGCTGATGGACAAGTCTCCTCCTGCACTCAGTGATGATGCAAAATGTCCAGCACACCTGCCACAAAGGGAATTCTCATTCACATCCTCCTGGATGCTCAGGGTCACCTTCCAGAGCAGCAGCACCAATTGCCAATGCCATCTCTTGGGAGAGTGCTTTCTGAAGCACACTGATGGAAATGCAGAGGTCTTCTCTTACTGCTCAAGTAACCTGGACACGTCTCTGACAAGTGGGTAGGCCTTACCTTCACCCTCTAGAAGAGAAAACAAAAGGCACATGCAAATTGTTTTCTTTTGAAGAGAACATGGATTTTGAAGAAATGAGAGAGTTCTTGTTAAAAGAGAGCTCTCGCATATTGCACTAGCACATTGATTTCTACTTCTGCAGCAAAACTGGTTTTCATTTGTAGAGGACTCTCCTAGACAGAAGCAGATACCAGACTATTGACTAACAACATAGAATGCCATTTTTCATAGAAAATAACATTTTATTTGCACTTGGGTGGACAAGATACCTACAGTGGAAGAACAAGACCCAGTAGATACATTAGACACTGAACTACACAGGCACCAGTGGCTCTCATTGACAGGTGGGGGTTTGTACCCGGGGTGTTGTCCATGGCTGGCTAATACCACCTGCCTTGTTCATACACCTGAGAACTGGAAAGCACACATAATGACCATTTTCAGCTACTCCACAATTTACATCTCTTCTGGGTGCTCAGTTAGCTGAGCTATTGGTACTCAATGGGAGCAGTAGGAATACGGTAATGTTGGCTGAAATCAAAAGCTGAAGCAAGGGGATTTTCAGAGCAGCTTCAGGGCCTGAAAACTGCTGCAGTCCTCCTGGTTTTGCTCTAGAAAGGTGCTAAGGAGTCCTAGAAATTACTCTGGTTGTGACAGAGAGAAAAAAAAATTCAATTTATCAGCAGGCTGCTCTCTTAAGCATTGCAGCAGCTTTCAGATGCTACCTTAGGGAAGAGAGACTGGCTTGATGGAGGGAGGGAGGAGCTCTCCCATAACATCACCCCTCCAAATGTGCAGGATGGCAAGCAGCTGCTGCCAGCCCAGGCGATCTGCAGTGCCCCATCAGCACAGGAGCAGGGGTGGCCCAGCCAGGCCAGGCCCTCATGTGAATTTGCACCACTGACATTCCACTGATGGGCTTTTGCTCTCCATGGCACGGTGCTGCAGAATGTTTTGGTCAAGATCCTGTGTACACATGGGGCAAAGCATCTTTAGCAATGATGCTGGATAGCGTGGTGCCCTGAAGTATGCTGGGGAAAGACCTGTCACTGCTTTAATTACATTCAAACATGCACAGCTAGAGTGAATAATACCATGAGCAGGTCAGGAACTGATTAACCAGTTTGCTGTGAAAGAGAAGGGTACCCCTTCCTTTACTTCCACCTGGCCTGTTTAGATCAGACCTTGTTAGGAAGAAGGACATTTATTTACCTAGATGACAAAATATGGTCCTGCCTCTCAGATCCCCACCACTACGTACCAGTGGGAGAGCAGGAGTGGGAGAGAGCCCAGGATAATGCAGGAATATTATTTGGTAGGAAGACGTGTGAGGACAGCATTGGTAGGACAGACGTGTGAGGAAAATAAGGAAAAGACAGCTCTTGTCGCTGTTGGACACACAATGACACACACAGACATTGCCTGGTGAAAAGGCATAAAACTCTTTATTACAACATCTGACTCCATATTTATAGTATTTCTACACAGACTAGGGATTGGAGGAGAAGGTTGACACCTTTCCCATCCCATTGGTCAAGACAACTGCCCATCAGTTGTTTTTCCCTCCAAGAGAAAGTCTGCAAACAACCTCATCTTAACATAAACATGCTTCTAATTATAACACCCGTGTGTGAGAAAGAGCTAAGAACTATGAAAACATCAAGCTGTGGAGTGCACCAGAAAACTGAAGAAATCATGGCGACAAATTCTTTTAAAAAAAGTTGACTAATCATGAGTGTGTCTGAGCAGCAGCTTGAGGAACCAGTGCAAAATATTTGACGAGTCATTCAAATGTGAATTGGAGGAATTCAATTGCTCCATTATGAGTTTCAAGTGAAGAAACAATTCCTTGAGAAAAGATATAAAAAGCTGTTATTGATATGAGTATTTTTTCCTATGAAGGTTAAAGAGTGTTAAATATGTTGGTAAAACCAAGAGAATATCAAAGGGTGTCTCATTTACATAAACAGTGTGTTGGCAATCCAGAAATACCATTCCCAGGAGTTAATTCCACAGGTTTGTATTGGAAGTCAATGCCACTCCAAGGAGCAGGAGGCTGAGCTGGAGCCTGACACCCTGGGTCTGCTCCAAGCTTTTCAGCAATACTTGGCTGGACACAAAGGTGCACAGTTACATGGCTAATTACTTCCATTCCATGTGGAAATTAGAAGAGGAGAAAATTATCATTATTATCCATTTAAGCACACAGTTACCTGAGTGCAGTGTGTGGCTACAGTGCTCTGTATGCAATTGCACTCTCAGTTAAACAACATCTGGGTTTCTATCTGAGGGTTGGTCCAGATGTTCTTATACCCCACTTAAGAAAGTGACTGAGGTATTAAGAGACTCTGGCTGATACCCGTAAATCAGTGCTTCAGACGCTGTCAAAACCTAATAGATCTGAAAATATGTTGACCACACTCTGAACTGATCTGTACTTGCTGAACTTGAAGTGTTCTTGCTCAAAAGAGACCAAGAGAAACCTTGAAGGAATGGTTAATTCAGGCATTGTGTTTGAAAGGACAAAGAAGACAGCAGTGCTTCCAGACCTGGGAGTTAGATTTTGGGGTTTTGGAGGTTTAGGGTTGGGGTTTTTGTTTGGTCAGGCTTTGGGGGGTGTTTTTTGGGGGGGCTTTTTTGGGACTTTTTATTGAGTTTCAGGTCATAGGGAGTATCTTCAAGTCCATCTCTGTGGACTCCCCAGGAAATTCAGTGGACTCTGTGGACTCAGTGGGCTCTGAGTGGAGACATCCCTGGCTCTGTGCTCTGAACAAGGGGAGACAATTACACCTGGCAGTAGGCAGTGAAGGACATCTTCCATTTTCCATTGCTCCATTCTGCTTTTACATTTGAGAGGCCTCTCAGCTTCATGGATATCAGGAAGACCTTGACAGCCAAAGAACCTTTACTGCTTTTGATGTGTCTGTGTTGAGAAGTTGTCTCCGAGGTCACTGTGGGCATGGGTTCAAGAGAACCTGTGAGACTGACAAGGGCTGGATCAGACATGGATGCTGTAGCATACACACTCCTTCACCCTCCTCCTCACGCCAGGTCAGAGCTGACTGTGCAGACTCTCTGGGACTGCAGCAGATGTGATACAGGATGATTTCCTATTCCATTGATAAGTAAAGATAATTTCAAAACAGCACTTGCAAGTTAGGCTTATTAGCAGAGTCACTTCCTTAACAGCCTCAAACATGGGGCCTGGTCTTAGCAGAAGTCAAAATTCACCTTGGCTTCACTGGGCAGGGACCTGCTTAAGCTGAGTCCTTCATCATACCACAGTGGTGTTACCCTGCTGATTCTCCATGTCCTGGTAACGTGCAGCATCCACAAATCAGCATGCCACCAGCAACTCCATATTGCATTTACAGCATCAGCTGACTTGCAATGAAGGAGAAACACTAAGAGATCCTCTCTACCAGAGGGACTACTGAAACTACCCCACCAGCAGCTGCACTAACACACTGTGTGGATGAAGTCCCTCCTTCCCCTAGGGAGATGGAGCTGAGTTGGTTCTTGAAATGACAGGAAGCACACCTTCAAGGTGGAGTTGATCTGTACTCAAAGCAATTCTTATCCATCCGTCTGCCTTCTAGGAAGTGTTTGGTGCTCCTTTCAAGTGGGGCCAGCTAGGCAGCTCCACAGAAATGTGAGTGCCACTTCCCTGTGCCTGAGAATCACCTGCTCCACAGTGGTGACACTGTCAAGTCACATGCACGAGGTTGGTTATTCCTCCAGTGTGGGCCCATAATTATCCATCCATGCCCAGAAGGGCAGGCAAGCTCTCCCGCAGCTCACAGGAAATAATTACAGAGCAGCTCACCTTCCTGCAGTACAAAACTCTTCCTGATACATCCCAGCATTACTCATAGTGGGTGACGTTTCCCAGCCTGATTCCCATGCCCTGGCTCAGCCATCCATCCCTCTGCCACCTGAGGCTGGTCCAGCCCAGGACAGCACCTTGGTACTGGGGAGTTGGGGAGGAAGTGGAGGACACGGCTCTGGCTGTGGGAAGCAGCCTGTCAAGAAATGCCTGTTTAACACATGCCTGCCTCAGGACTGAGCTGTTTCTGTAAATCAAATAGCTTCTCATGAGTCAGGAGCCCAACCCTTCAGTACAGAGTCGCATATTTTTAGAAATCGCTGTAATTCAGGGATTTTTATTATTAACATTCCTTGGCTTTCATGCACCAGTCTGAGGTGGGATCTGACTCCTTAGAACTGTAAAGAGCATGGGTTTCTGTGTACTGCCTGCACCCAAAGGGAGTGAAAGCCTTGAAAGAGATACCAGGCAACCCATCCTCATTTGCCAAGAGAGACAGATCAGTCCTTCTTCTCTGAATGCTTTTAAGGGCCCCTTTACTAGAAATGACATCCACAGACTGTAAACTCTCTGGAGGCACTACTGGAAATGATCACGTATGGCTGAGAATGCTGAAACTAAATTTGTTATACTCAGCTGCTGTAATCTGCAAACAGTGCTAAGTGGTGGAAAGAGGCAGCAGCCACCTTCCAAAGCCTTTCCAAGTACATATGATCAAGAGAGTCACTTGTCAGCAGCAGCAGGTGCCCACTTCTGCCCAGCCCCTAGGAAGTCACACTGAGGATGATTGCCATGCAGATCTTTATAGAAATTTCATAAAACATAAGCTGAAAAATATTTATTGAGTTGTGTAGTCTAGCTACTTATCCATCTCTTGTAAGTGGAAAGTGAACGATTTGCAGTGGAAGACCAAAAGTTTAAAGTGTGTGGGAGTAACAAAAAACAGCAATAGAAGCATGAAAAAAGCTCTTTACCAACATTGCTTAGCTTCTGTAGTAATGGAAAACAAAGCTACAAATCACTTTCAGTGCTGTATATTTCCATTGTTTTAAAAACTACAGCCCATTTTTCAGAGCATGACAAAAACATCCTGCCTGCAGATAGGCTTTTATGTTTTTTAAACACTGATTGTAAACATAAGTGCAGGTATGTTGTTGGTGTGAGAGCCCTTGGGGGTGAGGAGCTCCACACAGAGGTGTTTCAGAAAGTCTCTGTAAATCAGTGTTGCCACCCCTGGATTAATTAATTCCACAGTGGGCACTTGCTGACGGTATTTCATCCTACTGCAGGATTTCCTGGGAGGTTTTGAGACACAGTAAGACAAGGCAGAGCACACTCTGTTCCCAAGGCATGGCAATGCATGCCAGGAGCACTGCTGGATACTGCATTTCTGCCTGTGATGGTGGGTGGGAAAGGGGACGGTGGAGGAGAGCAGAGCTTGGCAAGTACCTGCTTGGTTGATTTATGTTCACACACACCTGCTTACACACAGTACGTGATGATGCCTTCCAAGGTTATTTTCCCTGCAGGTCCCTCTGCTCAGTGTTCTGCTTGCAGGCCATGCTGATGCTCTCCTGGTTTGGGGACAATCTCCCTGGATGAGCAATTATGTGGGGAAATGTTCCCATCCCTTGGCATAAAGATGCATCCCAAAGGAGTCAGCAACCTAAGGGCACCACTGCCTGTAGACCGTCCTCACTCTCCTGCGGGGCACATGGCAAATCCTCAACTCCCCTGTTTCATGTGCCAAGAAGGTTTAACTTCAAATTATTTTTTGAGCTGTTGCTTTCCCTGTGAAAGTTTTGTTTTGATACACACCCTCGTGCTCAGCATCTTTGCTTTGTAGTGGCTTTGGCAGTCCTTACTTGTGCATCAGAAGGAAGACTGAGCTCAATTCTCAGTTCGAGTCATCTGCTCCAGACCTCATCTCTTCAGACTGGGCTTGGCAAACAAAGCCCCCTCTGGGAAATGAAGGGTTCAGACTCACCAGGCAAGAGAGACCTTCTGAAGGCCTCTTTCATGTAGAGTGTATCAGAGTTTTAAAGACACAGTGCCATCAGAGGGGTGTACAGGCTCCATACAGGAGGCACCCTTCACATGTTGAAGGGTCCCTCCTGTAAATAAATTTAAATAAATAGAAATTTTGTCTTCAGACCGAAAAAGTGATACCTTTTACGAGTAATAAAGCACGAAGAAATTTATTATTTTTTTAATGGATGAAACTACCATTCAATACAAAATAATCTGGCTCTTTTGATTTGTTGATAAACCAAATTCATATTTCACCTTGGGAAAATAAGGCATCATCTGGCTTGCCACTGGGCAGATGCCTGACAGACAAGGGTGTTGGTGCTGCTGAGGCTGGGATTTCTTGTCACAGGCCAGTCTGAGGGCATATGTTTCATGTCTTGGGCTCCAGCACTTTTCAGAGGTGATGGGATGGAAGCTGATGGTCACTATCATTGTTTGGAATTGCAGGCAGCCACCTGAAGCAACACTGTGTATGAAAGTGCATGCAAGTCGTGCTCCCCATGGCCCAGGCTCTGCTGCCCAGCCAATGTGCACAGATCCCCGCCGTGTCCAGCCCCATGTGCTCTGACCTGGCCCCCCGGGCCGTGCACGGAAGCTGCAGCCCGGCCGCCGTTGTGCGTGGGCCCCGTTCCCATGGTGACGGTGGAACCGTGGGGCCCCGGGCCCGCGGTGTCACAGGGCGGCTGCTGGGGGCCGCAGAAACAGCAGCAGCGCTGTGCCACACGCACCATCAGATGAAGCTCTCGGGACATTCACATTTACTCTTGCCCTGACACACTTACAACTTGAAAATGTCAACACACTGCCACATCCCGGGAAGCACCATGCACAGCTTAAGGCACATACAGAGGCAGATGAGGCTGATGGACCTGCGCCTGCAGATGCTCCGTGACAAGCTGTGTGCAGCCCGCATGCACAAGCTGTGTTCCGTTCCTTGCTGCTGCCCACCACCGTCCTGCTGCCCACCACCGTCCTGCTGCCCACCACCACCCTGCTGCCCACCACCACCCTGCTGCCCACCACCGCCCTGCCGGCCCCTGAGAAGGTGCCTCTCCACAAGGCTGGATCTGGAGCGGCGACTGGAAAGGTAAGAGAGAGCTGCCTGCTTCTACAGACATTGGCAACATTTAGGGTGGGATAAAGGGAGGTTTGACATTGCTATCAGGGGCAAAGGTTGAAAGAGGTAAGTAGGATGGGAATGAAATATCCATTTTGGAGAAATAAATTGAAAGGGATACGTGAAGGTAAAGATTGTTCTCTTGTTTTAATTCCAGATTGAGAAGACTCAGCAGGATGTTGAGCACTTGCTGTAGTGACAATAGTTTGGCTTTGATCGATGTGAAGGGTTTTGACCCCAGGGACATCACTGTGATAGTGAAAGACGGGAAGGTGATCGTGACAGCGGAGCACAGGGAGGAACACAACACCTGCACGGCAAAGACCCGTAACTACAAAAAATTCACCAAGGAGTTCTGCCTGCCACCAGGGGTGTGTGAGAGTGACGTGACCTACACAGTGGACTGCAACAGCTTCATGAGGATCGAAGCAATACCCAAGTGCTGCCCTTGTCTCTGCGACTACTGAGCTGCAGCAGGAAGCTGAACCCAGCCACAGTCACTCTTCTTCCTCACACTTTACCCCCTTGGCTTTAGGTCTGTCCCAATAACTGTGTGTCAGCAGCTTCTCTTACCTCTTCTGCAATAAAAGTCTGCACTGTGAGCAGGTCGTGTGAGCCTCATTTTTTAGGGGTTTGGTGGGCAAAAAGGGGAGTGCCATCAGGAGAACACAAAGATATTTTTGAGCATACATGACTGTGGTCACTTGCTGGGTACTGAAGGCAGGGTGGTGCCCCTAGGAAACACCAAAACATACAGTCTCATGGATTTTAAGGGCTCAGGCACCACTTATGATCAGTCACATTTCTGTAAGGACACTTTTCTCAATCCAGCCTCTTCCATTTGAGCTCTAGGGTATTTCTAGGAAGAAAATCTTGATGATAAACACCTTGAGGGGAGGAGCCTTCTCCAAAAAAAATCAAGTTGTACTCTGTGCTCCCTCAGTTTGGTTCTTGCAGAGACTGCCTGGCTGGGAAAAGCTGTGGATGAAGGACAGAGAACTTTTCCTTAGAAGAGCTGGGATTGGGGTGGAACACTTGCCAGCTGAGGAGGGGATGACAGCATTTCCTGCTGAATCAATGGCTCCAAAATAATAAGAAAATCTTTTTCGTGTTGGGAGAGGGGGAGAATTGTCAGTGTAATTGCTTGAAGGCAATTTTAACTTTGCTGCCCTGGCCTCAGCCCTTGGGTATGCACTCCTATGGGAAGCAGCATTACCTCCCACTGCAGACAGTGTGTGACAGAACATACCTGGTGCCTGCATTTACCAGCCACCTGGGCCAGCATCTCCCCAGGGGGCACCACCTGGTTCAGGCTTCATGAGCCCCTGGGGCTGCAGGGAGGAGGGCTGCCACCTCTTCATGTGATGCACTCCCCTGCAGCAGACTTTCCTACCAGGGAACTCAATGTTTTAGGTTGTGCTGGCACGGAATCTGGTGTTCCCTAACCTGCCAGGGGAGAGGTTGAGCACTTGTGGAGTGGTGCTGTGCAAGTGTGCTGCACACTTGAAACTCTGCAGAGTGGAGTGTTGTCCCAGCCATCAGCCTGGCTGAGAAATGCTGTTGGTTGCTGTCACACATGAGGACCCTGGCCCCAAAAGGACCCTCATTCCAAATGGGTCAATGTGTCCCAGTGCAGCCAAGGGGTCCCCAGTGCCAAAAGCCCCCACTCACTGCTGCAGCAGGGAATATTACCCTGGAAACACTCACACCTGGATGCCTTAGGTTTTAGCTTTTATATTTTTTAGATTCTGTGCTGTTTCAGGGGGTAGTTTTAGATTTCATATTAAATGCTACTGAGTTCTCTTCACAGAGTAGATAGACAAAACAATTCCTTCTCTAGCTTGATACCAAAGACTACTTTCAGGCCCAAGAATGAACAGTGGTGAAGTGAGAAGAAAAAAACAGGTGAATGGAACTTCATAACGTGAATCTATGGTTGGACAATTGATTCTAATATGCTAATGGACCAGAACTTATAAAAGTGAGAGACCTTGTGATTGGGCGTCCATTCTGTGACCATTTTGGGGCATTTTGGGTGTGGTCCAGCTGGACTCCTGTGTGGCCCAGGTGTACCCACTGAGGCCTTTTAATAAATATCTGCTTTTTCCTTTTGCTCTGTCTGGTCTCTGTTCCAGGTCAGCCTCCAGAAGGCAGCACCTGCAGAAAGCAAAGCCAGTCCTTTACGTACAGCCTGCAAACAGACAGCTCCACTTTCACAGTTTACTTTCATCTTGTGAGGGTGGTGGATCACAGGGAAGGGTTACAGAGCAGTCAGTCCCTGGCTGGGAGCACCACGGCTGGGGGAGGCCCTTGGCTCCATCACCACCTGCTCCTGTTGCTTCAGTCAAACAAGTTACAAGCAGATCAGCTGAGGATCAGTTTAGCTTGGCTATAAACAGCTTGGTAGTTTAGCTTTGGTGCAAGAAATCAACTGCTTCTGGGATATTTTCAGCATCCAGCTACCACTTAAAATAACACCTGTTAATTAATGTTAAACTTTATGGGCTTAGTGTGTAGCTGGGTCAATATAGAACCATACAACCATGGAATAGTCTTGGTGTAAAGGGACTTTTTGAAGGTCACCTTGTCTAATGCCCCTACCATGACCAGGAACATCTGCTACTAGACCAGGCTGCTCAAATGCGCATCCAACCTGGCCTCTGGGCAGCCTGTCACAGCAAATTCCCACCCTCATCATAAAAAAAAAAAAAATTAAAAAATCCCTATATCACTTTTAAATCTAATCTTTTTCAGGTTAAAACTGCTTCTCCAGTCACAACTACTAAGGTTTTGGTATCAAGTGTGTCTCCATCTTTCTTGCAGCTATTCCTAATATACTAAAAGGGTGCCCATGCACAGGTAGTCTGATTCTGCTGGTGTTGGCCAATGATGTTTAGACCTAAGCCACACCTCACCTGGGGGGCTACAAGGGAGCCTCCAGTGAGAGCAGGCAGCAGGGTTGGGGACTGGGGATGGACAGGGAAAGACCATATTCCTACAAAGCCACCCTCCAAGTAATAATACCAAAACCCCTTTGTGATTTGGTTTTTGCACTTTGATTTCTACATGAAGCTAGCAATTTATACAAATTATAGTGATTTCTGCAGAAGCTGTCTAAGCATGCAGAAGGGAAACATATTTCAACACCTCCCCTCTACCCGTGACTTGCAGAATATATTGAGTCCCACAGCAATCACAGGGCTGGGTATGACTGCTCTTATCCTTATTGCTCATCCTTTAACACATGCTCTTCACACTCTGTTCCTAAATTTGGCTCCTTACGCTCCTAAAACCAAATTACACTCTTGAGCACTTATTGAGAGATATGACTTTCTGAGGAAAGTCCTGAATTCATCTTACTTCCTGTGAAATGCTAGTCTAGGCTGGTTAGGAGCATCTTTGAGACCTTTTCCGTAATAGAAGCAAATCACTGAAATAGTCACTTAGTTTTGTTAATACCTACATGCTGTTAACTATTTGGAACTTAGCCCAAAATCTATAATAAAAAAAATACTGAGAGTTTTCAAGGAGAAAATACCTATGGAAAGCCACCATTAACCCAGCAAGCTGTAACATCCGCATCTCCCATAAAACAAATTCATTTACCACTAGGTGGCAGATGCTATTTTTTTAAATTTACCACCGTGGAACTCTTATTCGGAGCAAAGACACTGAGGGTGGTGTCACAAAGCAATAAGGCTGGCACGCACTGGAGCTGGTATTTTTCTCTGTTACGCTAAAAGCAAATGGAAAGGAGAGCAAGAGACAGAGCTGTTTTGTGATCCTGGGTGTGCAAGAGCTCTCAGGACAGACACACTAGGTGACTACACTGGCCTATATTGACCTTTGATCCTGCAGCTCTCCCCCATGGAGTACAGCTCCTGGATAAGGCCACTTTCATGTCAGCAGCCTGTCTCTGCCACAGTTATAAGCCCAACAGGAGCTTCCAGTGGTTCATGTATTCTTCAGTATGTTGTTGCCACAAATTATTTTTGGGGCCAATCTTGACCATCCTCAGCAGATACTCTCTCTGAATTCCCTAGCATAAAAAAGATATCAGAGAGGGTGAATTGGCTCTCTGGTTCTAAATGTTAGTGCCTTCCTCAGCTCTGGGCTTATGCGGGCATTTATAAATAGCCGAGGAATTTGTTACGAGAGGTCATCTGAGGATGCTAAATCCAGACCTCTCCTCAGTCATCAGTTTCTAGGGGTTTTCCTACAGCCAGGCAGTATTCTGCTGTGCTCTACACAGGCTTAGGCTGTGTTCAACTGTGCTTTCTCTCCTTGCTATTGAAACTGTTGTGTTGTTTCTCTTCTTGGGGAGAGCAGTGTCTTCATGAGAAGGTGCAAAACGATCCCGTCCCCCGATGTCTCAGTGCCCCGCTGCTCCCGAGGGCACAGCACTGCTTGGGCAGGGGGCTGCTGCTCCCGGTGGGCAGTGCCTGCTTGGCAGGGCTCTTCCTGCCTAGGACTGAATTAAATGCCTGTCACAGGAGCCAGCTCCACTTTTCACACCTCCTGTCCCCGTCCCCGGAGCAGCAGCATGGCGAGGCTTTTGGCACCACCCCAGCCACGTGGGGCTGGTGCAGCTGCCCTCCACTGTGCCTCCACACGAGTTGAGAAGCTCCATCCATCCATTGTGTTTGTGCTTAGAGTTAAATTTAACCATTGTCCCTGCTAAGCTGTTTGGCACCTTAGTCTCTTAGGTAAACTTTCCAAGCCTGTTTTCCATCATCTCCTCTGGAGAAAGTCCTAAGAGTTTAGAAGAGAGCAGGACCAATATCTTCAACTTTGCCTTTGTACCAAAGACTCCACAGATTTGTGGTCATTCTGGACTCTGCACTTGTCACCTCATTAATAACCCTGCACTGAATTTAGGTTAGGAGTAAGCTGATCCTGCCAGCACACTTGGCATGACTTTCACGAAGCTGCCACCCCCATGAGCAGGGGACACTGGCCCTCGCTTCTCCTCTTTTACCCTGCAGGTACTTTCTTAGTCTCTGGAATGAAAAGTAAGTTTTCCATCTCTGTCTATCTTCTAATTCCCTCTGCCATCTCATTCGTTCCCCTCCAATTGCTGTAGGTCAGCCTTTTTTTGACAAGTGATATATGAGGGTTTGCTTCTTCTCTTGAAGCCCCATTCTATGTGAAAAAAGCTTTGCTGTCCTGGAGGTTATCCTTTCAATTGCCCTGCTACATGTCATGAAATCCTCTCCACCCAATTGTCTTTCTTGATTTCAACATTAATTACAAATAATAGCAGGTCTCAGCTCTCTGGCCTCCTGCGCTGGTCCCTATCTTGGGGTGTCACACAGAGCCTTTAAAGGCCTGCAAGTGACAATAAGGTTATAATTAGAAAATCTGAAAACTCATCATCAGCCCCCATATCTCACTAGAACAGATTTTAACTTGCCAGTAAAATAAAATGCAGCTTCCTCTTTTTGGTTTGTTTGGGTTTTTTTACCACAGCGTTTTGCATCTCCGCATGTGTGTGCAGAAGAGCCTGCAAAAGAGAGAGCTGCCAGGGCTCTGCCCCACAGTCACACAAGTGCATGTGGCACCTTATTGCATGTCAAGAGAAAACAAAATCCTCTCTCTGCTGAGCTCTGGGCCCCAAAGCCCCGGAGAGCCCTGGGTCTCAACAGAGACGAGCAGGGCCTGCAGCAGCCACAGCGCACGGCCCTGTCCCCTCACACAGCCCCTGCCCCGGGGCTGCCATCTGGGGGTCCCCTGCCTGTGTTTGAGGGACCTAGGGCTGTGCTCCTGCAAGCACAGATCCAGGAACACAGCCCAGGGTGTCTGGCTATGGCCCAGTGAGGATTTCCAGGAGAATGTGAGCAAAAGTCACGCCAGTGGGAAGGCAGAGGGACCGGCAGTGTTTGCCAGTGTGCTCACAGCCCAGGGACAAGCAGCCCCACAGCAGCCACAGGCAAGGCTCTGGATCCAGTGGGACACAGGGCTTTGGGCAGCCTCTGGGACAGACCCCTCCAGAGCCCAGCAGGGAGGGAAGGCCGTCCTCTGGCAGAGCAGAAGAGGGATGGGGAAGAGGAGAGGCTGGGGCCGCACAAGGTGCGCTGAAGACACTCAAACCTGAGCACAGTCCATCAGAGCAGCTCCAAGGTGCTTCAGAGCCCCTTGCCTCCTGCTCACGCCAGCTGCAACAGCCATGCTAAGCTGGGACTACCATTGCTTTGTGTCCTGGCTTTTCCCCCTCTTCTGGTAACCTGCTAGAATCTGCAGGATGCAGAAGAGATGACAGGGGTAGGAGATGTGAAGTTTAGAACAAATTGGGCATAAGGACCTCACGCAGATGAATAATTAAAAGTAGTGAGCATCTTTTGGTAGAGAGGCAGCAGCACTGAAACCAGCACTGTAATAGGCAGTAACAGCTGAATGTAGCAGCTAAAAGTCATGCAGCCTTGCTGAGGTTTCACTGACTACAAATTCAGTAAGGCTCCAGGAAATGAAAAGATATGAATAAATTAAAATTCCACCACTTGAGGCCCATTCATGCCATGTCTTGAGCACTTTCTATTCCCACTAAATTCTCTGGACAACAATAGCACACAGCAGAGCTCCACCATTACTGTGAACACTTATACAGTTAACATCCTTGGAGAAACGTGGAGATATTTACATCACCAGGAGTGAGTGTCACCACACAGAGCTAGGGGGAAAATTCAATCATCCTGGGGAAAGCGTCAAAATCCCACCTTCTCTGGCCAGGTACCCACCCATTCTTGGCTGCTTGGTGTGCCTGGGGAGCCAGGCACTTAGCTTGAAATCCCGAGTTGGCACCCAGAGAGGTTTATGGATGGTAGTGCACCAGAGTAACGTAATCCTCGGCCCAGTATTTAAAAATAGCCCAAGGGCCTGACCTACATAAACTCCAAGTCATCCAGTCTGGACTGGGTGCCCAGTTAGCACAACATTTCAAATGTGGTGCAGCTGACTCCATGACAATATGGTAGGTTCTGTCTAGGAGAGGTATGCAAAGTGTGCACTGAGACTGACGCTTCATATTGGATTAAAGCACCAAAACAACCTGGAGGAAGGAATCACTCCCTGTTTATTCTTCAGTGCAGCTTCTAAAGGAGCAGGAGCAATGCTGGTACTGTAGTACTATTCAGCCATTTATATGTGCTTGCTTCTTCTGGAAAACAGAGGAGAAGCAAGCCCTGACGTGGCAGAGGATTACTGCACACACAGAGGGAGAAGCAGTAAATAGGTCAGTAAACACTGGCCAGACAGTGGCCCTGGGGGCTGGGCATCCTGCTGGCTCCCAGCAGGGCTTTGCACAGCCTGCCTGGGCTCCCTGAGGGCAGGGGTCCTGCTGCCTGTAGCTTGAGCCCTGTCTTCATGGGAGCTCCTGGAAACTGGCTCTTGTCCTCCTGGCTCCCAGGCAGGCACAGTGCAGGGATGCAAGTTTTGCACCCTCGGTGCTGAGCTCCCTCAGCACTGGCCCACACAAGGATATTAGTGACAAGAGCAAGTTTCCTGCTCCTGGGTAACCACTTTGTGGCTTCAGAGTTGGATACCACACCAGGACCCCATTCTTCTCCCAGGGTGCCTGCAGCCTGCTGTGGAAGTGGGATCAACCACATGCACCCAGAGCCCTTGCAGAGAGAATCTATGAGGGTAAATGTGCTGTGTTTGGTGGGAATTTTCTAAAGCACAGACAAACCCTTTAAGGGGTGCTCCATCACCCTGACAGCAAATGGAGAGAACTGAGGCAGAAGCCAATGCAGGTTTGATGTCAGCATGTTCTTCTGGGAACCACGGCACACGGGGCCCCCTGGATGGAATGCAGTGAGATATTTTGTCACATTTGATTCGTTTTGCATAAACCCTGGAACTGTATGAGAGCAAACACACAGGCACCACTGCTGAGCCCCCAGCCCTGTGCCCTCAGGGGCTGTGTGCTGTCAGGCAGCAGGAAAGCCAAGGCAGCAGGGCTTGGCTTCAGCCAGGAGATGGTAAGCTTTAGATGCAAGGTAAAATCTGGTCTAAAAGAGACCATTTAAAAATGAACTTAAGGAGAACCGTGCAGCTGGGGAGTGGAGGGATTCCTTTCCTGTTGGTGTCAGAATCAGCAGGCAGCTCTGCAGGCAGCACAACCAAAACTTGCCCTCTAACAGCCTATGTGACAGGAATTTATCAATCACAGCCTGTCCCCTGGGTGCTGTGAAGCAAAAGCTGCCCCTTGTTTGCAGCCAGATCATTGTGTCTCCTGCTCTGTGCCAGGAACATGTTGGGCCTCTGCTATGCCATGTCCACAGCTACTGGAGACAGGAGTCACCCAGGATGAGGAGCAGTGACAGGTATGCACAGTGCTGGAATCTCTCTGGTTTACTGTCCATCTCTCTGGGAATATTCTACTGACAGAACAAGGATAAGGCTGGCCAACGGTGTCAAGAAAAAAAAAATCAAGTAAGATTTCCCATAGACAAGATAAGCAAAGGCTTGAGGATACTGGAGTCATTGTGTTAGGAGATGCTGCACCCCTAGACTGCCTGAGAACCATATTCAGTACCTAACTGTTTTGGCAGAAAGCTTCTATGTCTGAGATTCAGCACAGTATGGTACAGAGAGTGCTCAAATCTGTACTTCATCTGAGTAAAAAAAAAACATGGACAAAATATTAAAAGAGCAAAGAGCAGAGGTTCCAAACAACATCAGAAGGAATCATAGTGAGGAGCAAATTTAGAGTAAGAGCACTAAACTTCATGTGAGGAGGAATGCTGATTTTGGAGCAATGCAAACAGGAAAAGAGTGGACATGGCTGCACAAACAGCCTGCCCCCAAAATGGGGAGAGGCTTTGGAATATGGCTGATGTGCCAAAAGCTTTGGTGGCATTTCCCCCAGCTGATGGTGTGTCACGGCAGCACTGGATTCCCCTGAGCAAAACCTGGGGTAGAGCCAAGCTTTAGCTCAACCCAGGGCCAGTGAGCTGGGCTGGAATAGTCTGAAGCACAGAGTGCTGAGCAGATGGCCTGATGAGCCTGCGAGTCTGAAAGGCTCATTAGCTTCTACAGAGCATCCTGGGGAAGTCTCACCACAGGGTGTAGGAAGGAGCTCCCGTACCTCCCCTGCCAATGACAGCAGTAGCTTGAATCCCAGCACAGTTTGTACTCTGTAAGGGAAATTTTGTCTTTCAAATGAGAAATAAATGAAATTACCAGTTAAACACTCACATTCTTGCACAACAGGTATCTCCATACAAGAAGGTTTAATTGGTTCTTTGTGAATCATCTCAATACATCTTGTAGTGCTCCAAGAAGGCCTCTGGTTTCTCCTGGACTTGAATTTTGGTCCTTAAGCTCTTTTCTTACAGCACTATTGGGTCAGTCCTGGCCCATCCATGTTTTGGAGAGATGTAAATCTGAGGCTTGGGATCTGTGCAGGTGGGTCTCCTGATAGCACCCCAGAGACCTGACTTCATCTATCCCATCGTGGGGGCTGGCTGGGAAGAGAAACATTCTGCAGCACCTCCCATTCTCATCCACTTGGTTTCACCTCAGGGACACCAAGACTTTCCACTTAAATTCAGGTGCCTTTCTAGGCCTCAGCTTATTCTTTCTGACCTATTAACAGCTTTCTACCCATAGGCCTCTTTGAATTCCAATTAGAGATGAAGTTCAGTTTGCTTCCAGTGATTCATGTGGGAATGGCCATGAGACCTGGCAGAAACAGCAGCTCATCACGTACATTTATTATGCTGGAGCAGAGTACCACAGATCACAACCTGGGAGGTGAGCTGACCCCCAATAATCTAACATTTTTAGAATATTCCTTTTGTTTTTACAGAAGGAAAGGTAACTGAATGTGTTCGAAGTGCCAGAGGCTTTGTCCCTTGCTTAGCATTAGCATCAATCTCTCTGACATTATTTGTGCTAGTTTTCTCCCAGGCATAGAGGCTTAACTGGATTTCAAACATTATCAGGAAGACTCAAAAGGTAAAGGCCAGATATTTTTATGTTTGCTTGCTGAAATAGATTTTATTCCATCTCCTTGACTGTGATTATAGGTACACTTCCTGCTCCTTGAAAACAGTGTTAAATTCACAACTGCTCACAAAGCCATATAAAAGCAATTTACTGCACATCACTGAACACCCTCAAGAGGCCTGAGGCAGCATTAACATTTTCAAGGAAGTGCTGGTATATCCCTTTGCACGTACCCCACCTGTTCTTTTGTTCCTAGGGATGTCTGTGGAAGGCTAGAAATGCTTGCCAAGGAGTGCCCAGCCCCACACAAAGGGGCCCAAGCCAGCCAGCAGAGCCTGTGGGATGCAGTGGGCCACACCAGCCTTCACAGAGATTTTAACTTCACAGAGATTTAAGTGCTAAGGACGGAGGGCACATGGTTACAAATCCATCCCTGCTGACCACAAAAGGCTGGTTTCTTCTGACAAGATAAGCCTTGACTCTGTCACCTCCAGGTGGGATAAGAGACACCAGGCTGGGGCAGGTGGCCTTCAGAGGACCCAAGAGGACAAGTGACTCAGGCTGCCAAGCAGATTCTCCAGCAGGTTTTAAGACACATTTCAGCTGAAATAAAAGTGGTCATCACCAGTGTCATTGACTGGGCAAAGAAATAAAATTTCCAAATAAAGAAAAATAAAGAACAAAAGCAAGCCACACAGGCTTGTGTTTTCCACCTGCTGCAATAATTCACTGTTTTACACCAGTAAATGCCACAGTAATTCAAATTTAAAACATCAAGATAGTTGGGCTTTAAAATCAACAAAGCAGTAGCAAAAGAGTTCCATATGAGCTAATATAGACAGTGCAGATTGAAAGTCACTTGGCACCAGAGAGACATAAGGGAATTGCTCAATTTTTGGCCACAGTTCTAAGGGGTTGTAAAAGTTACATAAGCAAATGGATTTGTTACTTTATCAACTGACATTTCTTTTGATCATACTTTTTCTTTTTCTCTTCCCCTCTTTTTTGCTTGTTTATTTTAGGACATTCACTCCTGGTACAGAAGGGCAGCAGGTGCTGTTCATGGACTACTCTTGGCACAGAGAAGCTGCAGTTTGCATCTTGGATGCAGGTAATATTTACAGACAAGATGCATTCAAAAACACCTGCAGCACAAAATTATTTTCTGTTTAGTTTACAGGCCTAAAAGGAAAAAAAGTTGTTTTTTTTCTGGGCCATTGCTGCACCTGGCTCCAATTCCTGCGCTGCAGAGAGCCAGGCTGTGCCGCAGGCTGAGGCAGCGATGTGCTCGCCCAGCACTCTGAGGGCATCCACGTGCCAGGGGGCACCAGGCTCACCACAGCTCCAGAACCAGCTCCAGTGCTTGCTTAGAAGCACCACAGTTTGTGATGCTCTGCTCCCAGCTCAGCTCTCCAAGGGTTTGAAGATGTCTTGGACAGGGCTGCAATTCTTGGAGAGGCTGTTTTAGCCTCTGCTGAGTTCTGACTCCAGCCAACTAAAGTTATTTTCTCTCCAAAGCTCTGCTGCAGGTGCTGCCAGGGCTCTTTCTGCAGCAACACCTCAATATCACACACAGAGGAGGCTGAAGATTTGGTCCTAGGCCACCTCCTGCCCCAAAAGGACCACTTCTCAGGGAAGCCCACCAGGCAACAGCTGGCAGTGGGCAAGCCTAGATCAATTCTTCTCCACAGTAGGAAAGGCAGAGCCAGGCAAGAACGGCCCACAGCAGGGAATGATCAAAATCTTCCTGACTGCAGCCCTGGGTGAGCCTCTCTGCCATGTTTGCCATTTAGGAGCATCTACACCAGATGCTCAGGAGGGTGTTGTGGCTGAGGAGTTGGGTTCACTCCCACCATCCGAAGCTGGCCTTTCCAGGGATGCAGTGACCAATGTCAGGAGACAGCAAGCTTGTCCTCCTTGCTGCTGCTCCAGCAGCTCTGACATTTGCCTGGGCAATGCATTCCATGGGCTGGGGTCCAGGCAGGCCCCAAGGAATGTCCCAGGCTCTCTCCCTGGGCAAGATGTGACTGTTCCCCATGCTGACTGACCCAAGCCAGCCAGCTCAGATCCCAAGTGCCTGACACTGGGCCCAGCACGTCCCTACACCAGTTCCTGCTGAAAAATCATAGAATGGTTGGGGCAAGAGGGACCTTTAAGTTCCTCTGGCCCCAACCCTACTGCCATGGGCAGCAATGCCACCCTAGCTTGCTCAGGGCCCTGTCCCACATGGCCTTGAACACTTCCAGTAGTGGAGCATCCGCAACATCTCTGCACAACTGCATCACCATCTTCAGGTTCAGCACCAGGAGCTGCAAACAGCAAGTGGAGTGACCTGGCCTGTACACTGGGAGAGGGGCAGCCCTTGCTGTGGGGTTGCTCTGGAGGTATCCACATCCCCAGAGGTGGCACCACTTGCTGAACACCCTCCTGCTGCTTATGTGCTGGCTTAAATTTGTTCCAACAGTGCAACGGCAGGGAAAACACTGTCACTGTGTGAAGTTCTGTGTTTCCATCTTTCACTAGCACAGACTTTACTGGAGAACTAACTTCCTAAAATCAGGTTTCCATATAGTTACCAATGCTCTTCATACCTCTGGGAGTCAACCACAGCTTAGAAACTTCCTTTGTTACAGACTTTCCTAAAGGAAAATATAAATCATAAATATTGTATTTATGATCCCCTAAATGCCCTTGGAAACACCACGAGAATGATAAGAATCAGGCTTTTTTGTCAGCTTTGACTAATGAAAAACCCATTTGATGAAGCATAGTGACCTTTCCAAAATGCTGTGTCCATGTCCCAGACACCAAGGTCTTGAGTTGGGGGAGTTTGTAGTTTATGGCTTCATTTCCAAATCAGTATATTCAGATTAAGAAAAGGGGGGTGGGGGTTTTGTTTCTTTGGTTTGGTTGGTTAATTGGTTTGTTTGTTAAAAAAAAAAAGAAAGAAAAGAAAAAAACCCAATAAATTCTTAGAGCAGCTACAGGAACTGAAAAATAAACCTCCCATGTTTCTCAGTAAAGCAGTATTTTTTTGGCTTGCTACCGAGTTACCTGAAGGGCTGCCACCAGCATGGGAACGACTTAGAATTTAATCAGATCAGTTCAATCCGCTGAGAACTGCAGTTTGCCTTTCTAATGCCAAAATAAAAATTAATAGAAGCAGGTTTCCTCTGTTTTCCTCCTGAATTGCAAAAGGGGCTGTCACACGGCAGGCAGCAGGGGAGGGGTGGCCGCCCCCATCCCGGCTCGGCTCAGCCTGCGGCGGGCACGGGTCTGAGCTCCTCTCTGTGCAGGATGTGCCAGATGCTGTCCTGTGCCAGATGCTGTCCTGTGCCAGATGCTGTCCTGTGCCAGCACAGTGGCTCCTGGGGACCAACACGCAGTTCCAGCAAGGACGGGGACCAGAGCCTTGACAGCACAGGCTGACACACACTTTGCACGGTTGTTGCGTGTTACAAAACCCTTCTCAACGCCTTTTTGCCTAATTTTAGGACTACCTGGAAGAAGGGGAAATAAATTACCTCAGGACAGAAAAAAAGAAGAAAAAATAATAGAGAAGACATTGCCAAGATGAAGCTCCCAGCTGCAGGTTCTGCAGGTCCTGCAGGTCTTGCCTCAAAGGAGGTTGCAGGTGATGTTACAGGAGCGACAAGCAACAGCTTTCCCCACTCAGTGACAGCAGAAAAGAAGTTTCCTCTGCTTTCGCTGGTCTCCACTTCCTTCTTGACAGGCATATTCAGCCCTTCTTCCCCATCGTTCTCTGTGCCAAGGACATGCAATGTTCCTGTCAAAGGGTCTTAGATCCCTGCTGGAAGAGTTCATGCCCTTGATTTCAAAACTCTGAAAGGGGAAAAAGGAAGAACAGCTGCAATAAAAACAGCCTCTGAACAAGGATTGCTCCCTACACGTCATTCCAGGGAGTGTGACAGGCAGGAGCAGGGATGGGATGGCACGGAGCTGCCACCCTGCCCCGAGGTGCTGGCCTTGGCCTCTGCTGGACATGGACACGGCAGCTGGACCTCGGTGCTGCCAAGCTGGAGACGCTGCAGCTCTCGCCCTGGCCTGGCCCTTGCGTGCTCCCTCTCCCCGGGGTCTGACTCAACGAGAGGAATGTGTGGGGAATGCCAACACACTGCACTTGAGAATGGGAAGAAAACAGCAAAAGGAAAACATTACTTGGGCTTATTTTTTTGTGGGAAGCTCCCAAAAAAATGCCCTAATTAGAGAGGGAAGCCGATCTACAACTAAATTTGTCATTTCTACAGTTTTTATCCTTTGCATAGTCCTAGGGTAGCATATTTTTGAACCCCAAGAGCCACAACTCAAATTATCAGCATGCCTGGAGACACCCTGCCCTACCCACACCCTGTGCTGCCTCAGGGACCCACTGCAATTCCCACCCCAGCCTCTCACTCCTCTATCTTCCTCCAGTCCCTCTCTTTGTGACAGCAAAGCTCCTGCACCACAAGCAGACCCCTGGCACCCCCAGCAGCTCCCTGTGACCTCCTCCTCTTCCTGTAACTGCATTTGCTGCCCTGCAGTGGCCAGAACAGCTCGGGCTGGGGGAGATGCTGTCCAGCCACCACTGCCTGGCACCACTGCTCACGGCAGAGGTGCTGCCCAATGGAACACATTGTCAAAGTGGTCCTTCTGCAGCAGCCTTTCCCTGACTGCTGCCTCCTTCCAGGAGGCCTCCTCCCCTGTTGCTCAAGCCTTGGCAGTCCCTGTGACGTGCCCCTCCTGCTCAGGCAGGTTTATGAGGCCTTAGAAGACACATGATGTGTCCTACACTGTCATGTAGGGAAGCTGTTCCTTTCAGTAACCTCTCAGCAAGCAGCTGTGCACATGCTGGCTCAGAATAAAATATCAGGAATAAACAATTTTGGACATTCTTAGGAAAAAAAAAAAAGTTGGTACACACAGACACTGCTGTATATTGCTCTCTGAAACACAAGGTAGTTCAGTCCTGGCTCTGGTATGCTGGGCATACAAAATGGGAGAGCTTGAAGGAGGTCCACTACATATTTCATCTTCTTCTTCTTGTGGCCTCAGGATCAGGAGGGTTTTCCTAAATGTCCTTAGAAATTTGATGCAAAGGAAATAGCATGGCAAAGTTGAATTTCCAAGCCTAGCCAGCCAGGAAGCAAACCAAGGCCAGAGAGCCAGGCAGCAGCTGGGTGAGCCCAGGTGGCCCCGTGGTGACCCATCCTGGGCTGCCTTGGGAATGCCTTGTCAGAGGAGTGTTCAGCTTAATATGCCAACATGTCAGGCAGCAAGCGCCTGGATCTGGAAAATGCTGGCAGGTGCTTTGGGGGCAGCAGTGCCTGCTGTCTGGGGGACCCAGAAGGGTGCCAGAGCAAGGGGAACTTTCTGGAAGAGGTTTTTGCACCAGCTACTGTCCTAGCAAAAGCCACAGACTCTTTATCTTGCAGAGTTTCAGGTCACATCCAGTAAATTTGAGTGGTTAATTTTGTTGTACTCAACAGAGCCCTGGGGCTCCCCCTGTCCTACCCAAGCCCCAGAACCCTATTTTATATCTCATCTGCAATTAAACAGAAAGCAGTTGACACTGCAGAACAGATTTGTTTCTGCAAGAGCAAGGTTTGTGTTGAATATTGTATGGAGCTTGTTGCCATGGGAAATATCAGTGTTTGTCAAAACTTTAAAATCCAACCCAGCATATCAAAGCATCCCACTTCCACTTGTGCACCCACAAAGCTGGGGACAAATTACAATGGTGGAAAATCAACTGTGGAGAGAATAGGAAATTAAATTTGCTGAATACACATTAAAGAGAGAAAAAAATAGGCAGCAGCAAGGAAAACAGAAAGGAGAACATCAGCATGTAAACAAAAAGTACCAGGGAAAAAACAGGCCAAAAGGCAAAAGAGTTAATTAACAGCAATGATTTATTTGACTTCGGTGACACTCAGAGAGAGTCTTGTGATGTCAAACCCAGCCCTGAAATTACACTGCAATCAGTACTCAGGGTTGCAAAGTGTTCCTGTTACTCGGGCATTGATTGCACTCACCGGTGGCAAGGCCTCCGCTGTGGTTCCTGGTGCAGGTGGGTGCGGGGGTGGCCCCAACCCTCTGCTCTTCCTGCCTGGTTTTCTCCTCCTCCCCAGGCCCCACTTCTGAGGTACCAATACCATCTGTACTAGTGCAGAGGCTCAGAATGGGGAGGGCAAAGTGCAGCTCCCTTTCCCCAGTCAGTCAAGCAGAGGAAAAAAGAAGGGGAATGAAAACCACCCCTTGCCCTTGAACCCAAGTGATGCTTGGCCCTCCTGGCTCCCCTCCAACACAGCATAGGTGTAGGTGCCAATAAGACAAGAACTAAGGTTTCCTCAGAGTAACTAAATGCCAAAGGCTCAGAGCTGCAGACAGGAAGGTGAGAGTCCAGGATAAAGACACCCAGAACCAGACACAGCCACCCAAATACTGACACTGAGAGGTGTCTCCAGCCTGCAGACGTGACCACCACAGGCTGTCCCACCTGGCACTGAACTGAAGCAGCAGATATTTTAACATCTAAAACCTGCTTTGAAGCTGCCAGCCCCTGCTAGCCCTGCTGAGCCTCTGTGGAGTAAGGCAGTGCCTCTCCAAGAGCTCCAAGCCAACACACACTGCATGCTGCAACTATGCAAGCAAAAGAACTGGTTTATTTACAGCCTATCGGAGCCAACCAACATCAGCAACATGTAGAAATAAAGCAGATCAGTTCCTTACTGTGGCAGTAAGAAATAAAAAATAATTTTTATTTAAGTGATTTAAGAAAACAACACCTTTCAGGTAAATTTAAAGTTTGCTTTAGTGTTGACATGGTCTTCAACATAGGCTGAAGTTCTTTCAGGAAGCAGGGTCTGTATTTTTTGGACATGATACGATGAACCTAAGACAGCACTGTCACACTGCTGGGGAATTCTCCTCCCCAGCAGCAGCCCTGAAAAATTAAATCTCTTAATCCTTTGTTGCAAAGCTTCTATTGATGGTGGTGGTAAAAGCCACTGAAACAGCCTCACAGGGACATATTTCTTTGTTTCTTCTTGTTACCTACTAACACCACAAATACTGTAATGTAAATGGGTTCCTCTTTTTGTTCCTTAAAGGCTGTGGCTAACAAAGGCAGCCAACTTTCTTAACTATAGCAAACAAAACTAACTATCCCCACTAAGGCATCACTTTGATTTCCCCTTAGAAGTATGCTGATTTGGGTTGTTTCTTTAAAGGTGCACAAGGAGAGGAGCTGCCACGCAGCTCACACCACTCCCTCACTGGACTGCTGCTACCTGTTCAAGGCCCAAAGTGGTGTGCAAATAGTACTGACCATATTTTCACCTTGTGCACACTCAGTAAAGAGACATTGTCACCTAAACACTCAAGATCTGTCCTCCTTCCCCAGATCCAGTGCTTTATGAAACTAGAGCCTAAATAAACTCCTAAAGATATTAATCTCACTAGGTGTGCAGGTGTCCCACAAACTGGGACGTGCTGAACGTCGACACCAAGCCATGTCTTGGATCAGAACTGTGAATTCTGGATCAAGCTGCCAGCATAATCCATGTCTAAAGCGATAAAGGAAGCTCATCACCTTCTAGTCCCCCTATCCTGTTTAAGCACCTGTTTGACCGTGCCATGACACAGTTCTGTGACAGGCTTTTGGATTTTGACACAGTGCCATAAGTAGGGATGATGTGAGCACAGGGCAGGGATGTGAGGACAAAGCTGTGTCAGCCACCTGACTGACCCGTGCTGAGGACCCCTCTGCACCCAAAGCCTGAGGTATTCATGCAGTCCAACCCCTTCCCACCGGCACAGATCTTGTTCTGCAAGTGGGACTTTCAAGCTCTCAGGTGTTCTTTGCCCCCCTCCTCTTAAATGGGTCCTTCCCTCCAACCCTGCCCGACTGTATTCCAGAGCAGCTACCAATTATCCAGAATTTAAATGTCAAAACGCTCGGGAATGTGTATCTGTCCTACACATATCTGCTTTATCCTCATAAAGCAGACGAGGCCATGCCACGTCTCTTGCGTGTGCCCTCGGCGACAGCTGGGGCAGTGCTCGGTGGAGGTAAAGCCCTCGCTCCTTTCCGCTGCGCCCGCCCCGTCAGGCAGCGGCATCTCCGGTCTGTGGGGTCACCCAGGCCGCTTTGCACACGCAGTAATGCCCTTTGCAGCCATGCCAACACCGCACAATCATTGCCAAAGAGCTCTTTCGTTTGGTTTTTCTTCCCGTGGCACTCCGCATCCCTCCCGGTGCTACGAGAGCTGATGAGCCGCTCGGTGCCGCCCGGGTACCGCAGAGCCGGGCTGCCCGACCGCCCCTCCGGTGGATGCGGGGCAGCCTGGCCGTGCCCCTCAGGAGCCTGCGGACTGTCCCGCGGCAGCTCTGCGGAGCGCCTGGCAGCGCCAATGAACCCTCTCCCAAAATCCGTGTTCGCCCCGCCAGCGCTTCCCGTCCCTGCCGGGAGGTTTGCCGTCTGGCGCCGGGGAATAAGCTATCCCGCAAGAGAAGATGGAGTCACCGTCCAGATCGAACTGCATCTAGAATATATTTCCTTTCTTTCTTTTACATTTTATAAATAGTCCAGCCTTCCTACAGCTTTTTTCCTGGCCTGGTGACTCATCATCCACTCATCATACTTGTTGCTTCACTTAAGTAGGGCATTGAAAAGTCCCTTGCTTAAATGGAAAAAAAAAAATTAATAAAAGGATCCCCTCAGCTGCTGATTAACAACTGACCACTTCATATGGAAAGACTTGAAATAATTCCTGCTGTCCCGTGGCTGGGAGGTTCATGTTAACATGAACCAGTGCAAGGCAGAGCAATGCTATCTAGGCCAGCCAGTCTGTAAGGGCTCCTCTTTTCTGCCTGCCCTGCTTCCCTCTGAGTACTTCCAGACAGTTTCTTTCTCTTCCTTAGCTCAATGACTGGCATTTTTGACTCGTGCACTGCATTGAGAATTTCACAGGGATGCCACAGTTTTTCCCTTAGTTCAAAATATTGCATGACTTTTGCCAGCATTGTTTCCTAGCGAAAGGACACGGTGGTGATCACACCACCCTCCTGAGCAGCTTTGCTAGCAGCATGGGAAGCTCCATGGGCTGCCTCAGCTGTAGCCAGGTGAGGAGGGGAGGACCCAAAGACACGAACATCTCCCAGGCATCAGGAGAAGAAGACCCCCCAGTTTTGGACTGCTGCCAAGCCGGGCTGGGGGTTTGGTGACTGCCAGTGCTGGAAGGGAAGGTGAGCCCGTGAGCCAGGGCCAGTGAGGGATGCAGACAGCAGCATCAATGTGAGGTTCAAGCTGCTCCAGTGCCCCCAGCCATGACTGCCATGCAACAGGGCTGCTTCTGGTTTCCCATTCCCCAGACTCTGCTCTGGGCTGCAGAAGCTGGTGAAGAACCAGGAGAGTGGTACCAGAAGTTGAGGTGACAGGGTGACAGTCACCTGTAGGTGGAAGGGATGTGGTACCAGTGAGAAACCTAATGCCCTGTGGTGGGAGTTCCTGGTAAGGTGCCCCAGGACCCAAGGGTTCTCTTCCTAGGACAGCATGCAGCCACTTGCAGGTAGAACAGGTGCTCTCATCTCCAGGAGGGCAGGAAGAGGAGGCCGACATCTCAGAGCGCCTGCATGGCACTGTGAGGGCAGCTAATGGGGGGGATAAGAAGGATAAGAAAAGGAAATAAAACCACTTATGCTCAACCAAGAGCATTAGAGGCAACGACTCCCTAAACCCGCAGAGCAACCAGACACCAGCAGCAGCACAACACACTCAGCTGCAAACAGGGGAATCCCTTTGGTTTTCCTAGCCCTCACTTCTGCATTTGCAGTCCCTACTGCCTCAGTCAGGACTACCTGAGGAATCCTGATTACAGCTGATCAAGAGATCTGTCTTCACTGAGCTGATTGCATAGCTCGTTTGAAGATGGCTGCTCTGTCCTCTTATGCTGTGGCTCCTGAATACCTTCTTGCTTAGCAGCTGCTCCTCTGGCGTGCAGTGACTGGCAGTGTTATGTCATGGTTGATGGGTGGTCAGGGAACTTGCTTTATTGTTTGCTGGACGGGAGTTTCATTAACGTTGTGATAATCCTGCATTTTAGGCCATTAAGATACCCTCTGTATCCTGTATTTTCTTTCATTCCAGTCTGGTTGCATGTGATACTCTCTTTTCATGTAGAGGAGGTGAGGGCTGCTCTTTCCAAGTGACTGCCAGGCAATTAAACATTAAAGGCTCTGTTTCCCAAGCAGAAGGGTTTAAACTGCCTGAGGGTGCTGTTCACAATAAGTACTCCATGCCAGTTTCCTGGCTATCCCAGAGGAGATCTCAGCCTTCACCATTAAACAGTGACAACTGTATGGAATTCAGCCCAGATGGCAATAAAGAGAAGTTTTCAAAGGATTTTGGTTTGTTGGTTTGTTGGGTGTTTTTTTAAAAAGGTAGACCTGACAAATGTCAGATTCTCTTTCACGCTGGAAGCTGTCAGGAGATGAGCTGGGCAGAGAGGAGACTCTGTATGTCCTAGCTATTCAAAGCCACTAACATTTTACTGAGGCTCTGGGGAATATTTAGCTGAGGCAGGGTGTTCTTGTGCCTCCCCACAGCTGTTAGTGCATGGGCAGTCCCCAACACGCCCTGTCCATTTTTTTGGGAAGTCGTTGCCATGCAAGTACCTTGACATCTACTGAAACCTTCTCAGTAGTTGAAATGAAGTCATGGTAACAGCAGAATTTTTTTTCCTCAGATAACTACTTTGACTTTCAGAGTAGACTACACAATCAAATATGAATTTTCATCAAAACTGTTACCCTAAAAAAGCTTCTGAATTATTTAATGTATTTTATATTATGATTACCTGATTTACATCACAGCACAGGAAGTGAGTTAGTAAGTTTATCTCCTGTCTTCTCATGAATATAACGAGATAGCTAAAGATGTGTTTTGCTCTTGTTCTCTTACTGCCAAAGTATCACATTTTTTGGGGGGTACAACAGGAAGCATTCCAGAACCCCATATTCCTACACATGGAAGCTCTGTGTGACATATTAAATTACATTGTAAGATCCAAACCCAATTGTTCTAGCTGAATATTACCCTCCCTGACCACATGTTCCAGGAGAAGCAGTGTTTCCTGCAGAAAATATGTGATACAGAACTAGAACCTTGAGCCCATAATGCACATATTCATTCATCATTTCTCTTGATCTGATTTTGTTCTCCAGCTTTTCTGACAGATTGTTTCCTTGGTTATCCAAGTTTGTTGCCAAAGCAGACAAATGAATCATCCATTTACAGTAAAAGTGGGGAACTGCCAAGGGAATACCTGATGTCGTTGCATGTGGTGTGCAAGTCTCAGGCCAGCTGATGATCAAGTCCTTCCTCTCAGCTCTTTGGGCACAGGCCACATCTTGCACTGTGGCACCTAGCCTGGCACAGAGGCTGAAGACACCCTGTGCCATGATGACAGGACTGGTTGGTTAAGGGTGACTTGAAATAGCACTGCTGAACAGTAAAGCTCAGGGGGAAAAACCTCAGAAAGCTGCACTCACCAGGCAGGATGGGTAGACAGGCCGCCCTAGTTCTTGTCTCAGCTGCATCTGGGGGTCCAGACAAGCTGACCCAGCTCAGAACCCTTCTTCTTTTAAAATACATATTAGTTCACTCATAGAGCATCTACGCCTCCCACAAATACTCCTGCTGTAATGGAAATCATTCTTTTCCAAACCACAAGGAAAAATGCTTGCTTTTTCCAGCCTTCTCTCCATCCTCTCTGGAGATTAAAGTCCCTGAACATTTGCAGAGTTCTCAGGACATACGCAGGGTGCCCTGGCACCGCAGTTCCCTACTGCTGATCCATTTGGGTGAGATAACCAGACCTCAAATCTTCTAACCTATCCTGCTGATGCCGGACCTGTGGCCAGAATGGGCTGCCTGTGCTTCACCCAGGGCAGGCGGGCACCCTCAGCCTCCCTCTCGGGCTCTCCCCCAGTGCCAAGGGCGGCACACCGAGTGTGGCGTTGTTATGCTTTGCTTTGGCCACAGGGGCTAACTCCTTCCTTTCCCAGGACAACTCGTTGTGACACTTCCACTGCTCTCCCCTGCTGCAAGCTGAGACACGGAATGTGTCTCACTCCAGCTCCTGTAACCCATGTCAGCGCTGCAGCACCAACTTTTAGGTGTGTGCATCACTTCAGAGTGCAGTGCTAAGCAGCAAGCTAGAGGGTTTATAGATACTTCCAAAATCTTCTACCAAGAATGTATGCTATCTCTTGGATCCCTTTGGATTAACTCCCCAGAGCCAGGTGTTTGCACAGCAAATGACAGCCATGGCCACCCTGGCAAGCCCTGCCACAGCCAGCGCCAGCCAGTGTTGGCATCCAAGTATTTATTGTGGGGCTTGCTGAGTGTCTTGGTTTGCATTTCTGTTTGGCTTTGTCATTGAACCCAAACAGGAGGAAAGAAATACAGGAGGTGTGCCTTTGTTTTACATACAGGAATAAGGAGGTTCTAATTATTTACAGCAATCTGTAGAAAATTCATAAAAATCAAGCTTCCTACTATGCTGCAAAATTTGATTGTACAATAAAGTTAGCATTGAAAAGGTGTCTAATAATGCCCTTTCAACTATATTTTTCAGGTTAGCCTTGGATTAAACCCCAAAAGAGCTGATGTAATTTCCAGCTGGCTTTCACGGTTAAGCTTTAAAAATGGCACGAGGTAAATTCACAACTATGACTCTGTCTTCAGCTGGAACCAGGCAGAAGGGCACTTCTTGCTGTTAAGTTCTGTGTTTAGAGGGAGAAGCTGTATTTTATTTAGCTCACAGTGTGCCAGAAACAAGCTTCCCTCAGCAGCCTCCCAGCAGCACAGCCAGTGGGTGGTCCCAGGGCACAGCCCGAGGTGTGTACCTCCACAGTGGGTTGCTACTCAAAAAGCATCAGCAGCTGCTTTTACTTCAGAAAACACAGGCAGCAGAGATGGTCACGGTGTGGAAACCCCCCTTCTTCCTCCGTTATTGCATGGCAGCATGAGAGTGCTCACCTGGAAAGTCAGATTTAAGCTCAGCTCCATGCTGAGATAAGGGGGCTTCAAAGCCCACCACATGCACTGCTGAGGAGAGGGACAGAGCCATCGCTTGGGCAGGAGACAGATGGGGACATGGCACGTTCTTTATGCTCCTCTTCTGCAGGGCTGCAGCACAAAATGGCATTCAAGGATCAGCAAGCCAGGCAAAGCTGGTGAAAGGACCTCCTTCCTAGTCCAGTGGCTACTGGCAGATGTGGAAAGGTCTCAGACCCAGAGCTGTTACAATACTTTATCTTGTGGCCATGAAATGAGAAATACCTTGAAACAAGATAGTGGAACGGGACTCACATCTCACATTGCTGGGAAAGAGGCGTCTCTTTTGCATAGGGCTATGACAGCATATCCCACCTGGAACAAGAAGGGCAATGACTCAGGTGCTCCCTACGCAGGGCCCTGTGTCACACAGGATAAGGTGAGGAGTGCCTCTGCCCCAAACCCACAACAGGGAAGGGCAGTGAGTCAGCATCCGTGTGATTGTGAAATCGGGGATCCCTGCAGGCAGGGGAGTCAGAGCAGGAGGCAGGAGATGCCGATGGCCATCGCCGGCAGCAGGGGCAGCAGCCAGAGCTGCCAGGCTGCCCAGCCTCCACCCTGAGATGGGAGAACCCCAATTCCCGGCCCTCCTCCTGGCAGGGCACTCCTGCAGGGACAGCTCCAACAGGGCAGGCAGACCCGCAGGCTGGAGCCCATCCGGGAGCCAGCACCGCATGCCCGCGGCCCCGGGGAGGGCCGCAGGGGACCCGCCCCAGCCACCACCCCTGCCCGACAGCCGGGCCATCAGGGACGGCACCGGCTGCCTTCCGGGGGAAGGCACTGCAATCACCGACCAAAAGGAAATGCTTTTCACCAGCATCCTAACGGCCCACAGAGGCATTACTAGTTTTGGGTGCTGAAGAAAAGGAGGAGGATGAAGAGCTGGGACAAAAAAGCCAAAACCAAACCAAAACAGAGATGCAGAGCAGTAAGCACAGACTTGAAATTCCACTCCTGAGGGTTTTATAGTGCTTAAAAAACATTAAAAATGTAAGAGATAGCATTCCATTGGCCAGGACAATTTTATTTTGAGGTTATTTTCCTTGCAAAGGGCTAAGTTCCACTATGAATTTGAAAAAAAAAAAGGTCAATATTAAAGAAAATTGGTTTATTGTAAACAAAGTATAAAGTACAACGTAAGAAATGTGCAAATCTTTGAAGTAGTCACAAAAAAGCAGATCTAATACACTATTTTCAAACCATTCACTTTCTGATATGTGTCCTCAACATAATATGATAAAATACAAATAGTGAAAATTGATGCATTGTCACAAAAGCTGGTTTAAATTCTAGGCCGGTGTCTTTGCTGCCTTGTTTTCCTCTTTGACACACAATTTTCTAATTTAATACAATACATAATATATCCATTTCAATTTTAGCATAAACCACCTTTCAAAGAATAACACAATCAAGAAGCCTAAGATTCTAGGTTTTCTTCTTTAATCAACCAGAGCAGTTTACAGTTACCAAGTTTGTCTTCAAGGTGCCCTGTTACCCACTCATGGCAAGCACAATGAGAAGGTGGAAAGGAACCATAAGCAACACAAAAGCAGAAGCATCATGCGATGCCCAGGTAAAACCAGCTGTAACAATCACAAAGCTTGCCAAAGCAGCTGGGAAAACATTACAAAGCTAATAAGGATCTGGACACTTCCCTGCCCTTCGACTGCCCGTGCAGTGCCCCTGTGTGCCCGTATCCCAAGCCCCTCTGGACACAGCAGTGTAAAGCTGGGTGTGTTAACTACCCCATGCAGGAGGAGATGCCTAAAACCTCCAGGAGTCTGGCACCAAATCATCAATTATGATGGGACTGGAGAACAGTTAGGAGGAAAAGATTCCTACCAAGCAAAGGCAGAGAAGTAGCAAAACTGATTTAGATTATCTTATGCAGGTGGGTTCTGGGCTTTCAAGCCTGCGCCTGTACATTGCTGCTGTCCTTGTCTGTGTCTACTGAAGATGGACAACTGACAGCTAAAATTGGAGCTGGTCTCGGGCATGGGCAGCAAACGCTCAGAACACTGCCACAGGACTGGATCTAGAGCATACACAAGCGATTTGCAAAATTCAAAACTGGCACAATGTGGCTGTTCTGCTCTAGAGCCTTCCCTTCCTTTCTCTCCTCACCAGTGCAAAAGACACCCGCTATTCCAGTCAGCCACTGGCTCTCCCAGCAACACCTTTTGTGACTGGGTGCAGGCTGCCTTTGCCTCTCTGTACTGCTGTCAGCAGCCAGTGCGGGAGAACCACAGACCGGGAGAAAAAGCCTTTTCTTTTTTCAGCTGGCCTGCCCCAGCAACAACAGTTAATTCCACCGTGTTCAGAGCAAGTCCTCTCACTGGGCGGCTGCGGACGCTGGCGGTACGGCAACATCGCTGAGCTTGCTCACCTCCATCTGCCAGTTCGGTAACTTCTTGGCAGACAAGTGGCGCCGCGCGTGCTTCGTGAGGTGGTCGCTGCGCATGAACCGCCGCTCGCACATGGGGCAGGCAAACTTCTTCTCCCCGGTGTGCGTCCTGCGGTGGCGAGACAGTTCATCAGAGCGTGCAAACCTCCTCTCGCAGCCCTTCCAACTGCAACTGAACGGCTTTTCTCCTAGAAGGGGAGAGATTACACAGGGAAAAACCCAGTGAGCGCTGAGCAATGAACACCGCTGCCTAAACTGGCAGGATTTGACTTAATCGGCAGGCAAGTTTCTATTATGGCAGCTGAGCCAAAAATCTGTGCAAGGATTATACACACAAAAAGTGGGAAATCGCTCATATACTAATACTTAAACATGCAGACTCACAATCCCCAAGGCTAAGTAGTGTTAAAAGGTTAAGAAGGGTTAAAAGGGTTAAAGGTTAAAAATTCTCTGGAACCAAATTGTTTGAAATGCTCTTCACATCTCAAGACAGCTGATTTTAACTCTGAGCTCCGTGTAAACTGCGGATAATGATGACTCAGCACGCCCAGATCTCCCCTCTGAAGCGCAGCCTGCAATGCTGTTTTACATAACCGAGCTCCAGTAGTGCACTGTGAGCCTGTGTGAAAAGACATGGAACTCTTTCTGCTACTGCAGTTAAGGGCTGAGGCTGGAGAATTACTCTAGAATAACCAAGGAAGGAATAGTTTGGAGTATATTCTCATAAAACAATCTCCAAGTTTTACCCACTTCTGGCAAAGGCATTCCTGAGGAGAAGCCCAATAAGGCATCTTTAACTCTGGAAAGCATGCTGCAGATTGGGCAAGGCCTTGCTTCCACAGATGCATTACTGAACACCTTCTGACATGAAGTGAGTCCAGCACAAACAAACTGCTGAGTCAACTTCCCCTCGGGGAGACTTCCCGTCAGAGATTAGGCAGCATTATAATGCATGCTGGCAAGAAAAGTATTTCATTGCTGGCCCACAATTTGTTCCATGAACAGATCTGGTAATTGCTACAACTGTAACAAGCTGTGTATACCTCCACAGTTTTCTACATTAGATTTTAACATGCAGCAGCAGTAACCAACCTGTGTGTGTTCTGACATGAGCCTTCAAATGGGAGCTCTTGAAGTATGTTTTCCCACATCCTGGGTAGCCGCAAATGTGACTCCTTATTCTTGAAGAATCAGCCTGAGGAGTGGTTTTTGCTGTCGAAGGTACAAAGCCAGGAGCGGGGGCAATGGGAGAGAGTCTCGTGCCATTTGGACTAACAATGGGAGCCTTTGTGCCCTGCACAACTGGCTGGGGCACAACAAACATGACAGCACCTTTGGGAACCTGGGTGCCCATGAAGACCATGGGCTGACAGAGAGCCGGCTGCTGGCTTGGCGCGGTGTTGGGCACCACGGCCGTCACAACGTTGTTGTTTGTGGGCAGTGGGACCATCTGGCAAATCACTGGCACAGGGGGGGCTCCGCTGCCTTGGGCAGGGGACAGCGGTGCCGACACCGCTGGCTGCTCTGCCGGTTCAGGGACAGACTCCTCCTTGCTCACCGAGGGCTTTGTCAAGGGCACGGGACCAACAGCTGGTTCTGCAGTTCTTCCTTCTGCCACCGACAGTTCGCTGGTCTCAGCACTGGCTGCACTGGGTGCCGCGGCAGAGCACACCGAGTGCTCTTCTTTGGCGCTCTGTTTCCGGGTTGTTTCCCTCGAAGCACTGTCCTGGTATTTGAGCACGCTGGCTGCTCTCACGGGGCAGGTTTTGTGATCACAGAGCTGGGCATCAGCCGTGTGGCGGATAACACTGGTCACTCGAGCTTTCAGAGGCCGGGCTGCTGGAGACCTCTCTGCCTCTCTCCGAGGGGTGGCCAGAGGAGGCTTGGCAGCCTCGGACAGCACCTTGCTGAGCGGATGGATCACCTGCGACATCTCGAAGTCAGAAGGGCTGTAGGGAGGGGTCAGGCACTGTGCAGGAGAGAGAGACACGGTAAGGGGGGGACGTCAGCAGGACATCACCACTCTAACTGTTAAAAACAAGCACGCACACACAAATTGGAAAACTTACAAATGCTGGTATCGCATTAAAGTCCGCTGCTCCAGGAAAGAAAGCCTCGTCGCTTTCTTCTGACATGTCAGACGCAGGAGTTATAGGTCTCATTTCTGCATGTTTCTTGAAGTCTGATTTCCAGTTGCAACTCATAGAAATAAGGGCCTCTACAGCCTCATAATCGCCTTTTTCAGGTGCATTGTTCCAAAAATACCTCGCATCTCTCTGTTTTTCAGTCATCATCTCCATTTCTTACTCCTGTTTTGGTTAGAGAAAAAAAAGAAACTTTAAACCTGATGCTAAGTTTGAGTATGTTGCAGCTGCTTGTAAGAAGGCACTGTTAAAAACAAACAGGGCAACCTCTGTAAGATAAATACACTTGATGTACCTGTATTTTCCTGCCTTCTTTCTTATTTATGCAATATCTTTATGAAGCCGTTAGTGAGGAAATCTAGCCATCAGATAAAATCATATAATCATTGGAGACAAAAGAACTACTCTGGATCTTAAGTATGCTAAAGTTATTCCACAATACAAGAGCTGAGTCTGAGAACTTAAAAATTTCACACCCACCAAAAAAAGTAAATCAAAACTTCCTCCACCATCCCACCCTCCTCCTATTTTTGCTTTGGAAACACACAACCCTCAGCATTGGGCTTATTTTGGCACATGAGAAAGGATGCATTGGGCCTGATTCACATTTTCTTCGAAAGGTATTAGCAAAAAATGTTCTCAGAGGGTCTCTCTCACACACATGTACGTGCAAGGGAAATGACCCGCTTGGGGAACCGCGATGTACACGCACATTCGCACCCGTGCCCGCTCCCGCAGCCGCATTGCCCGCCCGGCCCTCACGCAGCGCTGTGGGCGGGCTCAGGCGCGGGCCCCGCCCACGGCTGCTGGGCGCGCGCCACCCTCACCTCAGCGCACCCCGCCGGCCGCCCCCGCGCGCACCGCCCCCGCCCTCCCCCATTGGTTGCCCCGGAGCGGCGCC
>VYXF01002727.1:66940-108841 GCA_013397295.1 Polioptila caerulea | reverse complement strand
ACATGATATCTTAAGTTCAAATTTTAAAAAAACCCCACTTGTCCATCCTGCAGGTCATAGAATGATTTGAGTTGAAAGGGACCTTAAAGATCATTTGCTTCCAACTTCCCTGCCATGGGCAGGGACACCTTCCTGTAGACCAGGTTGCTCAAAGCCCTATCCAGCCTGGCTGTGAACACTTCCAGGGATAGAGCACCTTATTTTTCTGATTGAAAAGCTAAATTGTAATGGGATTGGCACAATAAATCAGAGAAGAGAATTGGGAACACAGCTGGTAATTTACTGGCCAGCTTTGTAAACTGGTCTAGGGGCTGAGGCTAAATCAGGTGAAACTACACTCTCCTGAATTTCACCCCTCTCTTAAGAAAAACAGCTTTGTTATCTGTGGTTTATCTTGGCTTTGGCAAGCAGAATTAAGAAGGTGTTTTAAGTTGTTCCTTTATCCTAAACTCTTTGATTTCTGCCTACAAATAAGCAAGAAACATTCTTCACCTCTCATAACAGGACATCAGAAGAATATTTTTTACTTGTGATGAGTACATGTTTCACATAAGACTGTAGGATAGATGGCTATTTTAGTCAGCTCAAAAAGAACCCAAGTAAGTAGATGATCATTCAATATATACTAAAAGTCGTGAGAGGTGTTAAACTCAACTGTTTCAGTGCAGGATTAGGCTGTATGCCAACTAGAACTTTCCTTGGGTCCTGTGGCTGTGTTTCTTTTGAGGACACTGTACAGGACAGTTGGTCCTGTACAGCTACAGCCCTGCTTCCATCTGTCTTTTTGGAAGGTCAACCGAAACAGGTATCTGGTCAGCTCAAACCAGCCAAGTCACATACTCGCTGACTGTCTTGACCCAAGGAATCCTGGAAATCCAGTGGCAATCGGGACTTAATATTGGAATGATTTGTTGATTCCTTCAGTGCTTCCTGTTTCACTTCCCATGGTGAGACCATGTGTTTATTTTTGTTTAGTATCTTGTGTGGTCTTTCTTGTGCAGTGCTGGTGGGTTTGTTGATACGTCCAGAAAAGTGCAACATTGCTGTGTCATGTGGAGTTTGTCATTTCACAGCAACATGGATACCTTTGGAGAGCTGTGGGAGTGTGGCAAAGTGACATTGCTTTTTTTTTTTTTTTTTCAGATAGAGCTTGGAAAATATCAGAAAACACAAGAGAGAATGTTTTCTGCTTGAGAGGATAACATATAGGTCTGTGCATTCCACCACTTGGAAAGGTATATTTAATATATTTTGAGTTTTCTCAGTGTCATGATTGATGTAACTATTCAGTATAAAACTTAACTGATCGATTTGAATTTCTGCTGTCAAAATCTGATACTTAGAAGCTGAACTACCAGCCAATAAAATGAGAAGCAGACAGCCTGTGAACACTGTAGAATGAGCTTGTGTAGCTAACAAAGCCACCTGTTCCTGCTATGGTCAAATAAATGTTTCTCCCAATGGAAGTGTTAGAAACATATTTGTGTCTTTTTCCTGCCAAAATAAAATTTGCTTGTTACACTGTGACCTAAAGGCTGCTGCATTTTGAAAATTCCTCTGATGGGCAAAATCCTGGAGGTATGAAGGAGATGAGGTGGTGGTGGTGGTATGAGACATAGCAATATAATATAAAAGTCATCAGGGACACTTTGCCTTTCCTCCTAACACAGGTAACAGCATTTCTATACCTCCCACTACAGGTATTGTCCTGGTTTTGGCTGGTATAGAGTTAATTTTCTTCCCAGTAGCTGGTACAGTGCTGTGTTATGGATTCAGTATGAGAATAATACTGATAACATGCTGATGTTTTAGTTGTTGCTAAGTAGTGCTTCCCCTAAGTCAAGGACTTTTCAGTTTCCCATGCTCTGCCTGTGAGGAGCTGCACAGAAGCCTGGAGGGGGCACAGCCAGGGCAGTTGACCCAAACTAGCCAAAGGGATATTCCAGACCACAGAGTGTCATGCTCAGGTCCCCACACAGTGTGGGACCTGAGAATGACATAAATGGTATGGAATAAGGGGTGGAGAAGGTGCTGGCATTGGCTGCAATAGAGTTAATTTTCTTCGTAGTAGCAGGTTTGGGGCTGTGTTTGAGATTTGTCCTGAAAAGAGTGTTGGTAACAGAGGAACATTTTCATTGTCACTGAGCAGCACTAATATAGCGGGAAAGTCTTTTCTGCTTCTCACATCATTCCCCCAGTGAGGAGGCTGGAGGAGCACAAGGAGCTGGGATAGCTGACCCCAGCTGCCCAGAGGGATATTGCATACCTTATGGTTTATATGGTCAGCATATAAACCTGGAGGAGGAAGAAGGAAGGGGAGGATGTTTGGATGTCATTTGTCTTCTCAAGTCACCATTACATGTGATGTAATGATTACATGGATGCCTGCTTTCCTGAGGGTGGATGAACACCTGGATGTCCATGGGAAGGGATGAATGAATTCCAAATTCCTTGGTTGCTTTGCTTGTGTTCCTGTTAGACTGTCTTTATCTCAGTCCCTGAGTTTTCTCACTTTTCTGATTCTCTTCCCATCCCACTGCCAGAGAATAAACAAGTGGCTGTGTGGTGCTTAGTTGCTGGCAGAGTTTTAGCCATGACATGTATTTTGATAGAAGTCATGGGATCCAAGGTTCTTCTTTCCTTTAAATCTACCTTTGATTATTTTTGAACTATTAACTAATTTAATCTTGACATGACAAATGAAATAGAGATGTTAATAGCTCCCACAGTGTTCATTTATTAATGTAATACCTGAACCCATGTTATACCTCTAAGTTTCTATTAAAAAAACAAACAAACAATCTCTAGATGGGAAAATTAAAGTGAAAAAGGGCAGGTAGCATGTCCTTCATCTGATACAGGCTAAACTGCATCCAGTTTGACCCCCTGAAGCTGATACACTCCTTCTGTATGTGTCAGCAGGCCTTGAGGTCTCCCATGTCCTGCTGCTGTCTCTTGCCAAATTCCTGTCTCACATACCACACCCTTGGCATCATGGTACAAAACACATCACTGAGAAGCTGTTAAGCCACCCACTTGCTATTAGTAATTGATTTCCTTATTTTTCTCAAGATTTCACAGGAATTAAGGGCAAGGGGAACACTTGTGAGACCTGTGAGGATCAAGGCCTTGTGTTTCATTTAAAGAGACATCATATGGGCCACAGCTTTGCTGCTCACATAGTCTCTTAGGAGCAATATAGGGATTAAGCAATTCTACTTTAAATCTTTAAAACAAGAGCCTTTGTGAAAGCCAGCTTTGGTGTTCCCCAGTGCAAGTGTCTCCACCGTGAGCTCACACTGGCATGTGGGGCTGCAAGGAGAGAGATCTCTCTTTATTCTCCAAATGCACAATGTGCAGGGAGAGTCAGAGACTCTCTCTGAGAGACTACAGGGAGGGAACTCCAGTCAGTGGAGTTGCCCTCATGACCAGAAAAACTTGCCCAATGATTTTCATCAGTCTTTGCAAGATCCCAGGTGTAGCTGGAGATTGTGCAGGTTATGCAGTGTGCCCACATACCAAACCCTGCATGGCAGCAGGCCACCAGCATCCATCTGCTCCCTGAATTCTCCTCAGTGTGTCTCACTTTGCTCTTGCAGCTCAACTTTGGGGATTCACACTTCATTCCTGTGGCTCTGCATGGGACTTAGGCACTTTGGACTTGCAGCTCACTGTTGAAGAATCACCTCTGTCCCACACAGCTCATCCTTGGTCCTACAGACATTCACTCTGTGGGAGCCACAGTATACTGGTTTTGGCTGGTACAGAGTTAATTTTCATCCCAGGAGCTGGTACAGTCCTATGTGCTCAATTTAGGATAAGAATAATGGTGATAACACACTGATGGTTTAGTTGTTGCTAAGAGGGCTTGCCAAAAATCGAGGGTTTTTCAGCTTTCTGTGTTCTGCTACTGAGGAGTTGCACAAGAAGCAGTAGGGAGCATAGCCAGGACAGCTGACCTGAACTGGCCAAAGGGATATTCCATACCACAGAACACCATGTTTGGTACATAAACTGTGGGGAATTGTCTGGAAGCTGCCAGTCACTGCCCAGGATTGGGATGGGTATTGGACAGGGGTGGTAAACAGTTGCACTATGCATCACTTGTCTTTCTTGTGTTTATTTATAGCTCTTTTTGTTCCCTCCCTTTTCATTATATTCATATATATTATACTTCACTATTATTATCTTTTATTTCATTTCAATTATTAAACTGTTGTTATCTCAACTACTGGGTTTTACCCTTTTTTCCTATTCTCTTCCTCATCCCAAGGGTGGGGCGAGCAGTGAACAAACAGCTACACGGTCTTTAGCAGCCAGCTGAGGTTAAACCACAACAAACAAGAAGAAGAGGGACAGTGTGAGCCTTGTTTGAGGTGACATGCAAAGTGGCGTCCTGACCTGATGGAAGTTTTTCTAGAAGAGGGCACTGTTTTGTCTATAGTAGAGAGGATACATTTTTCCAGTTGCATCTGTGGCGCACACTGAGCCCATGTAGCTGGTTATGGTACCCACAACTCTGCAGGGCCTGTGAGTAAAGCATTGGCATTGAAGGGCTGGCAAGCAGCCTTCTAAAGACCTCATCAATCTGAGCCTGCCTCTGGCTGCTGTTGCCCTGGTCTAAAGTCTCCTCTCCACGAGGGGAAGAAGGAATGGTGGAGAAGGTCTCTGTATGTAGGCACGTGTCTGTTGCAGAACAGCCATGGAAGGCTCTCGAGCATGGAGAGTACACAGGCATGGGAAGCCAAGGAGGCCTGGGCAGGTGGGCCCTGTGCTGACATGCTCCCCTTCATCTTCTCTGTAGCTGCAAATCATCTACTCCAAAGGATCCTTGTTTTCAGCAGCAGGGAACTGGTCCAGTTTGCAGTGTTTGACCCTAGGCCCAAGGTTGTTCTTGGGTTTCAACACCAAAGTGCATATGAATGTACCCAGAATCACTATGGGTGGAGTTCATTTAAGATTAGGTGCTTATAACACAAGCATCTGGTTTTATAGCTCTTTTTGTAGCCAAAATACGAAACAAAAAACACTGGGTTCAAGCATGTTATGTTTTTCCCTGATGTGGAATGAATTACACTCTGAGCTCTGTTGACTCCATCTCCCTGATGGTAATGGAAGCCTGGGCAGAAACCACAGTGGGTGACTCTGCAAAGCAGGTGGGGTGAGATGGATCCCACCACAAGTGCCCACAAGAGCCAGCAGCTGGGCAGAGCAGAGTCTCGTGGAGGTACAGCAGGAGCAGATTCAGGCTGTTTGCTGGCTGTTGGCATGCAGGCCTTCACACACGTCTGCAACTTGAACATGGCACACTCTACCTGCCAAGAGACCTGGGCAAAAACTGAGGGGAGAGAGGAGACACTGAGATGGGGACTCACATTTAGAGGAGGACAAAAGGCTGAGGGACTTGCAAGGGCACAAAGGAAGTGGAGAAGAAGGTATGGTGTGGCTACTGAGATGGGGCACATAGAGGACAGTTTCAGACCCTGTAGTGAACCAGGCTCTCACAGAGCAGCTGCCTCAGGGAACAGCTTGGTTACCTTTGTCCTGCACCAGAAGCCTCCATTTGCCCCCATTCTCTCTGGATGTGGTGCAGAACATGGCAGCTGTCACTTGGAGGTTTGCTCTGCTGAGGGGCAGTGGCTCTGTTCCTCTAGGTTATTCAGGGATGTGCTTGTCCATCATGAATCTCTTCTTTGGCCCCTGGCTCTGTCTCTTTGGAAAGAAGAAGGACTGATGTCAAAGGCTTCTTCTCTTTTGAAGCTGAAGGACTGATGTCAAAGGCTTTGTGATCCCTTTGGTTTTCAGTTTAGTTTTCACAAGTGAAAAATACTTATATATAAGTATATATATCTTATACTGAAAAATAATTTTAAAAGCCAGGAGACAGCCTGTGTGTAACTAGCTCCATCCTCCCCAGAGAGAATTGACATTAATTTCTCACTATTTCCAGAAGTGTTTGGTTTTGTGAATTTTTTTCCCCCCAACATTTTTCTAGTACATTCCTGTTTCTGAGTTGGCTTAAGGTGGGTTTTGCAGGTAAGCTCTATTTCTACACAAAGAGGATTGGCTGAAAATGGACTGATGTGTTTATTTCCATCACAATCTTTCAGGAAGCCTTTTCACAGGTGCTGTTGAACAGTTACTGGTTTGTAGTAGTGGAAGGACAAAATGATTCTTGCAAAATATTGTTTCATCTCCCTTTGTTTAGGAATTGAAAATGCAGATATTGGGCAGAAGTAAAGAGGATGTGATTCTGCAGTTCTTCATGCCAGTGCAGTGAATTGTTTAGAGCAAGGACTAAAAGGCAATGGGAAAGAGATGTCTACCAGAAGAAAGCTTGCTTTGAAAGTTGTAAGTTTCAAGAAGCTAACAAGATGCTTTGGTTGGTTTAAAGATGCCTTAGTTAGTTTTGAGAAGTTTTTAAGAAGGTCCTGGAAACCATCATCATATATTTGATGGCACCAGATGTAAAAAACCCCCCTGATGTTGTAATGTTTGTGTGTGTACATGTGCTCGTTTGCAGCTAGAACAGTTTTATCTGTCAAGAACTGTTACATCCTGCTCTGGGCACTCAGACTCATGCACTCACCAGGAACCACCAGCAGAGCTCCCCTAAAAAGCGCATTTCCAGGATCAACGTGTGTGTGGGTGGAAGAGAAGCAGCAAGGGAGGGTCAGGGGGTTCTTGTGCCTGCAAAAGGCTTTGGCAGATAAAGTAGGTCAGATTTTCCACACTTCTATTCTGCTTGTGTGTTCAGCCTTCAGCTGCACAAACCTGGATGCACCGGTGGTGGATGCCCCTCCCAGGGGTCCTGCTCACAATCAGTGAGCACTGTCCAGGACCAGTGCTGGAACATGACTACAGAAAAAGGGAGGAAGGTGGAAGCCCTTTGGGTTCCTTTGTCCTCAGAAAGCTTTGATGTTAACCTCAAATCCAGGTCAGTCTTGTGAGACAGTGAATGATCTAAGCTGTAATTTTTCTGGAACATGTAATATCCATAACAATTCTACAGAAAGCCTTGCCTGCTGTTTGGGCTTCAGGGTCCCAAGACTTCCTGCTTCTGGTGAAGTCCTGGGAACTCTAAAAGCTGATGTGACACCTCCTTCTCCTCCACCCCAGTGTTTTGTGTCCTATGTGAGCTGCATTGTCACATATTGTCAGCCTATCCCAGTTTGGGCCTGTTTCCTTAGGTTCAGTGAATTAAAGGTTCAGGTTTCATTTAAGAGAAACTGGAGAAGCTGCTGTCACAGAGAAATCAGTGCTGTACCATCCTGGTCAGCACCCCCATGGAAGGCAAAGCTGAGACACTAAAGTATATGTATGTGAAATAAAACCATGTCTGGAAAGCATTTCCGAAATTAGAGAAACACAGCACAGCAACCCATGCTGAAGGAAGCTTTTTGGATCCAAATTCGGATGACACAGATGATACAGCACAGACATGTTCTTTAGGTGCAGAGCTACGAGTGGCCCTGCACGCAGAGACCCCTCTCCTCTCTTTGGGATGACTATTATTAGCACAGTATCTGACCAGCCCAAATTCGAGTGGTGTGTGGGTCTGTTTGGTTACTGAAGAGCTATTTGGCAACTCTGGGTGAATGCCCTTGAATAATTCTGATGGCACTGGGTGTTGGAGAGCTTGAAGCTTTAGAAACTTTTGAATCAAATTTACTCTTGTTAAATACACAATGAATATTGATTAGATCATATGACAACCTAACAGAGCACTCTTTCAAATACCACAACTCTCCAGAGCTCATTTTTATGTATTTTTATACTCAGAATGCCTTGAAATCATTGCTTTAGTGAAAGACATGCTAGATCTTTTACTCATGAGACTCTATATACTTTTGTATGCATGGACCTGTGCACACAGATAGGAGGATTTTCAAGGCTGCTTGAAGGATTTGGATACTCAGTTTATTTTTTTAGTTGGAGACTTGAATCCCTTACGCAGATTTGAAGATCTTAGCCATAATTCTTTGCTTATCTTAGTATATTGGAGTAAGACCTTTCCCATGTTAAAATAATTTCTAAGCACTTTTTTCTTGCTGCCATGAAATAAATATGTGTATAAGTGGAATTTTAAGAAGCATTTGTTTTTCTAGACATACTAGTTTATTTTACTCATTTGCTGTTTTGTTTACTGAGGAAGCTCGTAAATGACAGTCTGTTTATATTTTGTACTGAGCAGAGTAGCAAAGGGTTTGTCTGGAGTAAGCCTACACCTCTATAAAGGCCTTTTATTACCATTATTTGTACAGCTTAAATGTCTTGGAAAGGTTTTCTCGTCTTAAATCTCTCAGCAGTGCAGTGTCTGGCCTCAGATGTATGTCAGGAGGGCACGGCCCGGCCCTGCCGAGTTCGCGGCGCTGGGGGAAGAGCGCGGGGCGCGGTCCGGGAGCAGCGCAGGAGGTGAAAGGCTGCGGGCGCTGTTTACGTGCCGGGAGCTCTCGTGTTGCACAGGCAGTTCTGTCCGGGCAGGAAGAGGAAAGCACAGCCTGTCTCCGTGTAGCTTCCCAAGGCGGCTCGTTGCGCCACTCTCCGTGTCTGGCAGGTGCCGCCCACGGCGCGGTCCGGCCGCCCCAGCGCGCTCGCAGCTGCGCTCCCGCCCCGGCCAGCGCGGGGGAGGCCGCAGCGGGCGGTGCGCGGTGGTCGCCCGGCTCCTTGCGCTGTCGGCCGGGCTGCGCTGGGTGAGCGCTGCCTTCCTGACCCGTCTGCATGATGGAGGTGAGCTGGTGCACGGCGGAGTGCTGGAGCAAGCCCAAGGGTGGGGAAAACCAGCCCTTCCCCAGACGTGACCTGGATCTCGTTGCCAGTCTTTTGGGTGGCACTCTGTTCGGTTTGACTTCTAGTTTAGGCCAACGTTTTCCTGTTTCACTCTCACCAAGGAGAGGATTTCTTCGGGAGTAACATGTTGAAATAAACAGAACTTGGGAATTTGCGGACTGGCTGTGCTTTAAGCACACACAAAAGAAGATGCTCAATAGTCTGGTTTTATAAACATTACTTTGCCTTACCTGTACATGTTGAAATGCCATGGACCTCAGATTTTGGGTTGCTTGCAAGTGCTGGAAATTGTGGAGGTGCTTTGTTAAGGAAAATACTCACTTGTGCCCAGCAGTTTATTGAAGGTGCTTTCCCCCCCATTTCCTCTCCAGCTCCAAGAATGAGAGCTGGCAGCTAAGACTGAGCTCTGGAAGGGCCACATGCCCTGCAGCTGCCCCTGTGACCAAAAGAGCTGAGAACTCCCATGGAGCACCAGCACTCCTTATTTTTTCAATTGTAGCCTGGCACATGGCCCTGATGACACTCAGGAGGGGAGCCTGTGGCTGTCTCTGATATCCGTGGTCCCTGCCATGAGTGTAATCCCCTCTTCAGGGCCAGGCTCAGGGTGCGCCCACTTTGCACACTTGCAGACACTCTGGATGGACTCTGGTTGAACAGGAGTGGCCACAGAACAGACTGGAGGTATCAGCCCCATCCCCAGGGCCCTGCTCCCTCCATGCCTGCAGCAAGAGCAGCCCCAGGTTCTGCCAGGGGCGTGAGGAGTGGCCAGCAGCTCCTCTCTGCTCCGGTGAGAGGGCTGAAAGCACCTACAGCACATGCAGGGAGTGGCAGCTCCTGGCTGCGTCCATCATCCTTTGGTTACTCACCTACCGCTCATGCCAGCTCGGGAGAGGCCTGAGAGATGCTGAGGAACACACCGAGTGCCAGTAGCTGGGCGTGCAAGCTGCACATCGTGCCTTGGGGGGGATAAGTCGCTTGCAGACAACAAGCTGTGAATGGACGCAGAGCCTTTGCCTGCGCGGGGACCCAGCCGGGGGGGGGACGGTCACCCAGGGACAGCACAGGGCCCGATGAACAGCAGGGCCCCACACCAAATATCATCATTGGACCAAGAGATGTGTGCAAGGCATGTGAAGAGCAGTTCATAGACTGTAAAGATATAAAAGCTCAGGGATCTCTTTGTTGGGGGTCCCTCCCCAGAGGTACCCGCTCAAGCTGTTGTGGCTGCACAACAATTAAAATACTTAAAGGAACCAAATGTTTGAAATTCTGCTATGGGAAGGACGGGGTGGGGATGGTGATTGTGGGAGTGGTGTGTGTATGGAGTCAAGTGGGGCCTCTGTCAGTTCACTGGAGCAGCCCAGTTTGGGGTGATGTGAGTGAGACTCCCAGAGCAGCTCCCAACAGGCAGAGAAGCTTCCTTAACAACGAGGCAGGCATGCTACCATGTCATCCTCCTCTTTTGCTGGTTTTCCATGGGCACAGAACAGCCTGGGAACCATCCAAAAAGACCTTTGGGAGATCTGGTGTGAAATCACATGATCACTGATTTTAAAACATCCAGCAGAAGCTACAATCATTTAATAAGCTATCTCTGCTGATCCGGTCCTGCCATTTGTAGACAGTATAGACACTGTGTGAATTACAGACTAGATGCCAATCCAAACACTGTGCTTCCATCTGGAGCATCACAGTTCTGCTTCTTGCTTTTATCAGTTTGCTCAACTGGGCAAGGGAGCCCAGTGCAGAGACTGATTTTCTTTGGAAAAAAATTAGCAATCTACTTAATGCTGAAACATGCCTTCTGAGTAGCTGGGCCTTCAGCTGGTTTCAGTGTAGCTTATTCCAGACCACGATGCTTTTTATGTTATGGTGCATGTCCTCAGCTTCACCTTTCCATTGTGCCCCTTATCTGAAACCCTGCTCCTGGGACTTGCAATCATTCATTTGGAATTATTGAAACAAATCACCTTAGATCTCATTTATGTGTGAAGCTGGGAATTGTACTGGGTAAAGAAACAACTTCTGGTTTATTGAATATCCTGGGGATGTGCTGCAGAAATCCCAGCATGCTGTGTGCATAAAACACCCCAAGTGTGCAAACAGAAGCTTACAAGACCACATAGTTTAAGGTGGAATTGCTGCAGTATGAGACAAACCCCAGAAGCTTGAAGAGACAACATCAGTCTGATTTTGGGGGATTGTTAGTAGTCACTGGAGAGGCAAAAGAAGGTCACAGAAAGAAAATGTGATCGTATGGAAACAGGCAGGTGGAACGAGCCCAGCTGCACCCTCTCCAAGCCCAGAGCAGCATGTTGGGCAGATGAGCTCAGTCTGTGGCACAGGGAGCCTGCACCAGCTCCTAGGAAACCCAGTGCTGCTGGAGGGCAGAGGGCTGTGATGAACTGCAGAGGGCAGTGACAGGCTGTGACCGTGGCACCATTTCTCCTCTCCCTGCTAGCCCTGTCACATCCAGAGTGGTTTCCTGCCCTGTCCTGGCTGGTGCAAGGCTCTGGCTGGCGGCTGTGGAGAATGCCAGTGCCTCGGCAGCCAGGCACACTGCTCGGCTGTGGCTGCAGGGCTGGCCCTGGCGCGGCTTGCAGGCTGTCTGCATTCCTGCACCGGGGCTTGCGGCCACCATCTCATCCCGAGTGCTTTAGTCCTGTGTGAGTGCATGATCGGGCACTTGGCATGTGAGACAGAGGTCTCTCCTCTGAAACTTTGTAATTCCAGCGTCCTCCAGGGTTTTGCACCAGGACAGGACTCATCCTGCTCAAGATGCATCCAATGTAACCAATCTGCTGATTTAATAGGTTTGATGTCAAAGAAACTCCCTGCTTTGGGCTGGAGGGGTTTCCAGACTGCTTGGGCCAGGAGCAGCTTTGTGTGCTGAGCCAAGCTAGTGCCTCGAGCCACATCCCTTTGTGCCTGCAGCCAGGTGAGAGGCACCAGAAGGTCCAGAGCACCGAGGTCTGGAGCCAGATCTGTGTGTGAGCTGTGGGCTGCAAGGCCACTGTGGGCTTTATGTGCTGCCATTTCATTGCCAGGCTGGTGACAAGAGTGACTCCCCTTGTCTTGACCTGCCAGCTTTGAGGTTTGAGATGGCTGAACCCCACAGAAATGCCCAAGCAGGTGGCATCCTCCAAGGCCTCAGGCTCAGGGGACAGCAGCCGCATGCCAGCCTTGCAGGCAGAGCAGCAGTGGTGCGTGGAGGTGGGTGTGGGTGGGTGCATGCCATGGGTGCAGTGGGGCTGTCTGCTGCTGCTGCTGCCGCTGGAGAGGGGCTCCAGCCCTTGGGCAGCACCAGCGACGGGAGGGCCCCTGCTCCAGGGAGATTGCAAAATGGGTTTGGCAGAAGCAGAAGCACAGCATGTTAAATGTGCTAAGCTAAAACAGCTTTGCTTTGTGGATTGCTTTGGGTTTTTTTCTCACAAGCCACCAAACACCACTTTGGGGCCTGAGCAGAAGCTGGGAATCCCTCTCCTGTTCCTGCCTTTCCCCTGCTTGTCCATTCCCCTTGTCCAGCCCCTTGCAGGATCCCACAGGGCCCCCACAGCCACTGTAGCAGCACCGCGGAAAAATGCATTGTGGCTGCAGGAGAGTCGGCTCGATGGTCCCAAGGGATGGAGGGCTGGGACTGCCAGGGGAGCAGCGGCTGAGCCAGTGGCCGCAGCCTGGCACGCTGGAGCCGGAGTGGTTCCCCCTGTGGGGCTGCCCATGCAGTAGAGACTTCCTAAAGCCATCTTGAGAGTGTTGTAAAAGCAAACATTGCCAAGCATTGCCTGGCCTTCCTCTAGCTAGCAGGGGAAAAAAAAGAATATCCTGGAAAGCTATTCTGGTCTCGCATGAGTCTCAAGTGGAAAATTTCAGCTGAACTGATTTCGTCTGGCGGGGTTAAGAGAGGTGAGGCCCGGCTGCCGCTGGCTCTGCAGGACAGACGGACGGACGGACAGACTGCTCCGCAGGAGCCCGTGCCTGCCACGCGGGCAGGGCTGGGTCTGGCAGCGGCTCCAGTGGGGAGAAAGGAAACCAGAGCCCGGGGAGCGCAGGGGGTGGGATCCAGCCTTCAGACGGTGCGGCCGCTGCCGCCGCTGTTACCCCTCCGTGCCCGGGAATGAACCGTCCCGAGTGTCCGGGTGCTGGGGCTGCCTTCCCACCTCGTCCCCGGCCGCAGCTGCAGCCGCTGCCCTCGGTGCAGCCCCGGACGGGGTGCAGCGGCAGGGACGCCGGGTGCGGCTGGCGGGGCCGCCNGACAGGTCCCCAGCCCTGCCGGAATAACGCGGGACAGGGCCCCAGCCCTGCCGGAATAACGCGGGACAGGGCCCCTGTCCTGCCGGAATAACGCGGGACAGGGCCCCAGCCCTGCCGGAATAACGCGGGACAGGGCCCCAGCCCTGCCGGAATAACGCGGGACAGGGCCCCAGCCCTGCTGACGCCACAGGCCTTGAGCACCGGCCTTGAAGCCGCGCCAGGGGAGCTCGCCCCGGGCCAGGGCGCGGCGTGGGGCCCGCGGGGGCGAGCGCCTCGTGGTCAAGCACAGCCGGAGGAGGGGGGTCCGCTCCTCACGCTTCCCCTCAGAGCCCAGGACTATTCACTTCAGGACCTAAAGCGGACTGGGAACTTGCTGCTCAGGTGTTCGCTGTTGGAAAATAGTAGGAATTTGTTGAAATTGCAACTTTTAATGGGAATGTTCGTATGTGTGTGGGCGACGGAGTCTCCTGGTCCTGTGTCCTGCAGTGTTTCCCACCTTTCCCCTCTGTCTGGTACTAGCGTGGGTAGGTCAGGCCCCATCCTCACACGGAGCAGGAAGGTTTTGGATCCTCAGACAGAAAGAATGGATTTTCCAGCCAGCCCTACCCACAGCACCTGCCAGCACAGCGCCAGCCGTGTGGGCCCGCAGCGCTCGGCCAGGTACAGCTCAAACTGGAAGGAGGTTTGTGATCGGTGTCCCGGGCTCACCGCGTAATTCTGTGGGGAGGAGGGCCCGGGAGGGCTTCGGTTCAGTCCAGGCTGCCCAGGGCTTGGTCCTGTCGGGGTTGGGAGACCAGCGGGAAAGGATCCCACAGCCTGTCCGGGCAGCCCTTGGCGCTGCCTGACGCTTCCAGACGGCTTCCCCCGTCCGCAGCTGCGGGGGCATTTTCGGGGCGCGTCAGAGCCTGACGTGGCGGCCCGGGGCGGGCGGCGGTGCCTCCCCGGCAGGGCTCCCCCGGCGGCTCCGGGAGCTCCCTGCCGGCCGCGGCGAGCGGGGCCGGGCGGCTCTGCCCCCTCTGCTCTCGCACCGGGGCTCCTGTGGGGAGTGACGTGTCCGCCGTGGAGCCCATCACTGCTGCCCGGAACATCCCTCGGCCATCCCTGGCTGCAGCAAGCGACTGACCAGGGACCTGCAGTGCACAGCTCCTCTCACCCCGGGGATTTCCACTGGAAAGGTGTAATAAACTTCGGACACACAGAGCTGAGTGGTTTGCTTAGGGGTATGAAGAAGGGAATTCAGAGACTGGATAGCTGAGCAAAATACAGTCAAGACCTAAATGCAAATCCTTGGGCCCGAATTCTCTCCCCTATGTGACTGAAAAGGAGTTGCCGTGTATTGACATGGCACAGTAGGACAGGTGGAGTTACACGATGCACATTTGACAGATTACTGCCCCCCACAGCACTCAAGCATTTCAAGAGAACATTAAAACAAAGGATTATATTTAACAGAACTTATGGGAAGCAGCCACTCGAAGACAGGGGGGGACCAGCCCCTGTTACCACATCCAGCTCAGGCTGACAAACACCATTAGCTTTGTCCTGTGAGCCAAGAGGATAATGCTGTTAACGCCCCTAATTCAGCTCAAAGACTGGGCAGGTGCAAAAAGATGAAAATATAAAGAGAAAAAAGCTCACAAATAAAGTGAATAAAGCTAGTTACTCCAAGCATAAGGATTGTTACAGGAAGGGTCCCCAGCCTTCCCACTTTGGTGGAAGGACCAGCTCTTAGGGACCAGCCCTGGAGTCCTGAGTTAACGAGACCTTCACCTGCCCTCCCTCGGCTGCCCCTCCGAGAGTGCCCAGACACCCCCACTCCCCTCAGCAGTGGAGCCAACAGATCAGGCTTTCCCTAAAACTCAGGGCAAGTACTTGATGCACCTGACCCTCACACAGTAAAGCAATAACTAGCAGTATATTGGTGAATTACATGCTACTACTTACTTCAAATTTTAATAAAGGGATGAAATAAGAGCTCAGGGAATGAGCAATTCTGCGGTCAGTGCAGTACTTCCAGCAAAAGGAAAAATTAGGTGTGTAACATCTGACACCCTGCTGCAGTACATGTGGCAGTCACAGATATTTTCTCCTTCAGTTAGGAACAGACCAGTTAAACCATCTCTGGTACACACCCTGTTCCTTCTCCTGGCTCCTTGCAGCAGTCAGCTGGCACTGCCAGCACCCACAGACCCCTCCTGTGGGCAGCCACTTGCCACCCTTGCTGCATTTTAGGGCTGCATTTGCTTTCCAGCTGCTGCCCAAGGCCTTAGCAAAGCCCTGAGAGCACTCCCCCTCCTCTCCTCACAGAAGAGGAGACTCATGAAGTACAGTCCTGGTTCAGCAAGATTAGTCTGGACCAGGGCAAAGGCAGTTGCCTGGCTATCAAGGATTAAAAAGCTGTTTTCTAGGCCAAGTTTTTTTGGGGAAGTGTTTTGGGGTTTTTTTTTGGTTGCTTGAGTTTTTGGTTTTTATTGGTTTTTTTTGTTTTGCTTTTTAGTTTCACTTTAGGTGTTGTGGGGTTTTTTTAAAATCAAAAAACCTCAAGGGTTCAAACCTGAGACACAGACAACTCCACACACCCCTTCCCACCCTCCCCTTCCCCCCCAAAAAAAAGCAGAAACAAGAGTACATAGGAAGCAGCAAAATATCCAGTGGTGGATCCAGGGCACCCACTTTTATTCTGATCCAATGTAAGCCAGTTGTGCAGCTGCTTGGGCACACAATGAAAAGTTGGAACCATTTTCTCCTGTTCCTAGGAAGTAACTGGCAACACCAGTAGCACAGCCTAGTCTGGGCCCAGAGCCCTGGATCTCCCTGGGGGAATGGAAGTCTGCAGGGCCGCATCAGGGAAGCGTTCAGGCCAAAGCAGGCGGGGCTGTTGCCATGCACGACCATCACCACATCACACAGCGACACCGCCCGCGGCCGTGTCAGACAGCCCTGCTCGGCCACAGCCCCGGCAAGCAGCGGGGGCTGCACAGGGAGCACGACACGGCTGCATCACTCCAAGCACTCTAAAGAAACCATCCAGCTTGCACAATGGGCAAAAACTCTGAACTGCAGTTACAACATCAACAGAAGCACAGAGCAAATCAAACTGAAATACATTCTGTGTTCAGACTGGCTTTAATGGCAGACTGTCTTCAAGTACAGCGAGTGTTTCTGCTCTGACCACTGCTGCAGTTATAGAGAAATTGTTTTCTACTTATTTGTAAGTTAACATAAAACAACTTTTAAAGACTGTATGACAGAATCCTGCTGGATTATCTAACCTCAGACAACTGTAGTTGCATTTAGTAAAAAACCACACAGCAGTCTGCCTTGTCTAGAAAGACCTCAACAGGTAAACTGAAGAGCTTATCACTGCTTGACATGGGTCAGCCAGTAACTTCAGGTTAAAAAAACCCCAAAAACCAGAAAACCAAAACACAGGTTTCCCCCATCATTTACTCCCTTTCCACTTCCACGTTTAATTACAGTAATAAGTATTTCTTAGACTGCATCTCCAAAGCATAAGCCATTTTATATCTCCTAATGGGCCTGATTGTTCTTACAAATCCAAACTGAGAATTTATTTTCAAGTAAAAGTTGATTAAGTTTCATAAAATCTTTGCTTTAGAGAGTCAGAAAATAAAATTTCCTACCAGCTGGTGCTTATGTAAAATATACTTGCAGACAAAAGTTACAAATTGTACCTCCAACTAAAGAGTTTTAAAGGTCCCTTTTGTCTGTAGGATCCAGACCTCAGTGCATCATTTCAAAATCCTAAAACCCTCTTCTCCTCCTTCCCCCAGTTTTCAAGAAGGGAAAGTTGAAGTGAGAAAGTAAGCAAAGGACCTTGAAGAAACCAAGAGGTTGCAGTAACACAATAAGGAAATTCTCTGACCAGTTCAGGCAGTTCATTACTCAATGCACATGTACTTGCAGCAGTCTGATTTACCTCCACATTATGGATACAGCTAAAGTCCAGTGCAAGAGGGCATTTGAGGTTTCTGTAATCTTGTGCAGCCCTACCCTAGAGTCAGCACTAAACAGAACTATCTGAAGTTGAAAGTTAAGACTTTTCAAATAAACATTATTTAAAAAAGAGCCAAAGGTTCTGTGACAACATGCAGAATTGGACTAACCCATGCTGCCTCAGGGCACTGCATGCACACGAGCTGGGACAACATCTCCGTGCACACCCATGCCTAGTGCAGGCTAGCTGGTTGGTGTGAAGAACTGAATCTAAGGTCATGCTCTAAAAACACACCACAAATTGCCTTTTAGCCTTCCAGGAACTTACATGACTTTCACTTCATACAGATTGATCAATCTTAAAATTTTTACTGTTTAACACAAAGCTGAACCAATGGACTTGAGAAAAGAGAAAAGAAAGCCTCTCAAATCAATCACATATACATCTATTTTATAGCTATCTGCCTAGTTCCTCCCAAAGTTAGCCTGAAAAACAGTAAAATCTACACAAAGTTTTATTGCAATCATACAAGGGATACATCACGGGTCAAATACAACAAATACTATGATGCAATTTTACATTTATTAAACTACAGTTCAAAGCACAAATTTACACATTCTAAATACACTAAAACATCTAATGAAGTCACACTGGTCTCCCACTGACATTTGATATATCTGGGCGAAAGACAATAACTTTACAAGACTTTTCTAACAGGAATCCTTAGTATAAAAACTGTGTACTTGTATGTAAACTGTTGAAGAACCCAAGTGATGGGTTTCCATCTCCACTAAGTCATCCATTTTGTTGCATATTTAACGCTCAGGGGTTGAATGAACTTGATTTTAAATTTGGACACCATTATCTAACCCTCCCACCCCCCACTGAATTGTAGCTGTAGCTTGTTTTGCCTGGTCCCCATTACTATTACTATTTTTTTCAAGTTTTGACGAGAATGAATTGAATTCAAGATTGTTCCATTTCTTCCACATTGGAATGTTGACCAGACAAACTACAGACTTGCAACTGCAGGTCTAAATGAAGCGTTAATGCCTGTTTAAGCTGCAGTGGAAAAGCGTTCTTCCGGGCTCAGCTGAATGCACGAAGGCACAAAGAAGAAGTTCTTCATCAATGTGTCTGAAGCAATTCCAGCATCTTGCATCTCATCCCTGCAGCAGAAAAGGTCAAGAGATGAAATGGCACGTTTTCAGGTTTAATTTCCCTTCAGAATCCAGCCTCCACACAGCATTTACAGCCAACTGCCCCTGCATGGCTTGGCCTCAGCTCAGCAGAAGGGAGCCCAGCTGTGCCAGTCCTGGCACAGACAGGAATGCTGTCACTCTCCAGGGGAGCCCAGCTGTGCCAGTCCTGGCACACACATGCTGTCACTCTCCAGGGGTGCCCAGCTGTGCCAGTCCTGGCACACACACATGCTGCCACTCCCCAGGGGTGGCAGCACAAGGCTCTGTCTGCCCTGGCCCAGGAATGGGTTAGCACACTCTCTGTCACCACAAGAGCATTGCTGCCCTTCCTGCCCATGATGGTGCCAACACTGTACACAGGCTGTGGTTACTTGTGTTAGGAAAGCTCAAAGGTTGATATTAAACAGCTTTTGTTAAGCCTGTAAAAGACTTCACAGCTGCCACTGAACTCACAGGTGAGATCAGTCAGGTATTTTGCTTTCCTTTGTCACCCCTAAAGTGAAGTAAGCATTTTATCACAGATCTCAGTTTAGTCTCAGCAGTCAGACAACAGAGACAAAAAAACAAAAACACAAACTAAAAAGGCACATGCTTGCACTCAGCATTTTCTCATATTTGCCACTGAATGCAATTTGTAAGTGAACACTCTTGAAGGAAGCAAAAGCAACCTTGCCATGATCAAGCCAGTTTTCTCACCAGTCACTGAAAGACATCATGTAGTAAATCAGTGGCCTCTGATAGTCGTTAAAGGCAGACTGTTCACCCAAGGTACCAGAGCCCATGTTGTCAAAGATCAGCCAATCTCCAACGCTCAACTCAGGAAGAAGACAGTTTTCCACAATTTGATCAAGCTCATCACAGGATGGACCCCAAAGGCTGCTTGCAAACAGAGGCTCATCTTCCTTGTATTTCTATATGGAAATGATTAAGGCAATTCAGGCTTCAGTTTATTGAATAAGAACATTTTCAAATCTACAGAAGGTTAATCTAATAAATAATATGAAATTATATATGTATAAAGTGTTAAATATTTATTCAATAGACAAGGATAGTAAGGACTACCTCTGAAGAATATAGAAGGACTCACCTTGTGAACCTCCGGGATAGTATTCAGTTTCTCAGACAATTTACTTGCAAAAGAACCATAAACACCATCATTTATGTAATATGTAAATACTGGTTCATCATCATTCCTGGTTTGCTCCACTGGAAGTAAAAAAAGAAGTTGTCTTGCATGCATGTTTTGTGATAAGTAGTCCTTTTGCAATCTAACTTAAGTCAGCTGCTTTCTCCTGACAAGGGGGCTCCATATATACTGGAATGGATGAATTACAAGCAGAGTAATCTGTGTGAGACCAGATTATAAATTCAGTTATAACATTAAGTGTGAGGCTTAATAAAATTAATACTTTCAGTAATAACCACTGCTAAGAATATAAATCCAGAGAAGCAGAGAAGTAGCTTGCTCTGTGACATGATTTTTTATGTTCTAAACCAGAACCTTCTAACACACCATCTGTGACACACTCAATACAGGTTTAACCTCTTAAGGCTACAAGTGCCACATAAAAGTAACAGTGAGATACACAGACAATATACAGTCAGAACCCAAAAGGCATATTACAGAGTGCAAGAATTAGGGGATGCACTAAATAGATAAACAAACTAGTCTATCCCAATTAATATGAGCAGTTACCTGATTCATAACACAGAAAACAAATCCAACCCTTACCTCCGGAAGGAAGAAGTTTATCATACTCAACAGTCTTCTTTGCAATGACATTTACTGCCAGTGTAAATGCAGATGAAACATAGTAACATCCAGGCTCTGCAATCACATTAACACCAGATTCCTTAGGAAAGTAGACATCCAGCAATGGCCTGATGACATGATTAACCTAGGAAATTGAAGTCAGAGGTAAGACCAGTGAACTCAGCTTATGGATGTATCAGATACACACACACACACTTCCAGTCAGCAACAGGTCTAGTCAGCACACCAAAGGCTTGCTCTGGTCCTTGGTTCTCTGAGAAATGCCTTTACCAGAGGTCTACAATTTATAAAATACATGTAAGAAAACTGGTCATTCTGCTAAATACTGAAAATTGAGACTCATGAGTGAGTACTACACAGTCTCTTCTTCACAACTGAAGTTCAGGCTGTGGTACACTCAAGACTGCACCTGTAATTTCAATGCCCATCCAGCACAACAGATAATGTAAAATTACACATGAACCCACAAACATGGGCAAAGAGCCTTTTTGTGATCAGTTCTGAATAGCATTATATTAGAAACAAAATCAGATACTACTAATGTTCATATCTTAGGATGGATATTTGAAGATTAACAGATATTTTGGACAAGTAACAGAACCATCAGAATTGAGAGAAAAGCCCTGACTGATGTTAGTAACTCCTCACAACATCACTTTCACTGTCCTGAAATCATGGAGTCTGTGTTTAAGACAATATAACAGTGTAAACTGGGTATCCTGTTTCATATGCCACTTCATACTAAAGATGGCATTTAGGCCAAATCAGAGACCAGAAAATCAAGACCCTTAGCTTTCAATTCTAAAGCAAAATACCAGAAGTTTCCATCCAGAGGCAGCAGTGTTTATGATCCAAAGCATGCTAAGCACCCAGGCCCAAACAATGCAAGAGTCACCAGCCAGACAACCACAGTCAAAAAAACCTTGAATTACTACTGCTAGGGTTGCTTCAGACAGTAAATTGGATACCTAACACACTTAAATCAGCATTCACCCAGGATGAACAGGACTAAAAAGAAGTAACGATCAGCTCCAGGAACTGATTACACTATCCATGATCAAGAATACAAACCCAACTAGCAGGATCTTGAGTTACAGTCTAAAATGGAACTTAAACTATGTTTCAGCTATCAATTCAAGCTGTAGTTTGAAGGTTAAACGCTTCAATTTCTTCAAAAGTAAGAGTTTCAACTTCCAACTCATTGCATACCTCTTCCAGCTGAAGTTCTGAACCTGTGAAGCCCCCACCAATATCCAACATGTTCATCTTAAAGCCAAATTCTTCCTAAAATGCATAGGCAGAAGGTAAGTACATGAACAACTATAATGCAAAATTATTTTGTTGTTTCTTACTGTGGTTGTTGTCTATGTATTTAAGCTTTTGAAAATATTTAGCAGAGTACATATAATAAGGGCAGCAAGGACATAGTACAGCTCCATTAAATCTAGAAGCAAAGCACTGGGATGTCAAGAGAGGCTGGTTACACAATTCTCTGCAAGTCCCACAGTAATATCAACTCCCATCTTGTTATATTCCAACAGTATTTGTTGAACAGGTGGTGCATTCTGACAAAAGACAGTTTTAGGATTTCACAAATTTTGTGACAAGACCACTACAATGAATTTGCACAAAGATCAGCAAGATCCTCAATTTTACTGCCTCCATGTGTTATCAGCCACAGCTAAGGCCCTGCAGTACTAAGAGTAAAAAGAATTGCAGTCTTCTCTGTTTAGTTTACAAACTTCTCATACCACAATAGATGCCAGCATACAATTGTTCAATTTCAATGTAACCTAAAAGTATCAGACACGTATTTACAGGATTGAGATTTGAATATCAAAAAGCCTTGACACAAAGTGGGAAACTAATTTAAATAGCACACAAGGCTACTGCCTGTCAGTGGGACAGTATTCATTACCATAATTAGGACAAAGTTGGCTTTACCTCTACCACACATCACAAAGGAGTATATAGTCCCTTACTACAAGTTCCATCTCCAATGATTTATTTTGGAAAGAATGTAGATGGTTTGTTAGTATGATTGGAATAGAATGGATCCTCTACTGCAGCAATTGCATGTGTGAATAGATCTACTTACAGCCATGTCAAACACACACCGAGCATCAGATATAGCATGAATGTACGTTTGCAGATCCTTGCAAGAGCCCGAAACATGAAATCTGAAAGAAATAAAAACACAGTAAATACACTGCACCATGCAGCTTTCAGACCTAGCAAATTGTTTCACCACATAAAACAGCAATAGGAGTAATTCATTCCCAATTAAAACAAGGTTAAATGATAATACAGCAACTGTGCAAAGAATTAGCTCAGACCACCACTGCCTTCTATTTCAATGGATTTGTACTTGAGAATTGTCTTCCTCTTAATCCTAAGAATGTCCCACAATATTCTCATCTCTGAGATACAACAGATTCACTGAATTTTTCAGTCTTCACTATCAAAGTGGCTGAAAGTTGTTCTTCAGTAGGTGCCAAAGCTGCAGAGAAGTACTAATGCCTACACAAGCTCCTGAATCCCCTCTTGTTCCTTGTTCAAAAGATTCAAGTACTGCCATGAGCAGTTAGTCACTGAGGTGCTAAAACAAGTGCCAGCATTCCCATTGGCTTCCTCAGCAGGAGTATGGTCTGCTGGTTCTAGACAGACCATACACACACCCTAGCCACAGTGTTCCCTACTCCAAGTCCACTCCTTTAAGAAATGCCATTTTGAGGCAAAGGTCACTTTTAAACTTACTTGTGTGGCTTTTAAAATTATTTAAATAAAAATAATGCACAAGAGCCATGTGATTTTTATAAAAGTTGGTTAAGACATTACACAAAGAGGAAGGTTTTTACAGTAGTATCTAATGTTTTAAGATATCTGTAGTTTATGCTTTAACATCCATTTCAAACAGATATACATCAAAACATTTGTGGCTTAAACCATCAAAATCTGGCTTAACATTTTTTTCTTGTCTTGATGACCCATTTGTTTGGTTGCTTTCCTAAAACAGTCCTGAGCACGTGACAGTTATGTAGCTGAAGGTAGACAGAGCAGACTTGTGCATGCATTTTTCTCCCATATAGTAAAATATCCATCAAGCTCCCAATTAAAATACCACAGATCATTTGTATGAACTTGGAACTTTAGGATTCACTCTTGCCACCTGCAAGTAAAAAAACTGAGTATTTTGTCTTGATATTATCAAGTATTTTGTCTTGATATTATTATCTTGATATTATCAGAGTGACATACAACCTTAACTTTTACAAAATCTGACCCCATCTTCATCTTGTTCAAACTATCCAACCCACTCCATGCTGTACTAGCACTTCTGTTATGATGTGTCTTGCTGGAAAAACACAAATCAAGTTACTACAGAAGTTCAACAGTACAGCTCTAGAGCACAGTTAGAGAACAGGAGAGGTTTCCAAACTTAGTTTTCATGCTGACAGGAGTATTTATGATACTTCATTTCATATTGTTTTGATGTCTGTAACAGCTGCTTTGTTTCATACTAGTTTGTGCTTGCAAGCTAAAGCTCATGAGTCTAAATTGATGTGATATTGTTTGTCTGGGGTTTTTGTTGATTTTTTAAAACCCTGTAAAATAGTGTCACTGGGGAAAAATTCTATTTTACATCTTAAGTACACCATAAAAATATCTGCTCAGCCAGCAGAGGACAAGGAAGTTACTCACTTGACACCAACTATTTGGACTCCCAGCTCCTTAGCACATTCCATGAGGTGCCTACAGTTCTTCAGGGTGGTGCCAAACTTCATATTCATGTCCTCACCAGCAGTAATGTCTTCTGTGGCAATGTGCAGTAAGAGCCTAAGAGAAGGGGAAGATGATTGGGGCAGTTGGTTTACATCATCAGCACATGTGAAGCCTGAAGATTGTCAGAAGTGTGTTGATTATGTTGTCAGTACTCCAGCTCCATCGATGGATGAATCAAGGCACCCTAATAATAACAATCCTGTACAGAGAAAAAACTAGCAATTAGGGGCTAAAACATGGAGCCAACAGGGACAAGGGATTTTGAAATGCAGCAACTAAGACTCTTGTAGCAGCAAGAGTCTGTTGGGTGCTGTAATAAAAAATAATGTTACCTTCTAATAAAGTGTAGTTCCTCACAAAATCAGTAAGTCTAAAATTGTTTTTCCCATCTCCGTCCTCCTCCCCAGCCCAGAGATTCCCCTTCAGTCAGACATGTCTCAGATTTAGTTAAACTCAGCATCTGGAGAACACCAGGCTGAAAGCACACTCTGGCCATATCACATAGGCTCCCCTTCTGGCTGAGCACAGGGACTCAGGAGGAGGGGGTAGGGTGGTCAGTCCATTCCCTGCCCCTTCTTCCCGGACACTGTAGAGCAGAGAGGCAGCAAGTACCATCTCTTGCATTCTTAGGAAGTGGGACATCTTCCTCTCTCTGGTCCAAGCCTCATTTTGGATGGGTCTGGCAAACTGCAGTGCCAATGCTGACCTTTTTCTATGTTAAATTAACACCTGAGGGGCAAAGGCATGATCACATCCAAACCTCTAGAGACATACCCCCAAAGCTCCTAAATTCAAACTGCTGTCCACTGAGAAATTAACACCTCCACAAGATCAATTTATTAGTCCTGCAGTAAACTAAACAGAGGTAGTGTCATGACATACATGCAGACTGGACAGAGCACACTGCAGTTAACCAGGATGAAGAGTGTAAATGAGTGGAGGAAACTCTGCACCCAGAGTGAATCAGCTCTTTACAAGACAGGCAACAAACAGAACTCAGCCTAACCACTACCATCACTTTTACCATAGTTGGCCTAACATCTACCATCACTTTTACCAGTGCTTTCCAAATATTTCATGGTGAGCTTAAAATGTATTTTGTAAAGAGCAAAAAGTCCTAAGTTCTCACATAGGCTGCCCTGCAATCCTTGGTAATTTATACCACTTTGTCTTGAGAAACTGATGAGCTTCTCATTTCCTGCTTTTCCATGAGCACAGAAAATTCTGTTCAAAAAATCTGTAGTCAGACAATATTTTGTGAAGCATTTGGAAAGATGTGCTAGCTGTAGCAAAACTGTTACAAGTCAAACTCTTGAAACTGTAATAGGAAAATTCAAATCCATACTATGATTTGTAACCTCATGTTAAGAGTAGTCAAAAGTCCTCCTTAAAGACATCCAATGATCAATTTATTGACAAATTGTTATAGCAGCATTTTAAGTGAATCGAGATATTTTTCGAGGAAAACCCCTAAATCTGATTTCTAGAAATCTAGCAGGGTTCTTCCTCTTAGGTTTCAGCCAGTCAGAGCAGGGCTAGAGGGTGATGTGTGTGTTTAGAGTTTGGTTTTACTTTCTATTGTTAAGAAAGCATTGATACTTACAACACCCTTGCCTCTACCTAAGTTCTTTGGACACCAAGAAGCTCAGCAGTTAAACCTTACCTGGAAAAATCTTGAAGATATAATTAAACAAAGCAATACCTAAGCACTCCTTCCTGAAATTTCTCATCTTAAAAAAACAAAACAAAAAAAAAATCTGCAATCATTTGAGTTGGTAAGTCTTCCAAAGCCAAAAACAGTTCTAAAAAGAGACACTTCTCCCTATTACTGAGTTTAGTGCAAAGTTACACATATTTTCAGAAAATTAGAAGAATCATCTTCCTAAATATGACTTCCTCAGCCAAAACATGCTGGCTTTACCTACACAAGCAACCCAGCTCCAGCAACCACACATGGGGAAACACAAGGCTATATAGTGGCTTTGGCTTTTTGAAATTATGCCAAGGAAGAGAAAAGAAAAAAGATCTGTCACTTGAGCATCAAAATTAAAATTATCTGAATAAGATAATTCTGATAAAATGAGGAAAAAAATTCTATCCAATAAGAAATCTTATGTCTAAAAAACTTAGACATCAAATTGTGGTCCTTTTGCAGAAATTGAGTTTCTTGCCCTTGGTAAACAGGAACTTCTGCAAATATTAGATAATAGGATCCTTGAAAAGAAGTAAAGAGTTTATATTGTTTTTCTCTAGCTCATGATACTCCTTTATCCTGCCTCCCTGATTTACAATTTCTCCAGCCCAAGAAAAATCTGTATCCTAACTTCTCTTGTTGTGGATGTTATCACAGACAAGATTTTCTTAAAGAGGTGTTAGAAACATGGAAATAAATCATCATAAAAACTAACAAAGCTCTGAAGCCACCACTGAATAACTGGGAAAACACTAATGATTTAACAGTCAGCTTTAGCATTGCCAAGGCTTTCAAATCCAGTAAGTATACCAGGGCCAGCAGTTTCAGAAAAGTTTATTTATCATACTTAACATTTTTGCACAGAAATTTCTCTCCAGTATGCAAAACACAGACAGACTTCCATGAAGATGAAGCAACAGCAATATTAAATCTTGTAGCCTTGAACAAACAAAACTCTCTCAAATACCACCACCACCCCAAAAAACACTCAAACCAAAAAAAACAGAGTTTTGGGAGAAGACACTATTTTAATAATGACTGTTCAGAACCAAGGAATTTATAAAGGATGTCAGGAATTCAGTTTTTCCAATGATATTTATGGAAAGCTATACCTTTAATCCCTGCAAAGCACTGTAACATTCACTTAGGCTCTGACTCTGTATTTCTTAAAGGCATGGCCCAAAGCTAAAACATTCATATGTGAGGGATGTGATGTTAAATGACATGAGTGCCCATCAGTCCAAGAGGCAATTATGCATTGACAGCAATAAAATTGCCATATTTAACCACCAGATCACCTCACTGATAAGCTTTGATCACCTTTTTCTACAGAAAGCAGCTGAGCTAATATCAAAGTGACTGAAAATAGAACTGGAGTCAAATTTCTCGCTGTTTTAATCACGTGGCAGTATCTGTAGGTGTATTTAATAGACCTGCAGAGGGAACCCAAATCCCAGATGGGATCCAATGCACACAGTCATTTGCAGGTAGCTCAGCCCTGACATCCAAACAGGACTCTCTGAAAGATAACACTGAAGCCAAAACAGAGCAGGAGGAAGGTGTATTTGCAGATGATGAAATGTCAGACTTCTGAACTTTAATCACTGAAACCTTCACATGAAGATTGCTCTAAAAAAATCACTTTCTCCCAAGATTTCTCCCAAACCAAGGACCATTGTATTAGGAAGCTAAGACTCACTAGGAAAAGATGCAAAAAAGCAACTTTCAAAGGAGACAGGGAAGAACAGATACAAGTGATTTGCACTAAAGAAGTCATGTACTTTGCTTGAAACTCAAACCACCCTGAATATAGGCAAATTAAGTTTCCCCCCAATACAAGCAAAATGAGAACTTTGACACTTACTTGGCATTTGGATGGTTACGTGAAATTTTCTTCAGCTCAATATCATTGTCACAAGTCATGATGTTTATCCCAGCTTTCGCTGCATACTTGATCTGAGAGGCTTGCTTGCAAGGATTTGTGTATATGATGTTTTCAGGAGAAATGCCCAGGTCTTGTACCAATGCCATTTCAGACTGAAAAACAGAAGCATACTGGAGTTAGACAAAATGCACTGCATCATCTTTCCTGAATTTTTATTAGATTATTAGATTATTCTACCACACTAAAAAGAAAACTATCTACTGCTTCTAGGGCAGAAATACAGATTTTCAACAGCCAGTTACAAATGAGTTCATAGTTCAAATTTTATTTATAATCATGGCACTTAACACCAAAGAGATGAATTTAAACCAGCAGACATATGAAAGAAAATAAGGCACACAGGCAAGAAAAACTTACTTTACTGGAACATGCAAAACCAACACCAAGGGTTCCCAGAATTTCGAGTACACCTGGAGTAGAATTGCATTTTACAGGATAAAATGGCTTTATTGGTGCCATCACGTTCTGCCATTGTATGTTATTCCTTACAAGCTTTCCAAGATCACCAACATAAAATGCCTTTTTTCCAGTCTGCAAAAGGAAGAATAGGAAAATAAAATGTCTGCAATCGTAGGTCTGCTGTCAAAACAAACAACCCAAAGTCTTAAAGAACTATGTACCTTTCCTTTTACCCTGCTCTTAATTTTTAGATTTGACCTTGAACAATGTTTCTCTGTTCATCTAGCAATTTGAACTAGTTTAAAAAAATCAAAGGGAATACCTACCACTTCAGAGATATTATGAATGCTATTGACAATATTCTCAGATTCCTGAATAAAAGAATCTACTTAAATACCAAATGCTGATTTTATCAAAAAATACACATTAAGTTATACACTCCTTTCAACTTTTTATTTTCAGAAGTCTGCAGCTATTTATAGGAAGAAAATCCACAGGGATAAAAGCTTCCACAGTCTCAATGTGATTTATATCTTATTATACAAGGAATAAAATCTGATGTGCTAACATTATTTTAACATCCAGCTAATAGATTGTTTTACTGAAAATTTGTGTGATGGTATTTTAGTTCAGGAAGTTTGAGACTGTTCTCCACATCTTGGGAAGAATGAAGTTCAAAAGGAATTTTGAGGACTAGGCTTCATGTTAAAGGTGACAGAATCAAGTACATAATCTTTAAGAAAATGCACAGACTTTTCTGGAACTGTTAAATTCCTTTTGCACATCTGTTACAACATAGTCATTCTCAATATCAGGTCATGATGTGGATGTAGTGGATCCAAATGCAAACAAGATCATTCCAGATTTGCTCATGATGTGCACTCAGTAAAACTACTGTAAGTGAATGACCTACTGTAAAATCAATTAAAGACCATCACAAAATATCCATGATGGATCTGAATCGAGACCATACATCAAATGTTCATTCTAGCACTTGACTTTTGCAGATATGAAACTCTCTATGTCGTGGCTTATTTTATACAAAGTCTTTATTTCTGTTTAAAAAACACAAATAGAAATTCCATCGGGTGGAAGCATACTGACCCCCTGTACGGGTCACCAGCAGGAATGGGATCTGGAGCTTTAGATCCATGGCACAGGCCTCTACCCCTTGAGCTAAAGGAGTAAATGAAAGCAGCAGGAGGCAGCTATCCTCTGTGAGCCAGCCAGTGGTTGGAGACATGACATGTTGCCAGTAGTTTACCTATTTATTTGCTAGACAGAAAAAGAATATTAGGAATCAGGATTTGGGAATCCTATACCTGAGTTCAGAAGGCCATGGAATTTAGTTATTTGCTGTTGACCACTTGCACATGAGTATTAGTTCTGATAAACCAAGGGAAAAGTGAGCAACTCACAGGTATGGCATATGAAGAATACAGGATTTACTTAATGAAACTTCTTCTAAAGTTTCCTCTTTCTACAACTTTGTCTACAGAACAAAAGCTACATCTTCTTGCCTCCTCCTAAGAAATGAGTGAAGCCTTATTCAAAAAATGACTATTGCACACACAGAATTATTCAAGTTTTATTTCCAGCTGGCTGCTAAACTTCAGTAGCTTTTGCACCAGTTTGTCTTGAAAGATAGCACCTCACAATGTGCTTGTCCCAGAGTTTCCAGTGGGGAGAAAGGTAACACGAAGATGTATAAATATAAACCATGATGGCTCACAGAAAATTTAAACATGGCTTTAAACTGGCTCAGCATACACATTTGTCAGAACTCTGCCATATTTTCATGGAAAGAAAAACAACAAAAAGGTTCTAACTGAATATATCCACTTGCACAATTTCAGGTGCTTGATCTAAACCCCACTGCTAACAAAATCTCTTGAAATGGTGAAAGGGGAACCTGTATTTAATTACATCAGCCAGACTACTTTCCTGCTAGCCACACTCAGGGAGGTAAGAGTTGATGCTCAAATTTCCCCAAAAGAATTCTGCCCAAAGCAAGAAAACGGCAAAGAAGCAGAATTAGAAGAGGAAATTACTTCATAAGGTGAGTGAGGCTTAGCTGACTGTTCCCCTGTTGCTGTCAGCTCATCAGTTCTAAAATACCTTGACCTAGTTTGGAGACTTAGGGAACTAAATCAAAAGATCTGGAAAGCAAACTTACATGAGTATGTTCATAAATGCAGTTGTCAATAACATCTGCAAGAGTTGCTCCTTCATCCAACAGACCAATGGAGTAATTTGCATCCTCAAGAAATCCTTTCATCTCAGCCGTATTCCACAAAGCCGACAGTCATAAACCAAGAAACACAAGGGATGGGCTTCCAAGCCTTATAGCCGGGTCCTTAAATTATGCAACAAACTGTGCAAAGAAAACACACACTGTCAATGGAAAAAGAGGCTCTTTCAAAATCAGTTTCTACACTTCATGTCCTACAAACAGTAACACACCCTCTACAAAAACCAAAGATGCTTTTACTCTGCTCACCCTACATTTGTCAGGGATACAGATAGAACAATCCTACTGAAGCCAAGAATAAAAGAGAGGCTGGGTACTTTAAATCTGATACTAACTTCCAGAAACAACTGATGCAAGGCTGTTCTTGAGAAGCATTCCAGACTGTATGCACACTGATCTGTACTGAGTTTATGCAAACTATGAAAATACTGCAAGTGCAGCATAATTGTACAAATGCCTCAGCTCAGTTCTTCTCAAGTACAGCATCTTAAGCAATGCTAGCATTCAAGGGTGCAACTGGAAGACTGCCTGTAATAGAACATTTCTGAATTCCTTATAGGAAACTTGCAGCTTATTGATTAAATGCTAGCAGTGATATTTGTGTTAACACTCTTGGTTTTTTTGATGCTAATGTATAGCCACTGCATTTATACATTGTGTTTATTAGACATTTATTTTGTTGTTCTGTTCATGACAATACCTACAACACTTAAAAACATTAATTGCAATAGAGGTTAATAAAAAGAGGCCACTAGGCTAGAAGTAATCTTTAAAGTGATAATCTTAGCATATAGAATTGTTATTAAAATAAAGTAACAGTTATAGTCTAACTTCATTTGCGTCTCGCTTATCCTCAGATCTTCACTGCAAATTAGCTTAGTAGTCAGTAGTTTATAACACAGTGTTTTCCAAAAGACAACCTAAATCAACACAGTCCAAACACTGAAAACACTGTTAAATATACAGTCTTAAAATGCAGAAGGACTATTTAATCACAAGTAAAAATCAGCAGACAGCAGAAAATTACCAACAGCTGACTATATACCTTCATCTGCTTTACTTGATGAATAGAACTATCTGCAGTTTACTTTCCATTAGAGTTGTGGATCTTGTTTAAAAGCAGCTTATTAGCTTGCATCAACCCACTGACCACATTTTTGTTTCAGCCGTCATCTTTATGACTAACACAAGATGGATCAATACCAGCCAGCTAACTAGATTCCTTCCCTAAATGAAGACCTAAGACTTTTTTTAATCTCTCAGCAGAAGTTGCATAGTACTTGTAAAAAAAGTGATGGTTGTTTTCTAAAGCCAAAGCTACCTGCACTTAGATTTACAATAGTAGAATTATTTTTCTAATTAAAAGTGTTTATGAAAACCACACACATTACAGCTGAAAGCCAAAAATACTTCATTAGGACTATAAAAGTTATGATAATTTTGGCTTCAAATCATCACAGGGCCATGGTATTAACTCTGTCTCAGGTTTATTCACCACCTCCACACAGTAAAAAAAAAAACAACCACAATTTGCAACATAGGTTTGGTTAATGTTGTCAACATATGAACAAAGTTACTTTGCTGTAGTTTAATATTACCACAACGAAGCAGCAGTTGCTCCTGCTTGTCATAATGCCAAATAATGGGAAAGGAGCCAGCAGAGCTTTTTATATGCTTTCTGCACAACTCAAACGTGCCCCCTATGTTTGCTACAAGAGGAATTTACTGCCAGGTGAACTAAGTGTCAGCAAGAATACTCAGTTCTGTTCAGAAGCTGAATGACGAAGACAAGCACACTGGGTAAGAAATACTTGTCTCACACATATATAGTGAGTCCTATAATTATTTAAGGGAATCCTGAAGATCCAAAACAATCACAGAAGAGCAAGATAATTATCACACTGATGTAAGGATTTAATTAGTTATAAAAACAATGACTAGGTTTTTACATACAATGACAATATGAGACTAACAGCTAAAACTCCTTGAAAAAATACCAGCACTGAACAAAAGCAGCTTGTGAAGTAAGTTTGCCTTAGAATCAGTCCAACAAATATGAACACCACAGTCATCTTCATAAAATATCCATGGTTTTCAGAGGCAGAGGACCAGAGTTATCTTTTTCCTCCCAGAAAGAAATGCTGGCATCAGCATTTCACTGAACATTTTTTTAAGGAATTACTGTATATACAAGGGTACTACTTAGCTACATTTTAAAATTTTGGTTGAGATTTTTATTTTCATGCTACAAGCCACTTCTTGCACTCTAAAGCACGCAGACAGTCAAGACTCCCTTCCACCCCAGATTTACCCAACTGGAAAGGTCCCAGACCAGCCACTAGAACCCCTCAGAGCTCCAAATATATTTTTAGACTGACCAGACACACACAGATAATTGCTTGTACCTTGTATTTCAAATGAAGCAGCTCAATCTAACCAGCTGCACACTTTTCCTCTTTGAGTGTGGATGTTCATCTGAGTTACAGTGGAGTAGATTTAAACTAGTTGTTCAGTACTTTTAAAATAAAGGCTTTTCTTCCATAGTTAATGGCTCTGGTGTCTATAGCTTTCAGACAGATGGTGTAGAAGACTTTCCTTCAAAAGCTGCCCCTTTAATTTTGGGGAGACTCAGTTCAAGTAAAGCATGGTGGGGAGGACTCTTTACCACCAACTCCTCCAAAGCCACCACCAACAAAAAGAACAATTATCTATTAAGTTAGTCTTGATGAAGGTTATCTTCTAGACAAGACTTGTCTCCTGCTCCTTCAGCAAAAACCATGTTGTGGTCAAGAGGCAGGGACCAAAAGGAATATATGCTAGTACAGATTCAATAACAAATTGCAACAAACCATAAACAACTTGATATAACCTCTCCCAGGCTGCTAAGCAGTGATTGCTTTTTCTAGCATATACAAGACATGGAAGCTTTTCCATTTAACATTCATCATCTAGTAGGAAAAAAAAAGCTAACATTTGTTTGACTACTGTCCAATTTCCCTTTTTTTAAATAAATTACATCTCTTCAGTCTTGATAGGAAGAATATTCTACAAAGAAAAAAATTCCTAGAAGCACTGCCACAGCACCATTACAAGACAGTGGCTAGAGAAACATTTCTTAAAGGGGTTAATATGTTACAGTCGGATCTGGGACTCTGTCACCTTATTCTGTCCTGACTGGTTCCCTCCTGAGGGGGGAGGAGAATCAGCGATAAAATTTGCAGAAAGAAATCTAAAGGATGGCTTAGGCCTTTTTTTTTAACGTCTGCAAGATGAGTCAGAAATCATTAGAGTACAGAGTTCACTCCTCGCTGGAAATGCTGACTTGCTGCAAGTCATTATTTGACAGACTCGGTGTGGTAACACCGCCCATTTTCACACCTGAAATGTTAGTCTGCACAATGCTCCAGGACATATATTTTAAGTCAAACAAAAGCTGTCAAGTGGTATGAGACTGCTACATAGGCATGTAATTGCTTTCTTTGAAGTAAGTGCTACATCCTCAGGCTCTTTACATTCAACACAATGACTTCCCAGATGAAGAACTCTAAGATAAAAGTGTACATATTTAAACACTGCAATTACTGCAGACATCTGGAATAAAAGAAAATGAAAATTCTCTGAACAGAGTCTAAACATGTGCATGTCACATGTAAGCATCCATTACACGCACAATTTTAATTTTTTCTTTACATTGTCCAAACTGTGTATTGTTTGGCCTAAGAAAAGAACTTAAAAAACCTCAAACACATATAGGTTTGGTTCTTTCATTAAAAACTTCCTCTGCAAAAGAAATAGGCTCCAAATAATGCCTTTCAACCACATCTTATTAAACAGAAGTATTTATGACATATAATAATTATGCCAATGTAAAAATCATAAAGGCCTAAAGGCACATTATTCTCTCATTCCTTGCAAGGCTGGTTCTTCAGGGGTAACAAATCAAAAGAAGAAACATTTTGTCACTGACACTGGCAACTCAGAAGAGGTACACAAGGAAAAGTATATACATTATATGTATACTCACTATATGCGAGTCCTCTGTTTTAAGTGCAGGAAATACCTATTTATAATGGGAGTATCTTTTAAAAAAAGATTCCAAGATGGCATTTCACCAACTTGCATCACTGTAATTCAGTTAGCTGAATGCAGCCACTCACCAACTGATGGAAATGCTGAAACAGGTGTCTTTTTTGCATTATTCAATTGCCTCTCAGTACAAATCCACTGAAGTTCCTAAGTAGGGTACCTGTTCAACTTAGGTCAGTTGCATCCTACTCTATTCTCTCGGCAGCATGCCACACAGTTAAGTGAGCAATGTAGAAAGAGCAATTCTGCTGAAGGAAGTAAACAGGATAGATACTGAAAAAACAATGTCCCATCCAACATATTTCTACAGGAACAAGAACCTCCTTCTGTGTTCTTGAAGTTTGAATACATTATTCAAACTCAATAAGCTCACAAAGCTTGCAAAAGAATGATTTCTCTTCGAAGTGCACATATACTTCCATGGTACCAGACCAGCACTTTTTACAGCAATGCAAACAGTATTCCCTATCCCATCTTCTTACTTGCTCAGTCACTGTGAGTATTTGGCCTCCCCACTGCTCCCTAAGACTCCCAACTCCCAGCCCTCCTGCCCCCCACTGCCACCAGCTCCATTTACACAAAGTCATGAAGGCTTTCAGAGTCAGCCAGTCCAGATGGCTACTGCTTCCACTTGGCACAGACAGGGCTTGTTAATACATCAGACTTCCATTGCTAGCTCCCATCATTTCTGATCAACCAGATGTGGCAATAAATAGAAGAGATTTTAAAGGAGCAAGACTTCAGGCTCAGGGAGTGAGAGCTTGAAGAGCAGACAGAACTCAACCCCAAGTCTTCCCCTGGCCAGTGTAACACAAGGAAAAAGTGAGATGGAGAAAATGATAAAAAGGAAGCAAGTTTAATGGAAATGTAAGTACACCTTCAGACAGAAGATTTTTATTTTAGTTCCACTGGAACATTAACACAACATTACCGTTGTATTTAAAAGCTCACTTGACCTTTTTCCCATTAAATCCCTTTGCAAGTTGAACAAGACTCAAAGTACCAATTAACTCTCTAACTTACATCTTAGCAGCATTTGAGGCAATGATCTGTGCTTTAGCACACCAAAACAGCTACAGATTTCCTGGCAAACACTTCTGCTACCTACATCACCACTACATTCAATACTGAATTACTTCTATTTATGTACATTATTGCTGAACATGCAACAAAACAACCCCAAAATAAACACACATTATCTGAATATTCAGCTGCAAATAAAACAAATCCAGTGGCATTTCCATTCTAGGGCAACCTATACCTTGCATCGTTTGTCCCAGCACAGGAGTCTATCAGTTAGAGAAGGAATATCTCAAAGAAGGTACCAGAACAGCCTTCACCTCAAGAGTAAGAACTTCTGTCACAGTCAAAATTCTCTTCACAACAGTTTTAAAAATTAAAATGCATGTATAGTACTTCAAGATTGTATACTTTATTCACTCCCTTCTAACAATTCTGCCTTTCCTAGCTTTTTGCGACTTTATTCTTGTTCAAGTGCAAAATGACATACAAGAGTGAACCAAAGCTTAAACTGAACAGAAGAAGCAATTTTCTCAGCTATTTTGCCTATAAAAACTACACCTAAAATATAACAGTGATATTCAGAAAATTCTCAGTGTTAACTGAATTCATTTGAATAGACTATTCACGTACAAGGAACCAGATCCATGCAGTTAATTCAGTAAGTTTCAAACAAAACAAAAAGAATGTAACCTCTGGAGATAAAACCCGAAGTCATGATAAACCAAGCTCATCCTGTGCCTCAGCAACTGCGGTATTTTCAAAGAACAAGTTTATCTACATTAAGTACCTCATTAGAAGGCATACTAACACAACTGGCATTGGAATCTTTGTGGTCTTTAAAAAGTACCTGGCTCAGTAATACGTATTTAATCATTTGCAAGTTCTACATTAAAAAGCATTATATAATTTAGAGGTACTAAGCCAAACAAAAACGCCTTCAGCTAGATGGGAAAAAAGTAATACTGTACAAATACAGTATAAAGTCAGCTTAAATGCATTTGTAATATCTGACTTAAGACTATTGTTCAAAACCACGTAAGACTATTTTAAGTCAACAGAACGTGATAACCACACATATTTCAGAGTTTTCTGTGATCCTTAATATCAGCTAAGTGCGTTCATTTGTTTTCCATTATCATGGTCTTATTTTCCTTTAATAACTATTTGCCTCTTCAAAATATAAAGGCATTTATAATTGGTACAAATTTTCCATCCAACATTAAATTCCACATTCTACTGTAACCCCACTACAACTATTTGTGGAAACGGATAACAATTAGCAAATAATGGAGACAGGCATTTGGGAAGGCACACCCTTCATGATCAGCCTTAGTTACTTTTACAATTACTGTTTACAATAGCAAATTTTAACTATTTCAGTATAAACTACTCTAAAAAGCTATACAATACTCAGCAAGTCGTGAGTTGATGTTAACAGTCATGCAGTCCAACTCTTTATTTCAATATTACCACTGAGAGATTGAAGTTACAGAATTTTATTTCAGGATTTCTGTAGCCAACACCCCTAAATCAGGAAAGTAGCTCTATTTACAAAGTTGACTGCAGAACTTAATCAGATAATTGTATTGAGAAAGGTGTTAGGTGAGCAAAATTTTTAGTCCCCTCACCATCCTGAAAGAAAGTCCTATGTAATTTTGATAATCTACATCCAGACACTTATCTTCCTTATAAAAAAACCAATACAAGCTGTATTTTTGCAAGTTCTTATCCTCCTGCACACAGATGAAGAGAGACTTACATGGACAAGTTAGGAGATGGAACCCTACTATCATCAGCTAGGTTCCCAAGGTGGCTCAGCGTTGAAGTCGAACTGCTCTCTATAAAGCACTTCTCCTAAGCCCTCTGGATAGTTGTAAACTTGATCAGAGATTTTGCCCTGTAGGGAGAAAAATGCACACAAAAATAAATTTCACAGCCAGAACAGAATAAAAGCTTTATCATAAAACATGTAACAAATGCCTTCTCAGTAGTGTTTTTAAGGAGGCTTGCAACACCCCACCATGAAAATTTATAATCACATCCAACACCCAGTTTTCAAGAGTTAATATAAACTCTGAGCCAGAACAAGTTAGATGTACAAAGAACTGCTAAAACACATGAAACTGCTTGTTTGTACTTATCTTTCACAGTCTGAATAGGAAGATTTTCAAAACTAATGGCGAAGAGCTCCACATGATCCTGCTGTAGGGTAGCATGCATTAATACTGGACTACTCTCCCAGAAGTGCTTTTAACCCTGTAACCACTGCGTTCTTCCCCTCCCCACTTCCTTTCGATTTTAGAATTCCCTTGCCACATTCCTTCTCCCTCTGCTGTGAATGAACACGGCATGTGGGTGAAAAAGCTATGTGGGTGAAAAATAGTGCTTTATATAGTGAAACTGAACACCACATAGACAAATCCAGAAATGAGCAAGACAGTAAAAACAAAGAAACTTATGCTTGCCTTCAGGAATGAGGAAACATTTCAGCTGGCCCTTAAAGGCTATTGCACACACCAACAAAGCAGCATTTTTAAAGTACAAGGCTAGCCTACTCAAGGTAAATCAATTACACAAACCAGTACAACGAACATAAAAGCAGTCAAGGAAACACTTATTAGCCCTGTTGAGAAGTTATTCCTCCTAAAAGCAACAGTAATTTTCATGGAATTAAATATGCTACCAAACTGGTCATGTGTAAACCCAACAAACAACAAAGTTTGTACCAACCTATTGTAAAAATAAACCTTTGCTAATTTCATTTTAAGTAATACTACACAGGCTGACTACAAAAGCCTAACTTCTGGGAATCACCCAACACAAAAGATCATCTTCACAACCATGCTAGGTAAGCTCCTGAAATGTACTTTTCCACTTATTCTTGCTATTGGAAAACTAAGCTAGTACACTCTGTAATGTACTGCATTAGACACAGAGGTAATGCAACTTGAGGGCAACTGTTTGTTTGCAAAAGCAACTCCCACAGAGCAAACCCTGCAGCTTTACCACATAAATTAGCATTTACTAGCATGCAACATTAAAAACAAACCTCAATGCTTCAAAACTGAGATATTACAGAATTTTGCCAGCTAGAATTAATGTATATGTATTATATTTAACCTTATCCTTTTCTTTCACTAAACCACAAGTCACTAACATTTAGCTCTGTACACAAGAGTTTTACAAAAGGAAGGTGTTGCCAGTATTTAAAATTAACTAGTAGCTACACTATTTCCTACTGCTGTTCTTACTATACTCAAGAATTCACACAGATTTTCCAGTAATAGGAATTAAGTTTACCTTTCTAGCCAACCAAGTCATTAAACGTAAGTGCTTCTAGGGAGAGCACATGACCTTCAGTGCAAAACTTAAAATGCAATGCTTTAGCCAAATATCATTTGCAGTATTATGCCAATAAATATTCTCACATGTCCCAAGGTGGAAAGTTAACAGTGAAAGTTTCTGTGGAGCAGGAATAAAATCTGACAATTTTCTGTGGCAACAGTCAACTTTAGCTGTGTCGAGTTTTAATCGTCTTTCAGAACTTCTTTTAAATGAGAATTATTTATCTAAAGGATCTACACGAACATATAAATATAGTCTGACTGCTCTCTTTTGTGCAGCTTTGCCACTTCTAGACATTCAGAGGAAAATGGTACAATTTGACCCTTTCCAATCATAGCCATTTCAGTCTACTTTAACCAGAAGAAAGAGGGATTTTGCTGCAGAGTGGCAGAGCTGGGCTACTGTTTTAAGTAGAAGAGTATTAGATGTCCATAACCCATATGGGCAAACCCAGTTTTACAAAAATTGCGCATGTTATCAACCACAATGCAGCATTCCTTGTTTAAGGGTTTTAAACTAGGTATAAAAGTATTCTTTGCTAAGCAGCAAGCTTTGAGCTGTGGGAATAGTCAGCAAGGTAGCTCTGCCTTTTAATATTCAAGTGACACCTATATGCATGTGTTAATCTATCAATCATCTGTTGGTATACTCCACTAGCAGGGTCCTGAAGTTTGACTATAGCTCAAGCCACAACAGTTACAACCTACCTGGGGACCCAAATCACCCTCCAGTTGTCCACAGCACATAGTTTTGTCAGAACACCTGCATCCCTGCAAGTGCCCGGCAGGGCCAGGCTTTTTCCAGTTCACTGGCTCCCATCACCTCCGCATGTGTGATGCCAACAGGCCTACAATAACAGGCATCAATTCATCTTCTTAAAATAAAAAATCCACTGCATCTGTGTCTGAGAAAAGACCCTTTAGTGGCTTGAGCTAAAAAAAATCATTAACCAAACCCTAAAAATCTAGAATTACAATGACCTTACACATTCACACTGAGTGACACTCAGAAGGCACCAAAGTTATTCTGGTTCACAGAAAAACCTAGGTATTTTTGTGTTACAGTAAGCCTCTTCCATATCAGGGAAGGGACACTGTGACAAGTAGATCCCCGAGGGGGGGGGAGCAGGTCCTGAAGGAAGCACAGGTCCCTGAGTTCTCCTATGAACCATACTCTTGCTCCCGTGCAACCTCAACAGTATTTAGAACTGAAATTTACCATTATACCCAAATTAGCTCACTACACAATTAAGCCCTGCTTTCAAAAAGGGATAGACTTAATTCTCTTCCAGAGCACTCTGTCTCCCCTTTAATTTGGAGAGATGGAATAATTTCCAGCAGCACTGCTGCAATCACACACCTGCACCAGCCTTCCAGGGAGCAGCGAGAGGCACAAGCTGCGGGTCCAGGGGCGGGCTGCAGCACTGAAAGGCAGCAATCCTGCCTCTTGCCTCCAGTAAAACTGTGCCCACAGGAGAAACATTCCCACAGCTGCTCACCACCAAACAACACCCTCCCCCTCCCAAAGACCCTCCTTTTTCTGGGGTTTAATAGCCTTCCCCTGGAGCTCAATGCCCAGCGGGAGGGATGGGGGAGAGCAGGCCGGCTGTGTCTCAGCCTACAGGAGGCAGAGAAGGGAGCTCACCACAGCCAGAGGCACTCGGGGAAGGGGCTGCCTTGTCACAGGCATCAGCCACAGCAGCAGCAGCATTGTTCACACGGTGACAGGAAGGAAAGAACTAGACTGGACCAGTCCAGACTGGAACAAACCCCTCCTACCATCACCATTATTCACAACCCCCACCTCCCCCCCAGCACCACTGCCTCCCACGTTTATCCAAGGAAGAATAGTGGGCAAATGCAGTGTCTTCGGAGACAAAAATCCGGCAGCCAGGGAGGGCAGAAGAAGTGGGGCAGGGCTACCCCCCAACCCAGTTGCACACAAGAGACACAATTACGCATCTGACTAGATGGCAGGCAGATCTGTGCTGTTTTATTGGACTTCACACCGTGTTTTCATTCAGGGTAGCTATAACCGACTGGGACTATACGATTGTATCCTGGTTAGTCACCGGAGACTCCTGCAGAGGTCTGAAACGCATTGCTTCTCCTGCCTACAGGCACAAGGCAGCTGTGCAGGATTTTGTACTGCAGGAGATGCACTTCAGAAGGGCTCAAAAGGTTTAAGCTCACCTTCTTCCCTCTTCACCACAACCACGTAAACCCCAGCACACACAGGCATCTTCATGGGCTCAGACTGATGACTGGAAAAGACCTGCAGTGCTGTCTACGTACCCAGCCATAACAGCATCCTCTTCAGCCACACCAATCCTGCACTTGCACCGTCTCACTTACACATGCATGAGCCCGCTCGCTCACCGTGCCTTCGGCTCCCAGGAACAGACACCTCTACTCACCACTATAACTCTGCTGACCTCCCAGCAAACACGGAACGGCACTGCAGCCAACACATACACACACTCCGGATACCCCAGCATTCAGAGGCACACACTTTACACACACGAACTCAGCTGGCAGCTGAGCAGGAACTAGACTCTTCTCCAAACTTTCCAAAAGCCACTAGTACACCAGTGGCCAAATGGACCACAATACGTTGGCAGAGGCAGCCGAGCCAAGAAGGTTGAGCTCAACCAAGAGACCTCTAAGAGGACCGGCAGCACCAAACCTGCTACTGTTACATTAAGGGTCTGACCAAGGGTAATAGGTACGCCCGTGAGATGACCACGGAACTACTCGGCAAAGGGAGGCGACTGCTAACAGGAGGGAAGGGCTCCCTTTCCACATGCCGGGTGACCCTTCCGCGTGAAAGCAATCCCGGAAAGCGTCACTTGTGCAATGCCCTTACGACTCGCGCGTTGCTGACAGCCGGCGCTGCCACCCTGCTCCTCGGCGTGGCCCTTGTTCACCGTGCCGAGGGGGACAGGTGAGGAGGCCTCGTGTAGGCGCAGCTCAGGTGAGGGGGAAAGTGGAGCACGGCAGCGGGAGCCCGGATGGATAATCACGCTCACAGAAGCACAACATGGCCCCTGAGAAGCAGGCGAGGAGACGCCGCGGCCATGCCACCAGCACTTCTCCAGCCTCTGTCCCCGGCAGGCTGCCCAGCGCCGACGCCTGTCACACACGGCTGCCCCAGGGGAGCCTCCGGCGTGCGGGTCACACGTGGAAAGGGGCCCTGCAGCAGCCGCACCGCAGCCTCTGCTCCCAGCCCACGCTGCTGCCACACGGCACCGGGCACCCCTCTCCCTGCGGGATCCAGGCGAGGACGGCCCTCACGCCCCGCTCCCAGGAAGGGGCGCCCGGCGAGAGGCAGCAGCGCCCGGTGGGCGCGGGTCTCCAGCCGCGGGCACTGCCCCGGCTGTGAGGGGGAAGACACCGTACAGC
>VYXF01002727.1:37664-66035 GCA_013397295.1 Polioptila caerulea | reverse complement strand
GGCCGGCGTCACCGCACCGGGGGCGGCACCCGCCGCCTCTCCCCGCCGCGGCGGCCGGGGCGCGCTGGGCCCGGGGAGGGAGGCGAGTGTCCCCAGCCGGGCCGGGGGTGTCCCCGGCGGGTCGCCCGCCCTGGCCGGCACCGAGGGTGCTGCAAGAGCTGTCAAGTCTTTGGTTAGCTCCTGACACAAGCCAGGGCAGGAACACCGTCAGCATCCTCCCGGGATCCCGGGCAGGTGGTTACCATACGTGTCTTTACACGGCATCTGGGATCTGTGCTTCTGTCATGGCTTCCACTAACCCGAGACCTATTCTGTGTCACTATGGCTTTGAGCAGGTGGAAAAAGAACCCAGGGTTAAATGGTCAGCCTCCTTCACCCAGCTAACAGCAACCTGACAGCTCGCCCTCATTCCCTGGGCATTGATAAGCTTCTCATAATGCTCACCAGAGGAAACTAATTACACTGGCAGCCTCAGTCTCCCAGCAATTTCAGGCCTTCGAGAATCCTGTAAGTAAATACATGAATGGAAGTCTTTAGCTGACCCATATAATTCACATAGGGTTTCACTGAAGCTCTGGGACATCTTCAGCACACGTCAAAGCCTTTAGTTCTTTCGTCACACCCTTATGAGGGAGCGTTGCTCAGTTGCAAGTAGAAAAGAGCCACTCAGAGCTGAGGTGACTCAGTTAAAAGTCACAAAACTGTTTCATGATGGGGCTGTGGATGAACCCTGATCTACTAGCCTGGCTCTGCCATGTCAATTTTGCTAAACCACAGAGGGCTGCTTTTTAAAAAATTCATTCCAGCAATCACAATTCTTTCCAAACACTAAAATATGTAGTTATGCAGTTCTCTGAAACCCACCAAAAGATATACTTGTTCTAGAAAGTACTTCTTCCTCTCAGGGCACATTTACTTTCTTGTTAAAAGGTGTGTTAGTACAGTTTGCATTTTTTTTCCAAAGCAAATTTGGGTTTGTTTAGTTTTATAGCAGAGAGAATTTAGAAAAGGAATGAATAGATACACACCTGTCATCTCTTCAGAAAAGGAATGGGACTGAGGTTCCACAGTACACAGAGATGAAGTTTGTTTACTCTTTTCATCTGTTATCACATTTTCTTTTGCAAATAATTTTAAATGAGAAGGAAGTGAACTGAGAAATACATGCAGTCTCATTATCATGTCTCCTTTTTCACGATAGCAGCACTAGTAGGTTACGGATGAAGTTAGTAAAAGCAGGTACATTGATTAGGAAGTCAGAAAACCTCTTACATACACTTGCAACAAACCCTGTATTGAAGACCAAAAATTCAAGTTTACAGTTTACACTGCTGTTTTTTCAGGTATGTTCTGTATTACACCCTTCATCAATGACTTACCTGTATTTTGAGTTCCCATTCCAGAATGCAACTGCAGGAGGAGGGGTCAGATTATATTAAGAAACAAACCAAACCAACCAAACAAACAACCAAACAAAAACAAACAAACAAAAACCCAAAACCCAGAAAAAGCTATAGAGAGATAGGAAGAGAAATTTGGGCAGCACTTGGTTATGGCACAGTAATTGTGAATCATTAACAGGCAAAGAAAGGAGGACGGGATAGAGGGGAGGACAAAGGTTATAGTGATATATACAGAAGAGCAATCCAGAAAGCTGTATTCATTAGGAAGGTAGATTTTTTGAAACACACCTTTGGAAGGGATGTATAATAGGAAAAGGGCTTGACTAATTTGGAGATGTTACTATGTATTTTATGTATGTTCTTAGAGGTCTCCTGCTGGTAATACTCAAAGATATCCCAGTGATATATGAGTGATCCCACAGGCACGTGTTACTGCCACATTCACCTTCCCAGGAGAGTTTTTGTTTTGGTAGGTAGGGGATGTTTTTAATATTCTTCTCAGGAGTAAGAAAACAGATGGACTATTTAAGAGGAGTGCATAGTCACGTAGGACAGGAAAAAGAACTTCAGTTTGATATGCAATTAATTGAGGGATCTGTCAACTATTTTAAAAATGCATGAAGGGAGGGAGGATTTCCTGCTTGTGAAGGAAACAACACTTGAAAACAGAAACATAATCTTCATCCTCTCAAATTTACTGGACAAAGAAGAGTGGCACAATATTAGGGTGAGTACAAGACTGAACTGTGTAGTCACTTTATACAAAATGAGAAGAAAATGATGGATGAATGCTTTATACAGTGCTTCTGCTACCACAGGTGATATTAATACAGAACTAGAAAACTGATGCCACAGCTCAATGTGTATATATGTATACACTTTAGCAATCTTGTTTTGTCTGGAGAGCCAAAATATAAAAAAAGGCTACATAAAATTTCCTTCTGCCTCATTTCTCTGCACTCAGTTTTAATACTTCGATTCCTAATATTGTATGGCTCCATATTCACATTTCATAGATTAGTGGAGTAAAACTTTACATTTTTTGCTCTAAAGATAGAAAGTCAGCAAAGCACAAAATGCATCTCCAGCTCTGAGTTCCCCTTACTTCCAGCCGTGAGGCATTTCTACCACATTTTGGGTTTTTTTTTTTTTTTTGCCTCCACATTTTCTTTTCAGTATGGTTCACAGTTGGATACAGACAAAATCAGGTGCTATCCCTATGACGCAGATAAACCGGAGCAGGAAAGGCATCCTTCCCCACCTCATCTTTTTGAGTGCAAAAAATACTCACTAATGAGGCAACCCGGTGGCCAGGAGATCCAGATTGGTTTGGACAGATGTCTGAGGGCAGCACAGCCTGATGACCTTCCCTGCTAATCCCAAGTATTTCCTTCTCTTAAGGATGTCTTCCTAAGGGCTCTTTCTCCTCTGGTTCTCCCATTTCCTCTCCCTCTTGGATGCACCCTCTATCACCACTCATCAGCAGTGGGGTCGGATTCCACTCCTGCAGTGAGAGAATGAGATTATTTCCTCCTCCATCTCCTCTTCCTCTTCCCCCACTGCTGCCAGCTCCTGCAGCGGTCAGTGTTTTTTCTAAAAGCCTCAGGTGCAGGAATTATGTGATTACGCAGGAATTTCATCTTCCATTGACAATAAAATGTTCCTAGCTACTGCAAACTCAGTGCAACAGAAGACAAATACAAATAATGATCCACCTTCCAATGTAGGGAAAAGGTTGCTTCAATATCTGAATGCTTGGACTTGAGAGTATGTTCCTTGTTCCATCTCCTTTTACATAGAGTGGCTCTTGGTATAGTTGACACAGGGTATAGCTAAAAATCTGCACTCAGCTTGGGGTGGGAGAAAAGAATCAGTCCAAAGTACATTTTTGTCTGAGCTGCTCAGGGCAGGAATGCCTGGACAAAGGAAAGAGGCACGAGAAAAAGAAAATGAAGGCTGTGATAGCTCTGGATCCCTCATACCCACAGTGACACAGAAATACTACAACTTCAATAGACCCTCTTTTAGTAAAATAACCTGTATAAATAGGACCTTTTAGTAGTAGTATCAATTGATACTCTAATCTTCAGACCTTTTTTATTGCTGCATACTTTGGAGCTATCACTGTTCCAGCCAGTTGACAGAAATGTAGAGAACCAGCTGGAGGATGATTCATAATTATTAAAAGCTCAGAGGTGATGGGAGGAAAGACATCTCTGCCTTAACTCACAGGGACAGTCACCTTTCACCTATATTTACTGAGTATTTTTCTGGATCAAAACAACTGGGCAAAAATAAGGTTCCATCTTTCTATTGGTTTCAGAATAGTGTAATTTTTATGGAGAATAGTTACAGAACAGATCTCCTACTCACACCAAGTAATTTATACAAAGTTAATGGAAACATCACAAGTAAGTAAAATTAAATTTGGGTTGTTTTACAAAGTCAAAGAGGGAAAGAGCAAGAGAAAAGTCAGTCTTAGTTTAGGAGTTTTCAGTGATTTACCATAAGCTGATTCCAGTTCAATGCTAGAACGATGTCAGCTCCAAAAAATCTAGACTGGATGGGCAGAAACTAAGAGAAAAGAACCATCCACCAATTAAGCATCACACCACAGCTCACCCACTCCCTCACCAGTGGGACTGTGAGAGAATTGGAAGGTAGGAGAGACCTGGAAGCTGGAGAACTCCTGGCTTGAGATAACGACAGTTTATTAGGTGAAGCAAAAGCTACTCACACAAGAAAAACAAAACAAGAAAAAAATGAATCACTGCTTCCCAGGGGCAGGTGGTGTTCAGCCATGTCCAGGACAGCAAGGCTCTGTTAGATGTAATGGTTCCTTGGGAAGACAAGTGCTGTCACTCCAAATGTGCCCCCCTCCCTCTTTCTTCCTCCCACTTTATTTACTGAGCATGATGTTATGTGGTCTGGACTATCCCTTTGATCAGTTTGGGTCACCTCACCTGGCTGTGCCTTCTCTTAATCTCCTATGCACCCCCAGCCTCCCTGCCAGCGTGGCACCATGAAAAGCAGAAAAGCCCTGGGCTCTGCGTAAGCACTGCTCAGCAATAACAAAAACATCACTATATTTGCAGCCCCGTGTTCAACAGAAATCCAAATCATAGCCCCATACCAGCCACAGTGAAGAAAACTAACTCCACCCCAGCCAAAACCAGCACAATCCAAGCAATAAAAAAGGACTATTTAAGAGAATATTCAGCTGTGAGCATTACTTGAGAGTGTAGCCACCTGCATGCCTACTCCACATTAACTGGTAAAGAAAACTTGAAAGTTTTAAGTATCTGCAACATGATAGGAAATCATGCAACCTTAGATCTGCAACTGTAGGAAATGTGCCCAAGTCAAGATCAGGTTAGAAATTACTTGGGTTCATTGTGTGATAGATATTGAGCTGTGTATTAATCACACCCATGCCAGTTCCTGTTACCCAGGTGCAATGGATCATCACTAATACCTGAAGGGTCAGCTGGAGACCAAAGGTTATGCCTCTGTGGAATTTATCATTTCTTATTGCGAATATCTCTGAATTGGAGAAGTTGCATGGAGTTCCCCTGTGTGGATAAACAGGAGGTGCTGGTTCCCAGAAGAGTGACCTGGTCAGCAGCAATAAATCAACTTTAAAACACAACAGTCCAAACACTAAAGCAGGATGAAGTGGTCTGTGTACCATGCAAGGAGGTTAAAAGTATGCATATCATGTGCTGTGACTGATGGTTACTGAATAGGGAGATTCTTTCTTATTAACTTTTTTCGGAATGAATACTCTCTCTGTTGTCATTGGTTGCATTTGCAAGAAGTTTTTGTTCCCAAATGTTCATTCTCAGCCCTGTACTTCTTGTGTAAGTAGTCTTCCTCAAATGTGATCCTAGCCTTATGCAGGCTCTTAAGCTTAAGAGTTTTTTCAGGCTGCTTGGTTTGCTAGTTGTTCTTCATAGTCACATTTCAGCTTTCTGAACATGCACATGTTCATCTTATGACTCCTGGTAACAGCGTCCCCTGATAGCCTGCAGTTTTGCTGAGCTTCCCCAGGCTGCTAAGGCATTTTGTCAAGAATGAAACTCACAGTGTTCAAAAGAAAGATTTCCAGCTAACCCCTGGAGAAGCACTTTCTACTTGTCAAGGTCTTTCGTGCCTCTCCCAGCTCTGAGAGGTGGTGATGATCTCCCCCTTGTTATCCAAGAGCAGCAAGAAGGGAAGTGGTCTCTTGAGATTGCACTTCAGTGCCATTGGAGATGCCTCCAAATGTGTGCCTGCATTTTCTCTCTCATGGACAATGCTGTCTCACATTTTGGGGTTGAGGGAACCACAAGTCAAGGTAGAGGCAAGAGTCAAGGCTAGCTCCTTTGCTACTTTAAAAGCAAGTAACAACACATTTGAAAAATAAAATTGACCCATTTAATATAAATCCTGTAAATCTTGTTTACTTTGCTTGCATGATTAGAGTTATGTTAGCAGGAGATGAGCAGCATGTAGCACTATTCTCTTCCCCTCTGCATTTGAATTTTCTGTAACATACACATTTTTCCTTTAGAAATTGAAGGCTTTTTTAAAAAATAATTCTCTTTTCTTCCTCATTAACAAAAAAACAAAACAAAACAAAAAAACCACAGAAAAAACACAGATGATAGGTTGGCAACAGTGACCAACATGGAATAGTTACCTCTTTAACACAGTTCAGAGATACAGAAGGATCTGTCACATCTGTCACCATACAGGATGGAGCAGGCTGTTATCATGTGCATTTCATTGTCAGACCACTGCAGGAGTGATGCTGCTGGTACTCAGGGTCTTCAAGCAAGTTGTTTATCAGCATGCTTTTGAGTTCCTAATTGTACTCAACCAAATTTGGTCTTCACCTCAAGAAATTGTTTCTGTGTACGTTCTATTATTTCTCTCTAGGGCCTGGGCCTTACCGCTAAGATTTGTAGCTTGCAATTTGTTTTCCCAGCCTCAGTCTTTCTGTGGTCCTCAAAATGGGGAAGGAAATTCCCCTTTTAAATTTTGTTTTTATGAAGACCCCGATCTTTTTCCGGACTAGAGACAGGGTTGGCTCAAGAATGTGGAGCTATGTCCTGTCTCAGATACATTGTTGGAGGTGAAACAGTAGCTATGGATATCATCTGCTCAGGGTACTGTGTCAGTGCTATCCCTCGGCTTTGCTATTTCCAGCCAGATTTGCAGAAGCAACAGGAAAGTTAGCAAAGCAAGGCAAACAGGGCTGGGTTATTTTTGTTACACTCTGTTTCCTTGCAGCTGGTCAAAGTACTCAGTACTTTCCAAATCTGACCAAATAGAAATGCAAGTGAAAAATGAAGTGAGCACCAGACAAGCCTGGAGCAGTCTTAGGTTTGATGCCCTTTGTCCTGCGCTGTTTCATCAGCAAAAGTGAACAGCCTTTGGTGCACACTCAAACCAGAAGATGTAAGTGCAAAGCCAGAAGATCTTACCTATTTTTGACATCTCCCAAACCCCAGGGCAAGACCCCAAGGGGGGTATTATGCAGAACAATGGGGTCATGCCAACCAGGAGGCCCCAGGACAGTGGGGGCTGTAGCCAAGACCCCACCAGGTGGCTGCAGAGCAGGAAGACCAGAGGGCAAAGAGCTGCTGAGCTGAGCTGAGCTGAGCTGAGCTGAGCTGAGCCGAGCTGAGCCAAGCCTTCAGCCCGGGCCAGTCCTCAGGGTTCTGGCCCTCTCCCTGCCATGGTGTTCTGCCATGTCTGTACCTCTGCTGTTTACCTCCCTGCAGAGAGCTCCCAGGCCATGGGACAGCAAACTGCCCAGCCCCTGCGAGCTCAACCACAGCAAGGGGCAGGAAATGGTCTGATTGAAGGAGCTATTACTGGTACAAGTAAGCACACTGCAGTGGCCACTTCCTGCCCACTTACTCTGCATCTGCTCATGAAAAATACCACCTAAACTGGACTTAGGCCACTTGCTTTTCCTGGTGCTCTTAGACTGGGATTTGTTTTTTATTAGATACAGTTTTCCAAAGGGGCAGATAATTGCTGTTCCATCTTGAAATTAAAACAAAACAAACAAACAAAAAAACCAAACAAAAAAGCCACCATCAACTTTCTTGTCACATATAATTTTCTCACATAATTTAGAACTCGTTTCCACTCTTCTCTGCTGATGGGAAATGTGGGGTAGGGACCCAGCACAGCATCTGGGAAGCTGCTGTAGTCCCATGGCTGAGCTGGATCATCAGCTCAGGTACCACTGGAGCTGGAAGGAGAGATGGCTGCCCCCATGTTATCCATCATGGGGAAAAAACGCCCAAAGCAGCATGTATTTAAGGTTACCCTCTCCCAGATGAGCCTTTACTCAGAACATCCCAATATGTTGTTAGTTATGGAGCAGGGCTTTGGGCTTAGGTTTGTTGTGAGAAACCAAAGGCGTGCTTACCATTTTCTGTAATAGCAGCGGAGTTTAAATGAATGATTATAATAATAACTATGGAGTATGTTTCTGAGGTTTTACTACATGTAAACACAATCATAAGTGTAATCAATGTCAATGACTTCCATTTAATTCTCAGACAAAGTTTGCTTTTAAATACCACACCAGATTTGACACGGTCAATGATAAATGGAATGCAATTAGTTCTACTATTTGCTTTGATGATATGCTAAATTATTTCTTACAACAGACCATTTATTATCCAAAGCTAATGGTTACACTATTGCATTTAACAAGTCTAATGTATCTTAAACCATGGCAAACTGATAAGTTTCAAAATTAGATACTAAAGGCTAGAAAAAACTGATTCAATGAATGAGTTTTATTTAATAAATCTTTGTCAATGCTCAAGTCATAAGATCTTAAATTGGAAGAGTTTTATATATATTACTCATAATTGCACAAATAAAAAAATAATTACGCTGCCTCTTAGTGATTTGCAGTCACTTAATGGATATTTAATCTTAAGGAAAATGTTCAAATTTAAATGTTCTTATGGCATTTTTAACATAATGCATCTTCTAATTGTTAACAAGACAATTACTAAATTTTTTTTCCTCAAGTAATTTATTATGAGCTTACTGTGATAATTGAAAAATTAATGAAGAGAGTGTAGTACTTGAGAAGACAAAAGTAATTTCCTAATTTTTCACTTTGCATTGGTTTTGCATGGCCTGGTTTTCATAGCGGGGTGGGGCACAGAGGTGGCTTCTGTAGAAGCTGCTGGAAGCTTCCACCATGTCCAGCAGAGCCAATCCCTGATGGCTGTGAAGATGGACAGGCTGCTGGCCAAGGCTGGGCCAATTAGAAATGATGGTCAAAGCTCTGTGATAACAGATTTAAGAAGAAATCAAAACAAAAGTGGGGGGGTGCAGTTCTAATTCCAGCCAGAGAAGAGGAGGAGGTGAGAACATGTGAGGGAAACAACATGGAGACACCAGGGTCGGTGGAGAAGGAGGGGAGGAGATGCTCCAGGCACTGGAGCCGAGATTCCTCTGCAGGCCATGGTGAGACCATGGTGAGGCAGCTGTGCCCCTGCAGCCATGGGGATCCATGGGGATGCAGAGATCCACCCACAGCCCGGGGGAAGGTGCCAGAGCGGGTGGATGCCTGGAGGAGGCTGTGATCCAGTGGGAGACCCAAATAGAGACAGAGAGCCTTGCTTCCAGGTTGGAGCAGCCTGTCCTTGGAGGACTGCATCCCAAGGAAGAGTGACCAATGCTGTAGAAATTTTGGATGGACTGTGTGCCCATGGGAGAGGCTCATGTTGCAGCTCATGAGAGTGGATCCATGTTGGAGAGGTTTGTGGAGAACTGTCTCCTGTGGGAAGGGACCCGTGGTCTCACAGGGGAACAACTTCTCTCCCTGAGGAGTGGAAGAAAACCTCAGGTGATGAACTGATCAAAACCTCCATTCCCTGTCTCCCTGCACTGTCAGTGGGAAGGAGGGAGGTGTTGGGGGAAGAAAAGGTGTTTTTAAGGGTGTATTTTACTTTTCATTACCCTCTTCTGATTTTGTTAGTAATAAATTCACTCTGTATCTCTACACTGAGCCTGTTTTGCTCTTGGAGGGTTTTCTCCTGTCCTTATCTCAACTCATGAACCCTCTGTTAAATTTTCCTTCCTTATGTCCAGCTGTAGCAGGGGAGGGTGAGTGAACAGCTTTCGTGGCTGCCTGGAATTTGGCCAGTGTCAAACCACAACACACTTATATTCAAATTTCCTCCTATCATCATAAAGCAGATCTGTCCCATCTTGATTTATTTTGTTCAAAGTTTCAAAATAATGCAGGCAGCAAATTCTGCTTATTGTTAGAGAAAATTATTTCATAACATGAGGGGTTACAGAAATGGGCTATTAATTCCTCCTTCTGTGGTTACCTTAACAAGAGCAAGCCAGGCCTACACCAGGTTGCTCTGCCCCAGTCACCCTGCACACACTTGTCTGCCACCTCCCAAACACTTCCTGCTCTCCCCATTATTCCTCCCTTCCTTCCACCCACACATGGCTGCAGTCCCTCCAGGCACATTCCTAAATCTTACACTCTTCTGCCATTTCCCTAATGTTCTTCCTTCTATTTATCTAATTCCTCAGAGATTTTTTCTCACTCTAGTACCTTCTCCCATTTTCTGAGCTCCATGTCTTCTTGCTCCTTGTGTGCAAGGGTTATTCTCCTCAACAGTTCAATCCCCCTGAAGATGATAGGAACAGTTGACACTAAGGATGAAGGGAAACTTAGAAAATATACCAGTGTTTCATGATGAATACTGAAAAACATCACAAATATCATACTGGTCTCAGTAAAATCTTAAAAATTAGCAACCATGGATTGCCCCTTCTGCCAAGGACTATGTAGAAATGAAAAGGGCATTTTTCCTTAGAAGAAAAATAAGTGCTCTAGACATTCAAATCATCCTTCCAATTTTGTTGTCCATACAATATCTTCATAAAATTGTTCATCTTGAATAAAAACAGCTGAAACAGGGAGATTTGACTTGGGAAATTCCACTTGCAGGATCACAGCTAATACACTGCTGTGTTTGGTAGCCTTTGCTTTAAGGCTCTCCCTCATTAGTTTCTCTGTAAACTGTCTGGTGTTCAAATTCTGATCAGAAGTATATCCCCACCATCCAGATGACATCCTGCCTCCTGCCGACATTTTGGCTGGGATAACATTTCCCTTGAGGATCTCTGTCTAGGTTAAAGAGACCTCCACAAATTCTGCATGACTGGCCTAGGGCTGCCTGAAGCTGCAAGCTCTGCTTAACTCTGCCCCTACACTCCACAGTCTGTATTCATCACCCCTGCATTTATCTTAGCAAGATTCATAAAGATTTTTGACAGACGATACATACCTCCTAAACTTTGATTTTCCAATAGAAATATCAGAAAGTGGCAGAGCTGCTTCTTTTTCAGTTTGAGGAAAGCATTTCTCCAGGGTAGCACTCATCTTTTTCTAGGGAGTCATGCTAAAATGACCCACGCGCAGAAGATTTTGTCTTCAGCTTTTTCTTCCAAGTAAAAAGGATTTATTTAGCAAATAGAGTCCCCTTCTTTTGGGGGTGGGCACTGGGTAAAACACATTCTGCTCATTTTTCTGCACCTGAGTGGCTGCTTGCACGGAGATGAGGTATCAGCAGGAGCTCAGGGATCATCTGCTCTGTTTAGCCAAACAGCCAAATAGAATACATTGTCTTCTCCCTGGCCAGTCCTTGCAAGGCTACTGGGGGCGAGGAGTGTTGGGAGATATGGAGAGAACCTGGGGCTGTGGAGGAGGAGGGAGACAAGGATGGGATGAGGTGAGATAGGGGTTCTGTACAAATCATGGGTAGCAGACATGCTTACTGCTGTTGTCCATGGGAAAAATTGTGTCCTCCTGCCACACCTTAGATGAGCTTCTATGGGACAACGACACCACAAAGCCATGCAGTTCATGTCCTGTTACCATTGGCCAGAGTCCCACAGGGGAGAGCTAAATCACACATTCACATGGCATGCTAAATGACCCCACGAGTGAAGTATAAAATAAAGGTAATAATAAAGAGCTGCAGTGAAATCCCTCAGGACACTGATGAGAAAGCAGGCAGCTCTGCTTCTTGCAAGACCGGCGCTGCTCTCCTCCGATGGCAGACGGAGCTGTCGCTGCGGCTGCCTGCTTTAGCACAGGATGCCAGCTGCATGATACCATTAGCATTCCTCATCAGCCACGGTTTATGTCTCTCTGTGCAGTGTTGGAAAACCAGGTCACTCTCTTGGCTCATCCTCCTCTGATAACTCCTCTTTTCTTTCACTGCCGGGAAGCCGAGGATGCTGTAATTAGTTTTCACTAATGTTCAGCTCTAAGTGGAACTGCTTTTGTGCTCAAGCCAAAATTGAAGTTTTCACATAGTTTGCATGCCCTAAGAGGAGCAAAACTGGAGACAAATTTGGGAGGCACCTATTTTCCTTGTGTTATAATGATTCAGCTGGTATTTTTCAAAATACCCTAGAGAATACAGATGACATGTTAAACTTCCAGTACTCACTGAGCAGAGAATAAATGAGTGTGATTCCAATGAAAATACAAAGTTAAATACTCACTCATGCCAGATAACAACTGGTACTGGAAAGCTGTCATAACAAGCAACCTGAAATCATGCCCTTAAGTAGAAAAGCTGCCCAAAGTAGTATTTAACTGCTTGGGGTTTGCAGGCAGATCAGAGACCTAATATTCCAAAGAAGCTTCAGGGGAAGATAAGAATGAAAAATTCAACCCAAACCCCAGATAAGAAGTTCAGGTTTTCTTAAGGAGACAGTGGAAGGGATGACTTCCAAACCTGCGAGGAATAAATTTTGAAAGCATTGTATAGATTGTATGATACAGAGAGATAAAGCAACAAACTTTGTTAAAGGGTAAGTGATTTTGGGCTGTGGGTTAAAATATAAATATAAATGCCCACAGAGAATTAAATGGCTGGTACAGTGAGGCTTATATACTGGTAGAGTAACTGCATCAGTAATTAAATGCATTACTGCATTTAATGTGGAAAGAGAAGAGAAGATTCTTTCCACAATTACTGCATTAATGTGCTTGACTGATGCTCTGAAAGTGTCATTGTCATTGTAATGGCAGTCACAGCACCAACTGAAGCAACTAAGCTGTGAGATGAGGAGCTACTAGTTACAGAGGCTCCTTGTCAGGAGTACACTTGAAACTTGACATGTTGGTACACTGCTAAAAATAACATGATTTAAATAATAATATACCCCCATCCCCCAGTATTTAGTATCCACTGCAGTAATTGCAAAATCAACCAATTATATGCAGTATTTTAGGAGCTAAAATATGAAGCAGAAAAAGCATTAGCAGTAATTCATATCCTCTCATCACCAGGGGGGCTCTTTGGAAAGAAGCACACCAAGTTTCAAGCTACTACATTGTATTTTGGAGGCTGGTAAAGATCAAAGTCACCCTGAAATTACAGTTGGATGTGATGACACTAGAAACATTTCAATTTCTCTTTTGCAGTGATTCAAGTTAAGAAGTCCTAAGCATGGCATATAAGCTGTCCAGATCTCTGAAAACACAGAAACACAGATCTGTTCCTTCAGCTGGGTGTGAGTTACAGCGCATGGGGAGAAAAGTATCAGCCAGGAAAGTTTGCAAAGAGATTAGTGAGAATACATGTGCTCCTAAAGCAAAAGAAACATTTTTTTTAAAAGTCATACTCAAGCATAGGTGATCCTAGTTGCCCAAATTCAGCAGAGCAATTTTACAGAAGCTTTGGATACATTAGCATTATTAAAATAGGATTTGGCCCAGAAGGCCACACATCCCTTAAACTTTTCATAACAACTCCAGATATAATAGAAGCCCAAGGTCAAACTATACTTCAGATATGTGGTGTTAGTTACAGATATATTTGTCTTATTTTTCAGCTTTATCTCTTGCAAGCCATCAGGTTTCAAATGAATCCTGAAGAAATAACTTATTTTGGCAAATTCAGTGACCTACTACCTGTTTCCTGAAGTGGTTAATTTAATAAAAGCTACTTCAGTGTTATCCAGAATCAGTACTAATGTGATAATGAACATCATCTCAATCCTCTGTATTGTGTGACTTTGGTTCACAACGGGGTAATCATAATTTCATACATATACTAAACCAATACTAAGGACTTAATGGCTACAATGATGCACAAAGAATTAATTCAAAGAACGCCTGCATAGGAATACTTCCTTGAATTTTTTTCCAGATTTGAGCCTGGAATGTCAATTATGCTTAAAATGCAATTTGCAGCAATGAGCATTTTACCATGACTGGGCTTTTCTTATGCATTGCAAAAAGTGAGATAAAGAAGCTTCTCTGACACTGTCAGGCCCAGACTCTTGTAGTCTACATGCTTTGGTGATATTTAGACTATGGAAATATGGACAGTGTAAGTGATGGTCGTTTGTGCTGCTGCTGCTGAGCTGTTAGGAAGACACCTAAACCTTGCAGTTGCCTCCTCCCATAAATCAAATAGTGCCTGTTTCATCACTGGAGGTAGGTGCAGAGTTAAGTACCCTCTAGTTAGACCTGGCAGTAAAGAGAATCACTCTGTTTTAGAATTTAACTCTGCAAATAAAAAGTACACAGCCACATTTTTTTTATGTTTTAATATGTGTCTTCAGGGGAATGGCATGCCAGGTTCACAATATGTTGGAAAAAATGCCCATCTAAAAACATTGCATAAGATAGTGTAATTGTTCTGGTTTGATCCATTCATGACAGGATTTTTTTTGCAGATGGAGGGACACCTCTTCCTACTGGCAGCCCTTGGCCAGCTGCTACTCCTGGCACTTTGTGCTCATCCAGCAAACGGCAGCTCACATCCAGGCTCCAGCATTGATCAGTTACTAACACTTTCAGCTGAGTAAGACTTCCATGGCAGGATAAAGTGACAATAGCAGGGAAGGCAGATTGTAAAAATCCTACCAGCCATAGTAACACACACTGAAGGACAGCTTGAGTTTGCATATTAGCTTCTTTGTTTGTCCTTCACCAACAGATGATACTTCTATTGCATAGTAAGTGAGCAACATTATTTGGGTTTTTTTGTGTATAATTAAAAGCTTAGAAAAAAAGGCTAAGTCCTCTTCTATTCTTATTTCTTGCAGCCAGTGATCTCGAAAGTTTTCACCAAGCAGTTGTACTAATATTCTTGTAGTCACATATCAAGAGATGGGAAAAATAGAAAACACTAGAAACTTAAAATCATACAGTAGTCTGAGTTGGGAGGGACTCAAGAAGATCATTAAATCCAACTCCTGCCAAAGGGTTAAACCACACATCTAAAAGCATTGTACAAAGTCTTCTTGCCCATTATCAGGCCTGGGGCCATGACCACATATCTGGGGACCTTGCTGCAGTACAGATCTCTGAGCATTCAGCCCAAAAACCATGCAAAGAGCCCTTCTGTGGGCAGCACTGTCACAGAGAGTGCAAACCTTAGCTGTGGTTGTGCAATTGTATTGCAAGGGTACGAGAGGATAGTAATCAGCTGTAGGAAAAGGAGGTCCGTGGGACTGAGTTTAGGCCTCAGGCTCTGAACCAGAGCCAGTGTGGTGAAGCTGCTCAAGAAGACTGGTGGAGAAACTACCATGGTAACCCCTGCGGTTGTTGGATCTGGTTCAGAATGTCTGGCTCCAGCACCCGTGGCCCACTGATGTTTATGCAGTGTAATATATTATAAATGAAAAGCAGTTCTGGGGTATCCTTTGTACTGCTGGTCATGAGAAGATTCTTTCCACAGTTTCATCCATACTAGCATCTTTAGTAGGAAGAATGATTTCTAGACCATTCATGTCTCACAAAAATGTTGCTGAAAGAGTCTGTGATCGTCTTTAGGATCCTAAAAATGTAGTTGTAGCAGCAAGATCTGTCTACCTTTGTGTCCTTTTTCATTAAGAGAATATTTTATATGCAGATCAGCTTCATTTGCCTCCAGCCTATTGCAGTTACACATCTAAAGCATCACAGCCCTGAATGTTATCCATGAGTTATAGTCTTCTACCGAGTAGCACAGTGCATACACATCACTAACCCCTGAGATACAGTCAAGCTGAGAAGGAAAATGCATGGTCCTTCTTTTTTAATAAAACAAAATTATGATGCCATTTCTCCCTGCTTGAAGATGTATTAAAAATAAGAAAAACACCTGATGAAAATAATCTGAAAAAGGTCAGAACAACAAATGACCCAGTAAAGTGCCTAGCTCTTTGAGCAGCAATACCACTGAGCAAAGAACTGTCTTCTCTCTGTGCCTCATAAATCCTGCCTTCAGTTCTTAAAGTGCTCACCAATAATCTTTCAGAGTAGAACATAAAAACAGTTCCTGCATATCTGTGTTACAGGGATAAGGGCTTCCTACAGGAGCAAGCCTCACTTCTCCACCATCACCATATATTACCATAATATCCTACACTTCAGGATACTAAATGCCTGGTACTAAACCCAAAGTTTAGTTACTGAAAAAAATTCTAAAATTCTTTAAATTATTTTTAAATGCTACCCCAAAACATTTACATAGCATTTAAATACAGTCCTAGAATACATGTGGCTAGTACAAACTGTATTTGCATTTCTGTATTTGTGTGATTTTAGGAGTGAAAAGGATTTAGACCAGGAGCTAAATGATTCTTTAAGGATGGTGTAGTCCTTACTGAGCAATTGTTCACAAATTGCTACACACTTTTCCACTGCAATTCAGGCCCCTTCGAAGTTCCTCAAAGTCTCTTTAATGTTCAGTGATATGGTAATCACGGGTAAGCAGGCACGGAAACGTCACTGACGCTGCTCGTCTCGCAGAAACCCTGTGACACCTTTGGCTAGGATGTGTTAGAGCACAGATGGTTTCAAGCTTTCCTTTTATCTCTTCGACACCAGCATGACAGAGCAAACACTTCCAGGGCGTTGGGGAATGTGACATACAGAGCAGGACTGATGCTGTGTATGCTGTTGCAAGCCCCAAATGGCCAGGGAGCTGCAGCCACCTCTAGCCTCCTCTGGCCTCGTGTGCTGCACTGAAGCTTACTACAGCTTTCCATCTTAGCTGGGTTCAAAGAAAGGCCAAACTGAATCCCAAACCAAACAAACAAGCCTTCAGTGCCCCTACAAGCTTATCAGCATTGCTGAAGCTTTTCTTTAATTTCTTGTTTGCTTGTTTGTGCAAAGAAATCTGCAGTCACTTAACAGGCTTGGCATTGTGTGTAACTCCCTGCATCAGCAACTAGGTCAACCAGCAGGGTAAAGCACCGTACAAGTGAGAGGCTCCCTCAGCTCAGCTGATGCCTGCTGATTATATTTTGGGAATTAGCTAGGTATAAGAGAATGTCCTCCCAGGCATGTGCTACTCTGAAATTTTAGTCCATTTGCACGAGTCATTTGAAACTTCTTCTTGGCCTCAGCTGAAAGGAGTGCTAAACCCATGGCACTAAACCCATGGCAGCTAAAGCAAGATTAAAAACAGGGGAAAGTTCAGGGGTTTGTCTTCTTCTTTGCTCTTTTCAGCACTTGTAACTGCCCAGTTATTAGTCACAGCACCCAAGACTATATAGGGCTTGTGCTGTGTTCAGAGAGTATCAGCTTTCCCAAGTGATGCAGATAACTCTTGGGTAAGATAAAAGTGAGAGGATAAAGACACAGGATATTTTTACCTGGACTATTTTTATTTACCATATGAACATAATTCCTCTCAGTGCCTTAGGGAAAGACAAATAAAACTGAAAAGATGACAACTACCCTTACGTCTAGGCAGGCAGAACTCCCCATCCTGCCAAAGCGTGGGTTTGCTTGCTTCGTCTCTAGTGGAGCTGCCTCTGTTGTAGTGCCATCAGTTTGGAAACACTTCTGCAAGAACATATTTTTGGCTTTCACTCAGCAACTCCTGCCAGCCCTCTACAGAGCCTGGGAGACCTTTTATGCTGTGAGCTTGCCTTTAAGGGAAAAGTCCTTACAGAATAAATGATTTCTACATCACTCTTGTAGCTCAAATGTTCAGATAATCTGTAAATTAAAAAAAAACCAAAAAAACAACAAAAACCAACAACAAACAAATAAAATTGACAGCTCTGCAGAGTTCCACCTGGGACATACTATTGCTCTAAAAGCTAAGGAATTATACCAAGATTACCTCCAAACTCACCCACATGACAAAATTCTCCTTGAATCAGAACACCAAAGCATTTGTGACTGCACAGGAAATGCAGACACAAATACGGAGGGACATTTCTGTCCTACCTTTTCCTTTTTTCATCACTTTAATCTTCCATATTATGCAGAATTTGTGAAAGTGCAGCCAAGTTATTTAACTGTAACCCTCTCTGCCCTTTCCTTTGCACTGTGCCCAGCCATGCCTATGCACATAATGACAGCACTTCACCCTATTTCAGGAACAAAAGAGTCAGGGGCTTAAAGGAGGCTTTGGAGGAAGTCATCAACAACCTTCTGGAGAGGCTCCTTGCACAAGGGTAGCAGTGGAGCTTGCCAGGGAACATGATTGTCCTGCCCAGATGGAGTTGCTGTGCACTGCACCTGGCTCAGCGCATCTGCCCTGCTTGTTAAGGTATAGCAGGGAAGGATCTGAGCTGTGGGGAGTAAGCTGGCACCTTCACAACGTGCTCTCAGTGTGCAGTAGAAGCAATCTGGAACACATTTTTAAAAGCTCTCCAAGTGCAGAGAAGGGGAGCTGCACAAAAAGTTTGTGCAAAATAATATTGACCTTCAATTTCACATTCGAACTTCCTTAACAGCAGCTTATTTCTAGAGTGGATAAACCTGAAGATGGAAAAGTCTGCTTAAGCACAGAAACATGAATAACAGAAATGTTTCAGGTAATGACAACACAGAAAATTTGTAGTGTGGATTTCTATCCTCTCTCCTTATGCAAGGAGGAATGGAGAGTTGAAGAAATCAAAATGTGACCCATTTAGGAGTGACGCAAAGTTAGGTTCTTTCTCATGAGAGACAGTTCAACTGTGGGCCTCCCAGGTGACAGATATTATCAATGGCCAGAACTCTGTAGGAGCCGGTAAGGGCACAAACATTAACACTAGTGTTCAGAGTTGCAACGCATCAAAACTTAGAAATCAGTCATGTTTTACCCCAATCCTCAGCTAAACATGATTAGGATATTTCTTGCCCCTTCCTCTGCTGAATACTGTCAAGGAAAGGATATAATACTATGTGAGTCATGTGGCTAATCCAGGAAAACAGCTGGTGTGACATACACATGAATGTCGCATTAAAAACAGCATGACTCTATAACAGTCAGAGGCCTTGGTGGCAGTGGCTTTCCTTTTAAGGAGTATCTCACCCATTTGTGTATTCTATGTCTTGTAGAAATTCATTAAGAACTTGAAAATGAAAATGACAGAAACGTAAAATCTAGAAAATTAACTACCTAGTGACTAGATGGGAGGTGGAGGCTCCCAGGAGTCTGTGTTTGCTGCCCTTAAAAATCAGATATGTGTGTTGAATTAAAGGTATGTTATGGCCTTGGATATATGCTAGTGCTCAACCATAATTAGCCCTGCACACTTCCTATCCACAAAGGGGCACTTTAAAGAAACCTATTTAAATATATATAACACTGTAAAAATAGCCTCCTTTGAGTACTTAGAAGTCAAATTTAAAATATAATCACACTGGCAGAAATATCCAGCAGTCTGTGCACTTCTCCAACTCGGCAAAGGACATATCAAGTATTGGATCTCCAATACCCTGGGTTCCCTGCAAGCACCAGCTCTTATCAGTTGTCACAGTCTGGATTAATCCACCAGACTGGCTGTGTGCCATTAAGACCAATGGGATGTGCAGGCTGCCAAGGCAAAAGGTCTCTCTGCAAATGTAGTGAGACAGAGGCAGCGTTGCAACGCTTGCAACAGGCACTGGAAGAGCCTGCAATATTACACTGGTTTCTGCCCAACTGTGCATGTTCATTAAAAGAAAAAATCATGGGCTGTGCAGAAAAACTCAAAGGTGGGGATTGTTAGTGGCATTAAAAAGGAGCAAATATCAATAAAATGTGATCATAAGGGGTTTTTAAAAATTACTTATTTTGTAGTATTTATAGCTGACATGCTGCAGATTGTCCATTACTATCACTATTTGGGTGCAGAGCAATGAAGCACAGAAATGGCACCCACTCTTTCTGCCAGCTGTACCAGGGGTACAGCTGTGTACCCCTCACATAGACATGAGATCGACTTCACCACGGAGATATAAATGGAATCAGGGAATCACAGGATGATTTGAGTTAGAAGGGACCTTAATGATCATCTAGTTCAAACCCCGTGCCATAGGCAGGCACGCCTTTCACTCAACCAGGTTGTTCAAAGCCCCATCCAGCCTGGCCTTGAAAGTTTCAGGAAAAGGACATCTACAACTTCTCTAGGGAACCTGGTCCATCCTGCAGTGCTGGGCTGCTGCACATGGGACCCACAACTGCAGCATCTTACCTGGGCATGCATTAGAGGCACATCCAGGCTTTCCCAATGCACTCTGTCCTCACCACCATGGCATACAGCAGCTCCTACCAAGCTACTGTATAAATGTGATTCCAGTATTAGCAGGTAATGACCCCTCAAAGCCCAGTGATACAACGAGAAGATCAGATCAGAATAAACTGTAGCTCATGGTAGCCTGGAAACCCATGAGCCTCTGGGCCAAAAGATCCCAGGAGCTGTTATTAAAGAAGAGAGATGATAGAAACTCAAGAGCTGTCTCCAAATCAGGGCTACCACATCACAGCAATCATAGTGGTCCCTCACTTGGCAGGACAGCATTGCCCTGGAGGGCTTGTGGAGGGGAGGAGCAGAGCAATATACAGCACACAACGAAGCATGGGCATATAGGAAAAACACACTGAGAAGAAGATAAGCAGATGGGAGTGAAGAAGTCAAGATCAATTAACTTGCTCAAAGAAGAAATAAAACATCCTTAAAGAAAGAAAAAAAGTAGTTACTATCCCAATAATGGTTATAAACCAAAGCAGTTGCTGAAGTTACATAGGGATCATATTCAGTTGCAGAGGAAGGGATCCACCAAGCAATTCTGTGAGCAAGGTGTGCTCTGCATTGCCAGAAACACTGCCAAAATATCTCTTTATATATACATATATAATATGAAGAAATAAGGTTTTCCATGAATTACTATCTGGCTAGATGACCTTCCCCTCCATCATGGCCAGAGAAGGCCATTTATTTCCCATTGACAGTTATGCCCTTCCTAAACACATTTTTACCTGAAACACAGGTAAAATACAGCATTTAGACAGTTGATTTAAAATATAATTATCCCAATTTGAACTGTACTATTTCTGTCCTTTTTGAAGCTCTCCTGTGCTAATTTTCTTTATTGGGAGGTGTATCCTTTCAGCCAGCCATTGCATGGTAAGAACCAGCAGTCCTATTAGTAGAGGTGCATTCTCAAATACAAACCTAGATTTCTGCTGTTGATGAGAAAAGAGCCTGGAGAAGGTAGCAATTCCCACAGGGCTGCCATTCTGACCATGTATTAGGGGCTGGAAGCCTGAGTTCTGTCTCCACTCAAACACTGCTCGAATGGGAGCAACTTAGATCCCTTCCCAATGCTTCATTCTTCTCATTCATAAAATAAACATATAGGAGTGACATAGATTTGAGATTTAAGAGTGAAAGTAGTGTTAAAGAGATATTGTTGCTGTTGTTATAATTTATTATTCTTCACACTTTTACATGTCCTTTCTCACCTGCAATGTATTAGCCATTACCTTACATGAAACTTGGAACTGCATCTACCAAATTTGGTTGTTTGCCATCCAAGTTGTGCTTTAAGGAAGAAAAGGTGCCTCTGTATCTTACTGCTGTCTCAAATACATGTAACAAGTGTCAACAGTTCTGCCAGCTATGCCTTTTGTTCCCAATGCATGCCTTATCTTAAGAAGGTGCTGTTTCGTGTTGTATTTTCCAAATCCAAGGAATTCAGTGCAAGTTCACGTCTATCTTCATTGTTTAATTGAAACACTGTTGATCTCATTACTAATCCAGCCAAGCAGAACAAATGTGATTCAAAGGAATTTGACATGGAAGAATCTAGTATGTTATTTAGCCCAAGTCCAGAAGAGCCTGTTAAAAAGAGAGATCTTAAACATTTTAAGCTCCAGAATAAACAAAAGGCAAAAAGATGCAAGGGATGTGATGGAATTAAGTGAAAAAAGTTTATTGTGTTTCTGCATTCCAGGTGTCAGACAGAATAAAATGTACTCCTTGTCTGAACATTGGAATACACTTGTAGAATAGACTCAAAGATAAAATATCCAAAATGCCACTGCTGGTAATTACTTATCCTCATAAATAAGGAGTAAGTGCTACCATAAACTTCAGTGCCCCCTGTGAGATCATTTCATTCTGGTAAAGAAATAGGGAATATACTCAAAGATCAAAATTTACCAGCAGGTAAATCACCGCTCTTTCGGCAAATTAAAAATAAACTGGCAGTGATAAGTGTCACAAAGTCCATGTGGTTGCCTTGGAGGTATGTGTGACAAAATGAGACTTCAGTTCCCAGGAACCTTAAGTGAATTATTAGCTCTGCTGCACGTCTGTGGAGAGCCAGACATACCATCGTTTATAGACTGAGAAAAACAAGGACAGGAGATAAGCTGTTCTAACATTGCCCTCTATCAGAAATTTGAAGAAAAGACAAAATTTACATGGTTTATTAATTCTGTATGTAGCAGATGTTATTGCTGTAGTTAGCAAAAGAAACATATAATGTTATCATATAAACCACAAACATATATGTAACTTTATTAATGTGATGAGAAGATTCAGAGGAAGCACTGCACAGCACAGACCAGCTGTACAGCTCAGTGCTCCTGTACCTTCTGGGCCTCTTGCTCTCCCACCAGCTCTGTTCTTCAAGCACTGGCACACCTACAACTACTGAGAAGATTAGGTTAAAGAAGTGATTGAACTGAAAAATAACCAAAGGGATGGAAAAAGGTGAGCCACATGATTCCACAATGTGGTTGCAGATTGCTCATGCTGGGCAAAAGGGGAGGCCATGTGGGGCAGGACCAGCAGACAAGTACACAAAAGGGAGATAATGATATTATAAATGGCCTTTGCAATCTGATATCAAGCAGTTAATTACCAAAACATGCCCTAAAACATTTTCTAATATAATGCTGTGATGAGGAATATATTTGGCCAGGATTATAACCAAGGAATTCAAATGAGAGGAAACTGAGAAATTATGAGAATACAGTGAATTACTCAAATTGATTTTAAAAAAATAATTTTAAAGGAAAACTGTGTAGGATAGTTACGGATAAGTGATAGAGGGATTTGTCAAAACTGCTGTGGTGGTAGTCTGTATTATGTCTTTAGTCAGCAACTTCTGTGTTCCAATGTGTCATCTACAAAGGCACAAGGGACATTCATCCTGCTAGGCTGAATGAGTGCTTCTAGAGCTGGGTGCCAAGTTATGACAGTTGGTACTTTATTGTCACTCGTATCTTCTTAAAATCTGTCATAAAACGTAAGTTGCCAACCCATTATTGCTATTACTGATGTGGTTATGTATGGTTTCCATTTTTCAGAATAGACAGCCATATAACTCATTTAAATACTACTCTGTGATAATGAAATTACCTAAATGGAACTTTAATTCAGTGTAAGTTCACAGTGGGGTTCAGGCATTTAACTCCAGGGAAGTGATACCTGGCATCACTGGTGTCCTAAGATCTTATTCATGGCTTCTCCCACAGCCCCTAAAGCATCCAACCATTCTGCTGACAGACCCCTCTGGACTTTCAGATTTCTTTCTGTACAAATTAGTAACTGTGCACTGCTTTGCTGTGTGCTCTGCAAAGTTCTGCTGCCTGAGCCTGGCCAGCTGGGCTCTGCTGTAGATACAGGTGTACTGGACAAAGAGGATTTGGATTATTAATAATGCCTTTGGATTATTCGAGAATGGGACTAACAGGAGATCTGGACGCAGAGGGTGTGGGTGGAAGTGCTGTGCAGCCACGGGGCCGAATGTGCCCCCAGGTGTTGCCCACTGCACAGGGCAGCAGCGTTCCCAGCCCCTTCTGGGGCAAGCCTGGAGTCAGGAGCCCCACAGGAAGCCCCCAGCACTTTGTCTCTACACCAGAGCTCTAAATGGGGGGCTCTGAAACACAGATCCATGACAACACGGGGCTTCCCTTCCATAAATCAGGTGCTCTCCCAAATGACAGCAGAGTATTTGAGAACTCCATCCTGTCTGGGATGAGGGAGGCAGTGGCCGATGCTGTCCATGTGGAGTGTGCAGCTGGGATCACAACTGCTGTTTGAAATTTCTCTCAGCTTGATTTGGAACAAGGCTGTGGACATGGATTTCAGCTCTGTCAGAGTACAGCCTGCCCCACTGCTTTTCAGGCAGGATGGTTTAAATCTTTCTGCACCTGTCCTGAACATGCTGCCCACACTATATAGAATAATTAAATGCTCATATGCATAAATATATATAAATGGGGACTTCAATGTCAATTGTGATAATTTAGGAATTTTTAAAACTTTGTAAAATTCAGATTTATTATCTGCCCCAAGTCCTTGAACTAAAGCTGAAAGTCAGGGATGAAGTTTCAAAACACAGAAGCAGCAAGGGAAGTGACATTCTGTCTCCAGCACTGAGCTTACCTGGAGAAAAAAAAAATTGCTACAGTTTGCAAAAATCTTTTTTCAAAGACTTACATTTCAGTCTTAAGGCTTGTGTATCCCAGGCAACATCAGGAAAGTGCAGTGTGCTTCGATAGGTATTTTTTATTAAAATGATTTCAAAAAGCACCTCCAGGAAAAATAATGATAAAAAACAAAGTAATATAATTTTTTTCTCCACTTTCTTTAAATAATTTTGGGGAAACAATAGTACTTTTTATCTCATTCTCACATCAGCCAACCTGATGGAAGCTGCAGGATGAGGTCTTATATTGCAGTTTACCCACATTACACAGAACATTATGACCTTACCTAAATGTATTTATTTTCCAGATATTTGAATATTGCACAATATGATACTGGGATATAAGTTCCCCAATATTATTCTTCCCTATCTTTTGATCTACACATATTTTTTAGTTTTAAAATTATAACTTTCCATTTTTAGGGCTTTAGTCCTGCAAATTGTATAGAATCATCTTTTTACCACCTTTATTACCAGAATAAAAAATATAATCCCACTGACATATTAATAAAACTGTGAGCAAAATTATGATAATGTTAAAACTGATTATAATATTCCCACTGTCTTCAGCAAGTCAGTGTGTCAGCTTTTCTTGGTAAAATATCAGAGAAGCATGGCCTCAGAGGGAAAGCAAGGGAAATCTGTACCATCTCTGATGATCTCTGTTGTATACATCATCCACATATCAAAGAAAAACACACAGCTCTGCAATACATTGGAGAAAATTTGGCTACAAATCAAATAGATAAATATAGAATGGGTGAATAATCAGCATTCAGACAAAATCTGTATTTCCCACAAAAATGACTAGAGATGTCAAGAGGCATCACATTAGAATGACAAACTAACATCTTTTCACCATGTTCATTCTGGAACCATCCACTGCTGTGAGGGAATGTGGACTGTCAGTCTCGACTCACAACTGAGAGAGTTTCTGCAGGACAGAGTCCTTGGATGGCTTCTGGCAGTAGCCTGCCATGGGATTTTTGGCTGAGGCTCCTGCACAGCTGCTGTGGATTCCCTCACTGGGGACTCCCTGGTGCAGCACACGTGTCCAGGGTCATATAAATCCTGTGGGACCCTCCTAACTCTGGGTAGGGTTACTGTCATCACCAGGATTTTCAAACAGCAGCAGGTACTTTCATAACCTATCTCATGGGTTCTAATTTTCACTCTAGAGATCTAAAAGAGCAGCCACTTCATGCAGCTGGTAAAAGATCATGTCTAAGGGCAGCCCTGTCCCCATCACTCCTTGCTGACTCCCAGGAAAGCTTTCTCAATCCTAAGTAGCTTTATCTCAAATACCTCTGGGCAGCCCGCTGCACACTCAAGTCAATCTGTGTTTAGCCTGTGCATAATAAGAGTATCAACAAAAATGAGTAATTCAGATATCCAAAGCTGAATACAGGCCTACACAGAGACCTGACCCAAAGTAATTCCTGACATATATTTTCATTATAGAACAAAACTTCTATGCAATGATTTAAAGAGAGAATTATTTTTCAAAAATTACAACAGAAAATAATTGAGGTCAAAAAGACATATAACAGTTTCCTCCTCCCTGAATGCAATTTCAACAAATAGGTTTCTCAAGACATTAAAAATAGAAGAGTGTGCTATTTTTTTCCAGGCTTCAGAGTCTTCATAAAAATATCCCTGTCACGACAGATGGAGTAATGGTACAGGGAAGTATTATTATAAAAATATCAGTGAACATATCTGTTTAATCTACCATATATCCACTCCTATTGTAGCAGCTGTGGTTTTAAATGCTACTATTTACAGATTTCTCCCTAACAGCATTTATGATTCCATATCTGGCTTGGGTTTCTCACCAATAGCTCACTTAAAGACCATATTGCAGCTCACTGTTACTGTGCATTTATTCCACGGGTGCTAATATCCTGGTTGTTTGATTTGTGCTAATCACTTCCCTCCCCCCCTTTTTTTTTTGTTTTCTAGTGAAGAATTATTGATTGCCTACAGGCTTGCTTTGTACCTCATTGATATCAGTTAACCAAATGGCAAATATCATTATAAAACCAACCACATTAGGCAGTGGACTTTAAGTAGCAGATCATAGGTCCTTGTTCTCAGAATCCCCTCCTGCAGTTTTACAAGCACGTTGTCACTTTGCAGGTTAGAAATGCTTGCTGTTTGTCTCTTAAGGACTGCTTTTAGAGTATTATTTACTAACCACTCTGTTTATTTATAGAGGTTGATGCCAAGTTTCCGTCTGATAGCTTGAAGCTCTGGATTACTCAAAAAAATCACATCTTGTTCCAAAAATAACACAGATAATGTCTTGCATTTGCTGGTTAGTGTTTGCATATGGCATATATTGCCACATTTTGAGGAAATGGCTTGCAATAATAATGAGAAAATGTGCCTATTTCAAAATTTTATAGGCTTTTTCATTGAAAACTCAATAATGCATCCATTAAGAAATTAATCTTGCTGCAATTGTTAATTTGGGATTTAAAAATAAGTTTGTCCACTTTCAAGGTAGGCAAGTTTCTGTTTTACCATGTTAGTTTAGGGTATGTTTTTTAATACTGATATGAGAAAAGCCCCTCTAACAAAATTGTACCAGTAGGAGCATGTGAGAGCATTTTAAATAGCTGTGGGCAGTTCGGCAATGGGAACATTTTCAGCAGCCTCTGGTGGTTGAAGGACAACATAAATGGCTGAAGGAGGACTGATCTGTCACACCAGGGGTTGTTAACAACATTCACACTTTGAACTTGACAAGGCAGAGTTTGGAGCTTCTGCATCTATAAATACTTAAAGGGGAGAAGAGCACAGGGCTAGAGGCCTGAAGTTGCTACTAGAGTCAGAAAGCTGCATCCTTTGCTGGGTTGAACTGTGAAAAGTCACCTTTCTGATATCTCTGGTCACATTTGTGCCTTCTCTCTGCTGCAGTTCCTCACGAGCCACACCCACAGCTATATAATGGCTCCAGCTCTTGCCTAGTTGGAAAAAGAAAAAAAAAAACAACCGAAGAAAAATAGGAACAAACTGTTTGGTTCCCTAAAACCAGCAAACCAAAATAGATTGCCTTTTGCGTACAGTTTCTGCTCTCTTCAGATAATGTTGTGAATTACAATGACAGGCAGTTTCACACAGCTAGCAATAGAGCCATTTACAATCTGCTCTTTTTCACTCAGCATTTCTAATCTGAGCTAAGACAAATGGGGTTAGGTGCCAAAATAAAACAGCAACAGTTCCTTCTCAAGTGTGTGTTTTTCCACTGTCACCTGCATGCAAGGCTCCTCTTTTCCCAAGCCCTCCATGGCAGACTGACAGCAGTAAAGCATTTCAGCTCACGTTCCCATAGCCGTGATCCCTCAAGTACGCTCTGGTTTCCAACGCTGTGTTTTCCAAGAGCTGATTTTTTCCCCTGTACTGGGCACTCGTGAGGGCTCATCTGAGCGCTGGCTCAGTTCTGGGCCCCTCAGTCCGGGAGGGACACTGGGGAGCTGCAGCGAGGCCAGGGAAGGGCAGTGGCGCTGGGGAAGGGCCCGGAGCGCCAGCGCTGTGCGGAGCAGCTGCTGGAGCTGGGGGTGCTCGGCCTGGAGCAAAGGAGGCTCGGGGGTGACCTGACCGCTCCCTGCAGCGCCCGGGGAGGAGGCTGTGCCGGGGGTCGGGCACTCGGCACAGGGAACAGGCAGTAGAATAAGAGGACTTGGCCTCAAACTGTGCCGGGGGAGGTTTAGCTTGGACATCAGGAGGAATTCCTTCACGGAGGAGTGATTAAACAGATTAAACACTGGAGTGAATTGCCCATGCCCAGGGAGGTGGTGGGGTCGCCATCCCCATAGGCCTCTAGGGATAGACGGGATGTGGCACTCAGTGGCAGAGTCTGGTTTACAGGGTGGTGTTCAATGTGGTGGACTCGATGATCCTAGAGATCTTTCCCGATCTAAACGTTTCCTTGACCCTGTGTTTCTGCAATTTGAGGAAAATCTACTGGCCGCAGCAAGAATAAACACACACGCTTTCAGAGCCGACCATCCTTCTCTTTCCTAAGGGCAGAATCGTACAAAGCCTTATTGACACGGGGCCGCCCTGAGCCAAGTGTGGCTTTCACACCAATTCCCTAATCAAGCCCGGATTAATCTCAAGTGGCCGGGGCCCTGAGGCAGTCGGTGCCCGGACGTGCCCGTGGCGATGGCGGCGCCCGGGCCAGCCCCGGCAGCCGGCTGCGCAGGAGAGCAGCGATGGCGCCGAGCGGGCCTCGAACCCGCGGCCCCGGCGGCC
>VYXF01002727.1:24731-37594 GCA_013397295.1 Polioptila caerulea | reverse complement strand
GCGCAGGCCCTGCATGAAGCGCAGCCCGGGCCGGGCCCGGCGGTACCGCGGGTCCCCGGGGCTCTGCCGGGCCCGCCAGGCCCCCGCTCCGCCGCTGCGGGCCGCGTTTGCCTCGGGGAGGGCGGAGGGACGGCGCGGCCCGGGCAGCCTGAGCCGGCGGCTGCCGGGCTGTGGGAACCGACATCTAATCCCTGGGATCCAGGCCGGCGGCTCCGCGGGGAGCGAGGGCAGCGGCTCGCGGTGCCGGGCCCAGGTCGGCTCCGCACAAGCGTGGGGACTCCCCGTGGCGCGATCGCCCCGGCTTCCTCGTTGTGGCCGCTTCTGTTTATGAAACGTGGAGGCCAAGCGCCAAAAGTGATTTCTGGAAGCGAGCTTGAAGAAGTGGCACCCTGGGGCCTTAGTGCTAAGTTGCAGCAGTAAATGGAGGTTTCCTATTGAGCTAAATAGAAGCAATTGTCCCCTGCCCTTTATCCTGCTCGTTCTTGGAAAGGTGCAGTGCCGTAGTTGAGATTCTGTTTTGACATCACTATGTTTTTCGGGGTACAGCACTGAAAACACACTTATTCATAAGTTTTATTTTAGATTGTAGTATACTGCATGAAACATTTTTCTTTGGAAATCCATTTTCCTGGTAACATACGGATGAAGTGGTGTACATTACAAAAAAAGTCCTGGTCATAGAGGTGCATGGTGTGAACAAGCTACCATTTGTATTGCTTGTTCTAGGTTTTATTTTGAACACTTGATATTTCCTGCTTTTTCCTGAGGTTCTTTTCTTTAATTTGCTTGGCTTTCATTTTACAATTGGTCTGTGTGTATTTTTTGTCTGACCAGCATTTGTATCTGTTTTTCAAGCCATTCTGTAGCACTTCTCCTTTCTTCACTTCTTCTTTGGTATTCTCCATTGTTCTGATTTCAAGCCCCCTCATTTATAACACTTCAAACTCTTCTACCAAGCTTTTTGTACCCTTGTGTGTATTTGATAATACCTCCATTTTACCTTAAATGGGAAATCATCTTCCTTCCCTTGACTATTAGAAATGGAAAAGAGCTTCAGGAAAACAAACCACACAGACAAAAAATGTGAGGAAGGGAAGTCCAGTGACTTAATGATTCCTGGGAGCTGTAACTTCCTTCTGTGCCACTTCTGGAAATTTTATAAATATTCTCTAAAGGGTATTGTTGTTTGTGGGAAACATGAGAATGAGGTGTTCCCTGTATCTTACTGAGTAGAATTCTGGATTTCTGTGTTATTTTTCTTCTGTATTTATTTGGATATTTGCAAGCTGCTGCTGCCACCACCTAGTTTGTTTATCCAACATTTATTCCACAGCTTTTTCTTGTCCTAGTCAAGTCAAATCCAGACAAAAACAATTTAAAGCTTCATCACTTTGAGAGTGTGTGTCAGCTGTAGTGGTGTCTCCCTGGGTAGGTGAAGTTTACTATAAACTTGGCTGTGCCTTTTATAGGGCCAGAGTTCAGTGGAGTGTAGGAAAACCTCTCCTGTGCCAAGTCTGGCATGCATTAAGGAAGATAATGCATCACTCTAGTCTGAATAAGAGGAAATTTTGTTTTGTTCCAAATCATCGATAATTTGTGACCTCCTCTGGAGACCTTTTGTGTGAGATAGTGCAGAAGCCCTGTGGTGTAGTGATAGCTGCTGTTGTGTGCCTGGTCTGGTAAATGTTCTGGTTTCTCAGTTTCCTGTGCCTGCCTTGGCACTGTCTGTGTTTGGGTTGGTGGCCCTGCTCTGCTGTGCCTGTGGAGCAGTGCAGATGTCACTCAGTGTGTGCTGTCAGGGGCCTCAGGGCCTGGGTGTCATCATCTCCTGCTGGAAATGAGGCCCCTCAAGTCCAAGGGGGATGGCTGCTGTGCCAGGCTGTGCTTCATAAGAGTAATTAATGGCTGGTAAACCTCAGCTCTAAGCTTCCTGAGTAGCTGAGCAAAAGGATCAGCAGCCAGGCCTTTATCTTACCTGGAATTTCAACACACTGGATAACTTGCTACCCCTAGAATGAATACACAGATGAAGGACCTGTGTGTGTTGTTTTGGGCAAAGTTTGCAACCACATACTAGTTCTAACAAATACAACATGTGATTTGTTCTCCCTCAAAAAAATTGGGTGCTGTAGTCTGTGAAATGTAGGTTAGTCTCTGCTCATTCAAAGCTGCTACAGAAGACGTTGCAGATATCAAAATTTGACATTTAGATTCTGTCAAGGTGCACTTTGATTTCATTCTTCATTCCCTTATTAAAAACATCCAACAACTCTCAGCCAGCTGTTTCTGCTTCTTAGTGACAAAAGGGCCTATAAACTCTTAACTTCCTGAGCTTGTCTGCAAAGTAAACCAACATCACTTGTATTTGGTACCAACACTTTCTTGACTAATGCCAGTATGTGTAATCTTATTGATGGGCTGCAGTGATAACAGAGATTTTGGGAGAGATTGGCAGACTAGAAAGTGTTCTTCTTTTTGTTGAAATTTTTAGCTGCCAGGAGAAGCTTCTTTACTTGAAAGAATAAACTAGATTTTGTTGCATTTAAATAATTTTAGGCGTTTGCTTCTTTAAAACACTGTCCTAATCTGAAAAGTGATTTGAAAGCATATGTCAGTTGAAATTTGTTTGGTTTTTCTTATTTTTTTTTCTCTAATGTTTTCTGAAAAAGTTGTCTGTTGTACAGATGCTGGAAAATGTATATAGCTGTGAAAATATAATTTGAGTTCTGTTTTATTTGATTTATTTTCAGTTAGATTGTTTGCTTGTTATCTTTCTGTGAAATTACAGTTTAAAGGTGCTAATGTTGCAAACTCAGCCCACTTTAACATAAAGGATGGGAAGTTTAAGAAGATTTTTCAACTGTGTAAATGTGATTTGGAAGATAGGAAAAAATTAATTTGAAACCACGTAATACTCCTGGTAAAATCTCTCACAGTGACTGGAACTGCACTTTAGTAATATGGAATGGGATGTTTTTCTTCAGGCAAAGCTTTGACTGCTGTATTAATGGCAGATATTTTTTTCTTCTTTCCCTTACTTCCCTTCTGCTAGCATCTTGCCTTTATCCTCAGAATCAACAAACATCAAGATAAAGGCACAAAAATGACAGAGTTTTGGCTGATTTCTGCTCCTGGGGAAAAAACCTGTCAGCAGACATGGGAGAAGCTACATGCAGCAACTACAAAGCATAACAATCTTTCTACTAATTCAAAGTTCAATATTCCAGACTTGAAGGTATGTAAACCCCACGACGTGTCCTAAGAAGTGTGTCTGTTTTGCATCATCTTTGTTTCTCTAGATTAAAACTTGCACATGTTTTAGAGAGAACAACTGGCTTCTCTTGATGTTTATGTGTGGATCCAAGAAATACTTCAGACAACAGTTACCCTTTCTTCTGAACTTCTAAGTTAATTGTTCACTCTGTAAGAGAGAACAACTACATTAGAAGTTCAGAAAAAAAGAATATTTTCAAGATTCAACAACCTGTGTTCTTCCAGCAAATAAAGTAGTTTTTTCTGAGGATGGTAGTCTTGATCTTATAGTGGTACCAGTTACTTGGAGAAGAAAAATAGGAACTTGTGATCTGATTATTGAGAGTTTCCTGTTTTGTTTGGCCTTTTTTAAAAATTATTTAAATTTTTTTCCCTTCTGCATTGTCTGCTCCTTTTCTGTCTGAGATACAGTGAAAAGGCTCAAATTAAAATACAGAAGTTGATCAAACAGCTGCTCTGCCTTTTCTCTGTCCAAAAGTAACATTCTTCCATTAGAGCAGTGCTTTATCCCTGGCTGAGCATTCCAGTGTGACCTGCCAGTGTGTTGTGGAAAATGGAAAAAAATCTGTTTGAACTATTCAGTGAGAAGCAAATAGTAACAAATTCTGAAAGTAGTTAATCTTGATTTAATACAATCATCAGGATATGGAAAAGTTATGAGCCAGTGTAATCATTTAGAAAAGGTCTTTCTTGATGCCTGAATGTTTCTTGGAGAAGATTCCTGAATGGAGCTCAGTTTAGTGTAATGGAAGCTCATCAAAGCTTAAAAAATTGAGGAGAAAAATGCCACCAGTCTTTGTCTACAGAGTGGATCAAGTTCAGGTGGCATAATGCCTTTTTTCCTGTCTCTGCTAAGGAATGAGCCCAGGGCACAGAGTGTTTCAGTGTGCCTTTTAAGATCGTCCAACTGCCATAACTTGTATTCACATTTGGACTGTCCTGGGTTAGAATAGGGACTAGAACAAATGTCTGTCTCCTCCCAGAAGATCCTTGGACCTGAGTCAGGATGGCTTTCAAACTTCAGGGTGCCTGCAGCATTTAGAGGAGTTATTGCTGAAAAGTGTTGGGACCCATCAGGGATAGAAATGATTGGTTTTGCTTCTACTCTTCTTCTTAAAAGGGGCAGAAGCTGAAAATAACTTATATACAGTGGGAAATGGTCTGGCTTCTGTGGACCTGGTGAAACTGTTTAAGCAGTGAGATCCTTTAGTTAAAACTCATTGAAACTGGTTTATTCTCCATGGAACAGCAGTCTAATTGCTAAAGGACTTGCTTGTCCTGAGGCTTATAAGTGACTAGTTAAAATTCTGCTTGGGACCCACAAGAAGGTGGGGCATGGAAAGTCACTTGGCAGTGATGCTTCTTAAGTAATTCTCCTCCATTCTGCTTCAAGTTTAAACAGAAAAAGGATAATGTGAATTTGAGTGGTCAGATATATAGAAATAGATGCTAGGCTGCAAATATGTTAAATGTTAATAGTAGCTTGGCTAGACAGAAAAGTCATTTATGCCCTGTCATATTTCACTGAGAAATGTATACTCTAGATACATGAAATTAGGGAAGAGAGTGTTTTCTGGAGGAGAAGGGAAGAAAGAGTGAAAGCTTGTAAGCAAGCTAGATATTTTATTACCCAAGATGCAAAAGGTCCAGGCTCTTGTTGGTCTTACTGCTGCAGTACTCTTGTATTGTCAAAGTTTTCAATGTCCAGGTTCCCTCCAGTGCTGAGATTCCTGATCAGTGAAATTTCACATTTGATCTAAAGTAGTGAATTAAATGCTGAAGCAACTGCCTCATGAAAACCAAGGCCAATTCATAGTGTGGACACTGTTTTAACCTGTTTTGGATGGCTGGATTGCAGAACTGAAACTGAGTACCAAACTAGTGAGTTAGATCTGATCCTGTGGTGCTTTGAGGGAGGGGTTATCTAAAAAATGAAACACAGTGTGACTTAGAGTCCAGCATTTTATGTAGTTCTGCAGATATACTCACTGGGAGATGTAGCTTTTGCTGTTAGCTGGTTTTATCTTTCTATGTTTATATACATCTGCTAATGCATTTTGATCTTTGCTTTTAGGTTGGCACACTGGATGTTTTGGTTGGTTTGTCAGATGAGCTGGCTAAACTGGATGCATTTGTGGAGAGGTAACACTTTATTTTTACTGGGATGCAAAGTATTAGAATAGTGATGTGATGGTTTGCTGAGTCCTAATAATACACAGGTTATTTTGAGCATTTTTTGTATCACAGTAATCCTCTGCAGATAGTAAGCTAAGATTTAAGAAAACTGAGATGCTGGTTTTCACAGTATCTGTTCTTGAAAAAAGAAAAATAATTTGAACTTCTTAGGGAGTAGTGGAACATTATGCATTGATGAAGGATGGTTCTCCCTGTAGTAGTGCTGTGTGGTGCTGGGTCCTGCAGAGTTGTTAAGAATTGAACCTGACAGGTGCAGGAAGTGGTGATGAAATGACCAAAAGCTTGTTCTTTTCACAGGAATGCTGTTTACACACTTTGAGAAAGTAACCATGTACTTTCCTAATTCATAGAAATGCTTGAACAGTATTAATAATAAAGTGCAAAGCCTATTCATTTTGAAGAAATTAATGGCCTTTTGAAAGTGATTTTGAGCACAAATAGCAAAATTTCACATAACCAGAACTCATGGAGCCATCTTCTGCTTCAAGGAGAGAGATCTTAGGTAGACATTTTTAAATAGCAAAGGAAACTATTTGGCCTGGCATGGGTGAATAACATTATACATGGCTTTTCAGTTAGGAAGGCAGGTCTTGAGTGTCAGATTGCATTGTCAGGGTTGCCTTGTGTTTAGTTTGGATTACTGTTTACTTCTACCTCTCTATCTATTTCTAGAAAGGGGTTAGAATTTTGGAAGTACAACAGATTTAAAAAAAAAATTTACAGTATAGTGACATTACTTTTAAAGTCAACACCAATGTGAGGGAGCTAGCTTCACCTTGTTGAGAACTGGTGAGTAGCAACAGTAGAGATTTTAAATAAAGTTGTGGAGTACTTCTGAGAAGTTGGTCTCCTTCAGATACTGAGCCCACCTTGTGCTCTCAGAAAGTTTGGATGTAGAGCAGTCATCATCCTTGTTTGATCCAGTCACTTTTGATCCAATGTCAGGCAATTTAAAATCAGTTTTATGAGTGGTATTTCTCAAATGACAGGTTTGGGATGTGGGTTTTTTTTAGTTTGTTTTGTGTTTTGTTTTTTTGTTTTAAATATATCTTTACCTTTCATTTGCTTTAGTGTGGTAAAGAAGGTGGCCCAGTATATGGCTGATGTTCTAGAAGACAGTAAAGATAAAGTTCAGGAGAATCTTCTGGCTAATGGAGGTAAAGTGTTAACCATGATATCCTAATGTGTCCTAAAGCTGTAGAAAGGGAGGCAAAGATCCTGAAACTTATTGAGATACAAGGAAGCCAAGTGCAAGGGGTGCAAGGGCAGCCCTCAGTGTCAATGCAGGTGGGGGATGAACAGATGGAGAGCAGCCCAGCCGAGAAGGACTTGGGTACTGCATTTTATTTCAGTAAAGAGCTGCACTTTTCTCTGAACCAATATTTTATTTTCAAAGCTATTTAACAGAATTATCACAGCTTGTATTGCTGCAAGAGAGGCTAGTATGAGTGGTTAAGGGCTTGGAGTAGTGTCTTTTGTAGATAGTTGTACAAACTTGGTGTCACTTCAGGTGAGCCACATGGTCATTGCCTTTTTGCCATCATAACCTTCCCTTCTCCCACCCATTTTTCACACAGAGCAAAAAGGTAGTCGCTCTTGTCTGTAGTTCTCCAACTGTCCTTGACTTGGTAGTAAATGTCATTTTACAGTCTACAGAGGTGCAGAAAACAGTACCTGTGAAGGCAGAGGTCCTGGATAATTTACAACTTGTTTATTTTCAAATTTCTCGAGCAACAGGGTCCACACATGGGAAGGTCCAGTCTGTTACAGTTCTCTTCTGCTACAGCAGTTCTACATAGAGTATAATACAGTAGTCTTTTTATTTTATTGTCAATCTTAACAAAGTTCTTTAAAATTTTAGTTGACTTGGTCACCTATATAACAAGGTTCCAATGGGATATGGCCAAATACCCAATCAAGCAATCCTTGAAGAATATTTCAGAAATTATTGCAAAGGTAAGGTAACTTGTTTTATAAAACTTCCCTATTTGAACTTGAGATATTCACTAAACTTGCTCTCAAAGTAATTTATCTATTTCAGTCAGCTGACAATAGTAGTGAACTTTGTAGCAGTTAGTAACCAAAAAAGTAATTTAGGATGTGGCTAGGATTTGGAGAGTGCTCCCTGAAGGCCATCATGCTGTCTTTGCTCATTTTTGTCTCCTAGGATCACTGACCTAACAAATAAATAGCCAGTAAATGATGTTTACATTTCAGTTTTGCTGTACTAGGCTATTATTTGTCTGATGTTCTCAAACCTTGTAGGCTGTTAGCAGTGAACCAGGGAACTTATTTACATTCTGAAAGCCATGGCAGTCAGTTCTGAGGGGAGAAATAAGCCTTCATTGTTAGATGGAAAGAAAGCTCATTTGAGAGTTGTCATGCATTTTCCTCATCCTTACTTTGGCAAAGTGTTTCATGCTTGAAGGGTTGAACTTGCATGGTACTTGCTTGTGAGCCTGTACAGGGTGCTCAGTAGTGACTGCTGATGTAAGCAGTGGGAGAGTTCTCTGTAGGTGACCCTTCCTTTAAGATCTTCCCAGCCTATTCAGGTTTGTTTTCCCCCTTCCCTGTTTTCTGTAATCTGCAGACTGGCTCTTGGAACTGTGTGTGTTACTAACTGGAAATACATAACTTGGAAAAAAGAAGCTGTCCTGGGTACCTGTAGAGGTAGTCATTGGTGATGGGTGTGTAGGGACTGTAATGGGGCTGGCATGGGGGTAAGAGCTGGCAGACTTGTGTTTTGCTATAACTGCAGATTCCTGAAACTATTACATTGATTTTTTTTGCAGAGATTACAGAATCTCAATATATGCTACAAAGCTGACTGAGGATGCAATTAGTACTTTCATTTTTGATATTTTCTTTGGGGCTATCATTGAATTTATTTCACAAATTACATTTAGTAAGTATTCTTGGAAAACATGTGCAGTGTGGCCTTTTGTTGAAGGATGACTGGCTGTCTTGTGGCTCTGAAGATTTGCACATTAAAAATATCTCACAGATATAAAAGAATAATCTTAATATCTGACACTAGTGTATAATATTTGCTTCTTCAGAAGAAGGTACTAAAATGAAGCACTGAACTTTTTACAGCTGTTATAGTACAGCACTTGTTTTTGCAGAATTTAAATTTTTTGAGAAAGAAACATAGGACATGAAGAGATATGCTGTTTATTGAAAATTATCAAATATTTAGTGCATGTTATTCTGTGTCCTGGAGTCTGCTAGATAAATAATCTGCTTCAACAAAGTTGTACTCTAGAACCTGAACTTTACCTGTCTCACATTCTTTACCTTCTTTAGGGACCTTGTTGACCTATTAGGTTGGATAGTAAATGGAGAGAAAGAGATCTGTTGGAGTTCAGCCTGAATCATTGTCTTGAGGGTTTCCATTTCTTTTCATGTTTAGCTGTGCTTGTATTCTATAGGGACAGCTTCAGGACACCTATGTCATAAATCTGATTTCAAATAGTTTATAAAATATTTTTAACTGTGAGCCATAGATGTGTGTCCATAAAGTGGAGATGATAAGGAATATGGCTGAAGATGACTGATGTTCTTATGGAAATGACCCCTAGGAGATCATATGACAGGACTTGAAGCAGTTTTGTCCCAAGGCAGAAAGAGTCCTGACAAAGATAAAATATAAGATAGAGGATAAAATCTTCATATAATCACGTGCCAAAGTGAAGATACAGGAAAATTGATAGAGCTACATTAATTAAAATCTGTGAAACATCGCGACATGTTGATGTTAAATAATTTGAAAAACTTGTCATATCATGAATTACTGCTTTTCCTGTTTGGTTTTATATCAACCTCACTCACTCAGGCAGCAGATTCTGATATCTGTCAAAATGAGTAATGACAATTGCAGTGGAAGATTTGTCAGTTGAGAAGAAATTACAGCAGTGTTAGAAAAATTTAAAATAAAGTTGTATCTGCTGAAAGTACGCATCTAGTTCTTTCAGCTTTTAACTTTCAGAAGTTTTGTGAACCCCGGTGTCAAAACAGAAGACTTTGAAGATGACATCTGTGCTATGTGACAGCTGTCGCTTAATTGGCATTCTTTGAATTTGAAATTAGTCATCAGACTTGTGCAAGGAGACAACCTCAATATTTTTAGTGCCCTAATCCAACCTTTTCAGCAACCCAGGCATGCACTGAAGTGCACCAGCTCAGCTGTACAGCTACAAGACTCATGTATTTCCAGGGACTACCTAAGTGGTGTAAATATCTGGGATTGCTCTGTGTAGAAATAGGCTCACCATGTTAGACTGGCACTTACCTTAGCATTACTGTGAGTTGCCTCCTTTTGCAATGACTTTTGTGAGTTATTCACCAATTCTACTTGCAAAAGGAAGTTTGCAAATATTATTGCTTCATTTGATAATTAAAAAAAAAATTATTTTCAAGAGCTCTGTTGTGGCATTGAGGTTTGTTCCAACATTCAGTAAGAAGCAAAGCTGGTTGTTTTTTACAATAAACTTCAGTCAGTGCAGCAGTAACAGTTTTTTGTCTAAACAGTCATCTTTTAAAAGACTACTGACTGTACAAATGAGAGCAATTCGAGTATTAGGAAATGCTGAATGGAACTGGTTTGTAAAGGCACTGTTTGTATGGAAGGTTTTTGGGTTTTGTCAATATTTCATAGTTAGACTGTTGTTGAAAAGTCTTGATCCTTGGAAAAGGCAGAGGATTGTCAGTCTGGGGAAGAGCTGAAATACACAGAGGTGCTAGCTTAATATCTTCTGATTAATTCTCCCCATATGCTGTCTTCTAGATGTAAAAAAAGGGTGCTGGTGTAACTTCTTGTGAATAGAAGGTATACCTTCTCATGAAGGTATATGCCTTGTGTTACATCTGCTGAAACGTTCTGCATGTTGCTTTGCTAAAGGTTGTATCAGTCAAAGGATTTAAATAGCCTTAAGCACTCATCTGTTTAATTTTGACATTTTCTGAGTACTTTGTCTAAAGGATTTCTGTATCTGTAAAGGTGCAAGCTGTTAATGTGTTGTCACATGAAACTAACAGAATGTTCAGGCTTTTGATTACTTCCTGCTACAGACAAGCCAACTTAGGTGTTACCATAAACAAGGTCACTGTTTAATTAAGTGACTTGCTTTTAAGAGAGATTTATTTTGTGGAAACAAAATCAGATCTGGATCTCCAAGCTGAAGTGTTTTATGCAAACAGAATGTTTTATCAGTGGTCTAAGTCTGTATAAAGGGAGAGTCCCTTGACAGTGTTCAGAAACTTGTTCTTGAGAATTTTTTCCTGCTTGTGCCTCCATACTACAGTGAAGGAGGCAGTAGGCAGCATTATAATGCCAGACCAACACTGTGCCTTGTTCTTTCAGTTACCCAACTGTTACTGAGTGCACTGGTTTTAAAAACACTTCCTTGTGTAGGGTACAGGCTGATAAGAGTTTGGGTGGCTGTTTAAGATGTACTAAAGTCCTTCATTTGTTTTGTATTTTTCCACTTACTGCCAAGTTATGTATCTGGAAATGAATAATTTTTGATAATCATGGTAATTAAGCCATCCTTCTCAAATCCATCCTCCAGGATTACTTGAGCTGCAGTGGCAAGCTGAACACAAGTTCTATTCTAGTTCTTTAGACAAAGTTCCTTTTCTTTTCATTTTTAAGGGAGTAAACCAGATTGACAATGACCTAAAAGCAAGAGCCTCGGCATACAATAATCTGAAAGGGAATCTTCAGAATTTGGAAAGAAAGAATGCGTAAGTTGTATTATTTTTTGCTAAAGTAGCACAGGAACATTATGTAAGCATGAAAACTTAATAAAACGTGGATTGATACAGGCTCTAAGCTTAATGTATTTTTGAGGTGCTTATCAATCTTGAAGACAGCTGTCATAAAAGAACATTTATTGTCAGCTGTCTGATTGGTGTCAACTTACTTGTGACTGAAAAGCAATTAAGAAGTCACCAGAGCATGTACAAATAGCATAAATTGCTGAAACCTTTAAGAGGAGCTTGCTGTTAGGGGTGTGTAACACTGCTACCTGGGTGTCTTGTCTAAATATGAAAGTCTTTCCTTCACTCCAACATAACTGGTTTTCTTCCCTCAGAATTTACCAGCAGAGGCAGCTGTTGTGTACACGCAGATAATAAATTAAAGCAGGACTGCGTGTTGTCTGGTCACGTACGTGTGATGGTTATCTGAAGTATGGGTGAGGTAGAGGAGTTCTGTGAAATGTGGTTGATTAATGTGCCTGAACCCTGCCATTACAGTGAATGGCACAAGCCTGCTGGCTGATTCAGAACCACGGGTCATGCCAATGACAGGATGTGACAAGCTGTTTCAGGAGTGAGACACCAGTTCTGTGCTAAGCCATGGCAGTTTGTCAGCTGAACACCATTAAACCTGTGTGGGTTCTTGGCCTTTTATGAATATGAGGAAATGCACTGCTTTACGTTTTTATTGATGTTCTGTATGTAGATCTGTACTAGGTTAGTTATAACTCTGAGGCTCCAAATACTAGAATCCACAGTTTTAATGGTTCTTGCGGTTTTAAATAACTTTTAAAAAGAAAAGCTGGCCACTTTAATGAGTGCCGTATTTGGAATATGGAAATGATGTGCAGCAGCAGAGCTACTGATAAAAATTTCAGTGACTTTGGACAGGGAGATATAAAATGCATGTAAGGACATTTTGTTTGCTCCGCTAATAGCAATTGTGTAGGTAAAATGTATTTTTGAGAATGCAATATTATCAAGCAAAAACTTGAAACTATTATCCAGACAAATTCAATTCTTAAACATGTAATTGTTCTGGCTATCTTTGTTTCTCTGCAGGGGAAGCTTGCTAACCAGGAGTCTTGCTGATATTGTAAAGAAAGAGGACTTTGTACTTGATTCAGAATATTTGGTCACATTATTAGTGATTGTGCCGAAGTAAGTTTATTCATCCTAAGAGCAGAATACAATAAGAAATATAAATCAAATAATAGATCTCCCAACTCTATATAATACTGTAAGAATGGCATAATGAATTTACTTGGGGCTTTCCTGGATGAGCAAACAGAACTGTTAAGATGCTCAGGAGAGACAAGTGAGCTTCTGTGCCTGCATTCCTTTATCCACAAAAACTCCTCATAAGGACTGCTGAGTGGTCATGAATTTCTGAAAAAACTGGAGATTAGATTTATATCTCTTATCCAGTTTTTGCTATGACTAGTCATGTTCCAGATGGTATCCTTATGAAAATAAGTGCTGAGTAAAAACATGACTTGTTTTACATTAGAAGACTTAATAATTAAATTGTCCTGGTTAGGACTGTGCCAACTTTCACCACTTAATGAGTGAACTCTTTACTGCTTTGCTCTGCACGTTTTTACATTGCCTGAACACTGATTTTTTTTTTTTTT
>VYXF01002727.1:0-24704 GCA_013397295.1 Polioptila caerulea | reverse complement strand
TTTTTTTTTTTTTTTTACTTACCTAAGTCTCTGCCATTGGAACCCTGCTTGTGTCCTGTCAAAGGCTTGCTGGGGCAGCAGGCTGTTTATTTGAAATGTTTTAACAACAGAAACCTCATGTTTTCCCCTGGCCAAGGAAAGTGGTGATACAGATGCCCTCAAAACTGTTGTAAAATGAGAAAATGGCCCTTGACTGTCTTTCTGGAGCTGCAAGCAAAGAGAGCTTCTAATTTATGAAAAGCCCACTGGCTGTCTTTACCACAGGAACCATTAGAGTCTGTCACATGTCCAACTCTGGTGAAGGAAAAACAGTTTTGCAGTGGCTTTAGCAGAAAGCAGGTGATGAGAGTATCTCAGCTGCTACTTTTCTTTGACTTGTTTTTGTGGTTGGAAGGATGGCACCTCTTCGCAACCAACTCCAGATTCGCAGGGCTTCCAAAATTCACAGTCCTTCAGGAAAGTGCAGGACCCTTGGGAATCTGTTTATAATTGTGAAAGAAGTATTCCTCTGCTCAAAAGAGCAGAGTTGCATGAGGAGTTTCTGATTAACCTTGACAGTTAATTCCATTTGGTCCCCTGAGATCTGTACTTAATGATGATTTAATTTCATAGTTCTTTGATTTAAAAAATGTTACACTTGTAAACCGATATGAAGACTGAAAATATGTTACTTTTGCTATCGCTGTAGTTTTTTTATCAATAATTATAAAAACAGCCTGAGGAGAACTGAGCGTTTCTCAAGCCTTGTGTATTTCTGACAACCTACACCTGACATGTAAGATCTGATGATTAAGATGTGATGATTTTTAAAAAGAACCAATTTGATCCATTCATCTCAGATTAAAAGATAACCTGTGTATTCTCTAGGTTAAATTACAATGACTGGGTTAAGCAGTATGAAACACTAGCAGAGATGGTTGTACCACGTTCCAGCAAGTAAGTGGTTAAATGCTAAATCTCATATTTGCATGTGCTGTGTTTCAGGAGTGTTCTTTATCTGTAAAGACTTTGAATTTTAAAGATTGGTCAAAAACTTGTCAATATGTCTAGATTTATAGTTTTATCTGATCAAATAATTGAGCAAAGATTCAAATGAACTCCAGGGTTAACAAAGTTATCAAACTGAACTTTTGTGAGAAGACTAAGAGAATTGAAAAATAAATCTAGTTCTGTCCAGCTATATTCAGCTTCTAGCTGGAGTGTGGTGGAGATGAGCAACAAATGCTGGCTGCTGGCCTGTAAGCTTTAGGTGTGTATTCACAGGACTTGTTTCGAGTTGCATGAACTCTTTGACAACTTCCAGAGAATGGAGTACTGGAAGTATAATTGGTTTCATTGTACACAAAGAAAGGTAGCTTGTCTCTTTGGGTCCCTGCTATCAAGCTGGTGCTAGGTGCTGTGGTGGGCAAGATTAAACCACTTTAGCAATCTTGTAACCACATCAAAGATAAAGTCCACATGTAGCACAAAGCACTGATTTGTGGGTAATTTTAACTGACAGACTGAGGTTTTGATCAGGCAAATCAGATATTACGGGTTCTGTGCCAGTTAAAAAATCTGAACTTGCTGTGGACAGCTTCACATTTGGAGAACCTGCTAGTGGTTCTTATTTAATTTTAGTGAAACCATGGCCTAGGGCTAGCTTAAGAAAAGGCAGCTTGTTAAACTGTTGGATAATACTGGTGTTGAAGACAGGATGACATTGCAGAACGGTCTAAATCTGTTCAAGCTTTTTTTTCTAAGGTAAAGCCTCAGAACAATTTTAAGCATAAAATAGTAAATCCAGGGGTCATCTTTACAGCCTGAGAAACATTTTCTTCTGACAACCTGTATCTTTTTGTGTACTTTTCTATTTTATATCCATTTCATTTTTCTTTAAAACACATTCCTAATAAATCTGTAGTCCAAACATTTCAGTACCAAACCAACTTCAGTTGCTTTTATGATTAAATAGTTTTAATTTGACCAAATATTGCATGAAGTGTGTTTGTATGGTGAAGCCTCTGAATGTAAACTGTAAGTTGTCATCATTTATGAAGGGAGCAATTAAAAGCAGACAGTTAAATTCTGTATGAGGTTCTTAATTTGGGAACTAAATCCTGTATAATTATCTACATTTATGTCTTGCCTTGTAGCAATAAAGTACAACATGTGGTACTGTGTGACTGATCTGTGCTGACTTGAACCTGATGAATTCTGCCACTTGGTTTGTTTTCTTCCTGTGTAGTGTGCTCTTTGAGGACCAAGACAGCTACCTTTGTAATGTCACCTTGTTCAGGAAGGCAGTGGATGACTTCAAGCACAAAGCCAGAGAATATAAGTAAGGTTTATTTTGTGTGCATTCTGTCTCTCATGCTTTGAAGGATCTCTGGATAGGCACTTTTGATTTTATTCACTTCCAAATACAGATTTATGGTCCGTGACTTCCAGTACAATGAAGAAGAGATGAAAGCCGATAAAGAAGAAATGAATAGACTGTCAACTGACAAGAAGAAACAGTTTGTAAGTCTTAATAAACTGGTCATTATAGAAATGTGAGACATCTAAGACTTGTTATTACTACATAAAAATTTCATGGATTTGTGATTCAGAGAAAGCATTGTAAGGATGGCATGATGTAGCCAGCCTGTCACCCAGCTCATCTGCTCTGGGGTGATTGAATTTCCTTCCACACAAGTGCTCTTCACTGCATTCAACCAAGGGCTGGTATTGCAGCTCATAATGTTTGAAGTTTGGAAATGGACAAGTGTTTGAATTATGTAATCAGATATTACTAAAAGGATCTTTAATATAGTTAGGTCATGACAAGTGAGATGGGGAACTGAAGAGACAATGGGAGGTCTCATTAAATGTCTCTTTACTCTGTATCAAAACACTCTTGAGCCATTATGTCTGTAGTGAACTCTGTCTTTAACTTGTCTTTTATTATCATGGTACAGATAGTGACTAGCTGCTCAAACATGCATAATGAGCTGAGTCTTTTTCTGATGTTTGAATAGCTAATTTTTTTTTCCCCCTCTTCTCTTTCACAGGGGCCTCTGGTTCGGTGGCTGAAAGTTAATTTCAGTGAAGCTTTCATTGCATGGATTCATGTGAAAGCTTTACGTGTTTTTGTTGAATCTGTTTTAAGGTAATGAGGCAGATTTGAATAGTGATTTTCTTCCTAGACTTGATCAGAATTTATATCTAGCTTGAGTTTACCAAACTGAAGTATGTGGATGCTTACCTTCCGGGAAGGAGGAAGCAAAAAGTAGGGCAGTAAGAACAGCTGGTGGCAATAGCTCTTGTTGCCAGTTGTGAAATATTTGAGGTCGATAATTGTGTATCTTCCCCTTGGATACTCTTTTCACTATTGCTTTGGGAGTTACAGATACTCTGTACTTAGCAGGGAGACATATTTGCTGATTTTTAGGTTACTTTATGAGCTGCTTGTAACAAGAACTAACCACATCTTATATTTAAATGGCAAATTTGTATGGTTCAGAAGAACTATTTGGCCTTTCAGTAACATAGTTTGTCATCATGAAATGTGTGCTTTTTCTTTAAGACGTGCCTTTTGTAGTCTAAACTTTTCAGTATTAAACCACCCAATATTCTAACTAGAAAATCTATCTGCTTTTTTTCTTCATACTATCCACAAGTGTTACTAGTTAAGAACAGCTGTAGTTGTTCTGCAAAGGAAGGGCCTTTATTTTTTATAGTTGAAGATGTTCCTACCATGGTCAGAGAAGGGCAAGGTGTTTTTAGTCTTTTTGATAAGTTGTCATAATGGAGAAAAACAGAGGAGAAGAAGAAAACAAATCTCATGAACTTGCATTTGTGCTGCTATGGCCTTATTGTGAAGACAAAACTTGAGTAAAGAAGAAAGCTGAACTTGATTGGAATGTTGGCAGCTATTTCCACACTCCTAGAAAGGAGGATTAAGTAGGAACTACATTGTCTACCAAATGTGTTGTGAACACCAATAGTGTTCAAAATTTAGTCTGAGTGTTCAGATAACATTGAGAATTACACTAAATACTCAAGGATTTAAAATTATTTTAAAAATGTTTAGGCTTCTGTTTTGTTATTTTAAACTTGGAAGTTCTACTTTTTTTGATGCCTTATGAAATGTAGACAGAAGGGTTTTGCAAAAATGAAAAAGAGCAGAATTTCCTCTTCAGCAATAGGATTCCTTCTCAAAATAAAATTCTGTTTTGAATTAGGAAAGGTTTCTTTCAGCATTACCATAGTTTTCTGCTTGACTTCCTCAGGTATGGTTTGCCAGTTAACTTCCAGGCAATGCTGCTTCAGCCTAATAAGAAAACAATGAAGAAACTGAGGGAAGTTCTATATGACTTATATAAACATCTTGACAGCAGTGCAGCAGCTATCATTGATGTAAGTACTTTTTAACTGCTGCTAGTATGTTTAAATAAAGCAGAAAGTCTACTGGCATAGTTAAAAAGCTATACCTCTCCATATTCTTAATTTTCTCACAGTTCAGAGGCTTAAAAAATGCTGCTTCTGTTTTACATTTTTGCAAGGCAGATGGTATTTAAGGTTGCAACCAATATATTTGAAGAGCCGTCTGGTTTAAAAGTCACATATAATTTCTTCTTCTGCACTCTTTCCTACTTCTGATGGAAAGGTACAGACTGCAAGTTAGTGTTGTAGTCCTCTGCTGAAGAATGCTGAATCATTGTCAAAATGGAAGCAGCCTTTCCATCTGTACAGGTCTCATTTTCAAGTGTAAAACTGGTTTGTTGGGAGGCTTATTCTAGTCATTTGCTTGAAAAGCAGTGATTTTCATAGTTAAAGGTTAACTAAAGATACCATGAGTTTAGCTGAATTATAAAAGATTGTTAACATTGTATTGAATGTAATGTATTCAGGCCTTTTTGTGGAAAGATGATGTGAGACAATTTAGGTGAAAATTAAAGATGCTGAACTTCTGTAACTTTGTGGATCATTCAGCACCCTGTAACATTCTTACCAGAAACTGACAGTGTTTAGATGTAGTAGTGATGATGTGTTTACTGTAGCAGTGGTTTGAATTATTGATACAGAACTATTTAGATTTTGAAAAAGCACTTTGTATTTACTTTTGAAAAATACTGTTAGTCATTTGTCAAAGTTCTAACTTTACTTATTATTTAAACAGTCACTTGAACCAGAAGATTTAAGCTTGAAGTCTTACCTGGCCTATTTGTTTCTAAAACATATGAATATTGCATCTACTTCTTCACAGAAGTCTGAATTGTAAGAGTATAACTGGTTTCAAAACTTTTATTTGCAGGCAACTATGGATATTCCAGGTTTGAACCTCAGCCAACAGGAGTACTACCCATATGTGTACTACAAGATCGATTGTAATTTGCTGGAATTCAAGTAAAAGTTCCCTAACATGACAATCTTCTCAGTGTTGATGTAAACAAACAGAAGTGAGGTTGAAGTATAGTAATACTTTTAACATTCTACTAATCATATGCTTGCTTCTTATGTTAGGTGAATTGAAAACACTGTGGTCCATCTCTAGACATTTTCTTTTTAAAGAACAGTGTAGGTAACCAGCTTTTAATCGACTATGTCTGTAAATGTATATTGAGAGAATTGAAGTATTTATAAACAGAGTGATTTATTTAAGGAAAAGCTTATCCCTCTTTCATATGGTGGTCTATGTTAATTCCATTTACTGTTGTTTATAAAAAAAAAATTGTTTACAGAAGACTAGTGTAAATGTTCATGGCCATTTTGTTCATTTGATTTAGTAGATACAACTGTGTTAATGTTGTTGAACTGTGATGTAAAGTATGTAAAATTGGTATGAAATCGTGCTTTCTGAATGGTTTAAAATTACAATTGATGCACTGTAAACACAGGGAAAATAAACATACCTGTGCAAATGTGTCACTTTCTTGTCCCACATAAAATTGCAGATACTTGTGTCTAAACTGAAGCAATGTGTTAAGTCTTTAATAGTGCTGCATCCTGCATGCACTGGTACAGAAATGCAATTTGCTTCAGCACAAGTACTTCTAAGAGTTGCAGGAACTAATTTTGCTTTGTGCAGGAATGCTCCAGTATGTTGTTTGTCCACTATGCATATGTATGAGTGGTTTTCACGTTTATATCTTCGTGACTCTAAAGAAAAGATGTGAGGCAGTTGTTAGGAGGATGATGGCAAGCTGGGATAATGGCAAGCTGGGATAATAGCAAGCTAGGCTGAGCTGGGATTTTTTGATCATTCTTTGTTCTTTACAATCAGTTGAAGGTTGAGACTATTTTATGGCTTTGAATACTGTGCTATTAGATCTTATTTTTTTTAATTGCAACATCTGTTCTACCACACAGGGAATATGATGGCTTCCTTTTAATGTAGATAGAGAGGAGTTATGTATTTCAGTATCAGCTATTACAAGTATTCTACCTTTCTGAGTAGCTAAATATGCAGTAAAAGCTGCAGTACTGTTTAAAACTGACTTTAATCAAGAGTGAGACTGGAGGAGTGCTGATTTGTCAAAATTAATATTTGAAGTAACCACTGTATTCTTTTCTCATTTAGTCCGTAACTGAAAACACCACTGCTGTGGCTCCAAGCAGTATAGAGCTTTCAGCTGTGGGATCTCTAACCATAACCCAGCTGCAGCTTTCAGGTATTGGCTAACTTTGTAAGCCTACATTGAGATCTCTAATTATTAAAAGGGAAGGCTAGCTTTTGAGTGCAAGAGTTGCATCTAGCTTCTGATTTTGACAGGGTTTGATGTCTATTAAAATATTTGCTGTGTAAATTTATATTTGCTTTTCTTCCTGTTTTCATAGACAGAAAGGGAAATAGTGAGATCATGTGTCCTGTTGTGGTCACATTTCTGCTTTTCCCACTCCTCATTTCCTTACAGAAGATAACAGCTGTTCACTGTGTTGTCCAGGTTAGAGTGTGCCCAAGTGGAACAGTTTTCCCTTTTATTACCCGGCTCTGCCTCTTCCACTGGCTTTTGTTACTGTTGCACTCCAAGGTCCCCACCTTGGTTCTGAGCCCGCTGTAACAGGCGTCCTGCTTAAAGGTAAAGAGGGTTTTTATGTCCTGCCTCTCTGATCACAGGAGGAATCAGGCTAAACTGCTGTCTCTGTTCTTCACCTTGGTTCTCTTTTGATTTTGTTTTCAAAGCCATTCTACAAACAAGTGTGGGTAAGGGCTTAGGTTTCCAGTAAGTATTGTATGAAATGCTTTGCTGTGTGTTTGACCCTGCTCAAGATGCTGGTGCCTGCTCAATCAGCCTTAGATCCTTCTGAAATGAATGGAAGCAAAGGGCAGGTGGACAATAGAATGGCAGCACCATCCAAAGTGAGGGATGCAGTCAATGTGCTGAAAAACAGAGGGATGTGGAAATGCTGGAGAAATGGGCTGACAGGCACTTCATGGACTTCAGCAAAGAGAATTGCCAAGTCCAGTGCTGGGGGACGAATAACTCTTACACCCCAGTCTGGGCTGGGCATGGACTAGCCAGGAAGCAACACTGCAGAGAGGGAGCTGGGATTGCTCATAGGAAACCAGTTGTGCTTGTGGCCAGCCATCTCTTGGCATGGCTGCTAGCAGGAGGGTAGCCCTCCTTCCCCAGTATTTGGCACTTGTAAAGTCATGTCTGGGCTCTAGAGTGCAAGAAAAGGGAGTACCACAATGGAGAAAGTCCAGGGGAAGCTACCCAAGTTTGTCAGGGAGGGGGAGCATGTGACACTATGCCTGAGAAAATCCTGTCTCTGCATGCTGGGGAAGAGATGGGAAAAGCAAAAGGCAGATTTTCCTGATACTTACAACTGCCCAAACAGCAGATACAGAGAAGATGGAGCCTTCTGATGTGTCTGAGCACTTCTCAGAGGTACATGGCATTAAGGAGAGGCAAAGGATACAAGTCTAAATATGGGAAATTCTCACTGGAGGCTGAGTTGACCTTGGCTGGTGGCCAGTTACCCACCATCTGCTCTCTCACTACTCCTGCTTGATGGGACAGGGGAGAAAACAAGGTGATAAAGCTCCTGAGTTGAAATAAAGCTGTAGAGATTGTTTACCAGTTACTGTCACAGGCAAAACGGGCTAGACTTGTGGAAGATGGGAAATCTGGAGTTGCAGAGGTTTATTACCTGTTCAAGAAGATTTGGTTTGTGAGAAGCAGACAAATAGTGAAACACCTTTTTCTCTTTTTTTCCTCAGCTTAACTCCTTTACTCCTAACCTCTGCCCTTCTGTCCAGCAGCTTAGAGGGATGGGGAATAGAGGTTATGATCATATGTTCATAATAATTCCTCTCTGCATTACCTTCCTCCTCACACGTTTCCTCTGCTCCAGCACGGCTCCTTCCACAGGCTGCAGTCCTTCAGAGTAAACCTAGTCTAGCACAGATCCTCTGTGGGTCACATTTCCTTCAGGGCTTGCCCACCTGGTGTGCTTTGGGTCCTCCAAAGGCTGCAGTGTGGATATGTGCTCTGGCACAGACCTCTAATTAGGCTGCAGGACGGTTCCTGCTCCACTGTGGTCCCCTCTGTGGGCTACAGGGAAATAAATAACCTGCAGTGCATTTCCTCTCAATGATGTATCTAGTTTGGCATTAACTGTGGCTGAGTTGACTCAAAATTGCTGTTTAAAAGAAGGGAAGATTGCAGAGTATTAAATATTAGTATCCTTATATTTAGGATATCGTTGGGCCTCTCTAGTGGTGAAGAGAGATATTTTGGATACAGGAGCTGGGAGTCAGTGTGTCAGATTTGATTTATGGGGAAAATCGAGAACCAAACCCACATCGTTTTACAGTTTGTTGTATTTCTGTGGTTCTTCAAAGATTTCTGGCAAATGAAACAAGGTTAAAACTGTAGAAATGGAAATTTTTCATTTTGTTTCCAAGAAGCATGCCAAATGATTAGGTTAGAGAGTAATTTGTGGAAGAAATGAAAAACGTAGTATACTCTGGAATGTGAGGAGTATGGGAATTTTACTTTTCTTATAATTAAGTAACAACAGATGATTTGTCTTAATAGAGAAAGCAGACATAACTGGTTTACATGTCTGTAATCAAAGTCTGAAAAGAGGAGATAGCTGCTGCACAGCAGAAATATCTAAAATAGCAATGTACTAGTCTTCTAGTAAATTTAACATGGATCTTGGAATGCTGATGAATGCTGTTTGAAAGCTCAGAAGTAAAACTTAGTAATGAAATTGTGTGACAAAGCAATACCTGCAGTGAGTTCCAGGATTACCAAGACTAGGAAAAAGAATGAGCAGAGAACTGGGGAGAGGCAGAGGGAATGTGCAGTTAAGCAGACCTGGTAACTCATTACTGAGCAGGAAGGGGCTGGGGGAGCATCACCACAGCTGAAGTCAGAGCAGGAGAGGATTTCAGTTAACTTTAAGGAAAATGAACCACCACAGACTTGTTGGAAGAAAAGAAGCATCACTGTCTTGAAGATGGGCAAGAAGAGGATCTGGGGAACTTGACTGGGCAACCTGACCTTGATCCCAGCACGGCTCCTTCCACAGGCTGCAGCCAAGGACAGGAAGGTGATTAGGGGTAGTCAGCCAGGATTTGTGCCTTACTGACCTGATGGGCTCCTGCAGTGTGATAATTGGGTCAGTGCATGAGAGCAAAGCAGTAGATGTTTATTTTTGTGGCCCTTGATGCTGTCTCCTGTGGCATCGTTGGCAAACTGATGGAGTACAGACTAGGTAAATGCATGGTGAGGTCGACTGAAAAGTAGGTGAATTTATGGGGCCAAAGGCTTGTAATCAGTGGGACAAAGTCCATGCAGAAGCCACTAGTTACTACTGGTGTATCCCAGGGTTCAATACTGGGGCCAGTATTTTTTAACATTTTTGTTAATTACCTGGGTGATGGGACGGTGCACCTTCACCAAGTTTGCTGGTGACACAAAACTGGGAGGAGAGGCTCATATGCCAAATGGTCCCTGTTCAGAGGCCCTCAATACACTGCAGAAATTGGAGCATGGGAGTTTATGAAGTTCAACAAAAGGGAAATGTCAAGTCCCACATCTGGGGAAGAATACCGTATTGGCCACATACCAGTACAAACTGGTAGCCAACTGGCTGGGAAGCATTTTTGCAGAAAAAGGACCCAGGGCTCAGTTTGGAAAAGCTGAGCAATGAGGCAGCAGTGTGCCCTTGTAGTGGGGAAGGCCAGCAGCACACCTTAGGAAGAGCACTGCCAATGGGTTGAGGAGGGTGATTAGTCCCTTCACCTCAGCACGAAGGAGACCTCCACAGCTTGGCAGTACTTGAGGTTGGCAGGCACCGCTGAAGACCATCATCTACTCCTCTTCCTCAAGCAAGATCAGGAAGAACAGATTGCTCAGAGCCACGTCCTGTACGGGCATGAAAATCTCCACAACCCTCTCTGTGCAATCTTCCTGGTGTTCAAACACCCAGGTAGTAAAACTGTTCTATTTCGACAGAACAAGATGTGTCTCTGTTTGGGCACCACTGAGAAGTCAGGCTCCCGCTTTACACCCTCCCATCAGTATGAATAAACATTGAGACTAATTATTTTCTTGAGCAGAGGGTAGTGATATATACTCTGCAGTGTTCAAGCACTTGTTTTCTGGGGCTATTTTTATTTTAAGGAATATAGCACTTGGACATGGCAATGCACAGAGACCAGCAGATGTGGAATCTTTGTTTTGGTTTCTTTTTTATTATATAATATTCTTAGATACTTAGCATTTAAACCTCTATATTAATGCAGTTTTCATAAAGATGTTGATGATCTTGAAAGCTCTCTGAAAGATAAATGTATCTATGATCTGCTGAACTATTAGATATAGTTCAGGCAGTGACTGGTTTCTGAGAAGTGTTTAGAAAGTGACTTCTTCCCAGATATCTTTGTACATTAATTGTGGTCTTTCTGGCAGAATTCCCACTGTAGAAGGGATGTTTGAATTGTGCTCCATCACTTATGTCAACAATTGCAGTGTTTGTCTTCCGCCCAACCAGGACTGGATTCTTAGAGTGAAAGACTCTAATATTTGCCAGCAGCCTAGTATTTGTTTCCAGGCAGACAGTGTGTAGTTTATCTTATACTGACTTAAATATCTTTAAGAGCACAATTGGTGAGATGAGTCAGAGGCAAATGGTATCATGGTTCACTTCATGGGAATAGGATCCTTGCCTGGGATCACTTAATGTTCCTTACAAGTCGCTCTCTGCTGTGGCATTAACGGCAAGAATCACGGATGGACTAAATCGTGAATGTTTCCTCTTGCAGAGGTTTGGGGGTTGTGTTTCACCAAGAAGCTCACATTTTGTAGGCTCTGGGGAAATACAAATGTAATACTTGAATTCCTGAAACTTCACTGAGTAGAATGTGGTTTCCTCGAGGTTCTTTGGAGTCTGTGAGTAGGTTGTTGCAATCCTGTGTTTCCCTGAGACACTGGGCAAGATGGTGGTGGTGGCTGGTCTTGGGAAGCTGTGGCTGTGTGGACACTTTTGGACAGTCCTGCATTGGACAGAGCCAACAAGAAAACTACATTAAGCAAAAGGAGATGGTGGAGAGCCAGCTTTGAACAGATGACAACACTTTCATGCTAAAGGGTTACAAAGAGCCATGTGAGTGTGCACACCATTGTAGGACTGAAGCTTGGTTTTGGCCTCACTATCACTTTTCTGGAAATGTAGTGGGTTTAGCTTTTGTCCTCTGTAGGCTCATCAAGGACCTCTCCTGTCTAAGTCTGAGTGCATGCTGTCACGTCTCCTTGAGGAATTGCTTTGGTTGCATCACCTGCAGAAATGAACTCTGTATTTTTCACCTCTAGAGAGCGACCTCGAGCTGCTCTCGAATAATTCCGGGGTAAAGCTCTCGTGAAGCCTTTGCTGAAATTTGAGTTTGAATTGAAGTGTTTGGTCTTTGAATGTGGTCTCAGTACCAAAGAAGTTTTTAATATCGTCCATAATTATGTAATTACTTCCCCATACTCTCTAAAGATTTATGTGGTGTCAAGCACATATCTAGCTTCTCACTGAAGAACCTGGAACAATTGGCATGTCCCAGTGGTGGAAGAGAATTCTGGTAGACTCAGAATTGCTACTTAAAATGGTATATGTCTAGTTTAAGGTATATTAGGAGATTTCAGTATTTTAAAAATAGATTCTTTGACTACACTGTTTGCTAGTACTGTTTATTTTACCAAATATTAAATGGAGGAATTTGAGGGATCACATGTATTTTCCATCAAAGCAAAAGTCTTCAGCTTCCAACCTTCTGTACCATCTCCTTTTGCAGTGTTCAACCCTGCTCCACACCCATGGCAACAGCAGTGATCCTGTAGCTGAGGGCTGTAGAACTTTAATGCAAACCTTTTAATCTTCTTCTCTTTTTAAATAGATTTGTGAGTTTTTTGATGTGTGAAAACATTCCTGTAGTTCTTGAGCTACTAAGTTTTCTTTCCACAACAAATTTAGATTTTTAAATCAAATACTCAAAATGTAGGGCTTTGATAACTTCTAGTAGAGCCTGGCAGAAGGTTGCCTTTTCCTTTCAGACTCCTCAGGAGGAATTCCTGGTCTCTGGGGACATGTGGGAATCATGACACAGTTACTTTACCTTGCATGTTTGTTTTGCCATTCTTGTATAAGCAATAGCATCAGTCCAAAACAGATCAGCCACCTGGTCCAGCTGAACCCCACCTGTTTTCCCGTGTCCTGGGTACCTCCTTTGGGTAAGAGAAAACAGACAAGCTGTTTTCAACTGGACTTCACCTGAAAACATGATGGAGAAAGCAACTGTTAGAAGTGTCACTCTGGGTCACATGGGGCAATCTCACTTGGTAAGGCCCTGCTTCCCACAGCAGAGCAGCCAGGAGCTTCCCACTCCTGTTCTGCTCTGTCACATCACCTTGGTTACATTACTCTGTCACAGGTCATTGCATGTTCCTTACTGAACCTCTTCTTTGTCCATCTGCAGCTCCAACTTTCCCTTTCCCCCCCTTTTTTCTGCTCCTCCCTTTCCTTGTTCCTCTTGTATTTATGAACTGTCACTCTACCAGAGGCTGTAGTTTTGAATGTTTTCATGTTGCTAAGTGATATTTTTCCTCTCTTCTCAACAGCCTGGTTTTCTTAGAAGTGTTTAGTACCTGCAGTCCCCAGTTGGTTGCCCTAAATTCAGATGCATTTTTATCTTTATCTCCCATAGCTAAACAACAGCTGAACTTGCCACATTGACCCTTGTGAAAGCTTGTAGTCGTTACTATTTTCTTGGACAGTACTGTTTCAGAACTGGTTATGTTTCTCAGTGTATTTGTTGACTGTGTTGTGTGTTGTTTCAAGAAACTTGGAATATGCTCTTAAGGGCATCTCCAACCTGGACCAGGCTCTGGAGCATGTGACTTGAGGCCCATCACGCTGCAGCAGTCATCAGTGCCCCAAAGTATTGTGAAGCAAAGGACAGGCTGATTATTTGGCTAAGCTACTCATTATGCTCCACTGATTTAAGGTCTGGAAATATTAAATTACATATGGATTTTTAACTACTAATGGTACAGCAAGTAATCAAGATGAAAAGACAGTTTTCACCAGCTATTGGGAGTCAAACTATCCATAAAAATTCCAGTTACCCCTTGTGAAACTGTGGATCAGAGTTACTGAAGTCAGTGTTCTTTCAACTTAATTCAAGGTTAAATAGGTGTCAGGAAAAAAACAAACATGAAAGCAGGCATCATGAGCCTAGAGGAATGCAATAGGAAGAACACAGCAGATGCAGCCAGAGAGAGTTCATCCCCAAGTGGCAGGTCTGTGCTGCTTCTGGACCCTTGTGGGAGAGGTGTGAGTGCCACTTGGGCACCACAGAGGCTTTGTTGGCCTGTCACTGATCCACTGGGCATTCAGATGGCTTAGGAGTGCTCAGCATCATTAGAGACACTGTAAGGCCAAATTTAAATTTATTTTTTCAGACATGATGAGTAATCTGTGCATAGAGAGAAACGTCTGTGATGCAGAGCCCCAGCCTGCAGGAATTCCTTACTGTCATTTGCTCTAAACTAACAAGTATTTTTGGCTTCTTTCTTCCCCCAGCAGATAATTTCCCATTTAAAACAGTGTTGAAGCAGTGGGATGCAGTTACTGTGCCACTGCTGTTACCTGCACACTGACAGCCTGGTGTGGAGTGCCATTGTAGCACTTGCTGAGTGTATTTCCACATGTGAAAAGGATTCGTTCTGACACCATTGCTGTGCTGCTGCATCCTGGCTCTACACCAGTGAAACTATTACATCAGCAGAGCCTTGTAAGGGCTCGTGTCTGCACTTACAGAGACACTGTAAAACATCAGATTTTATCTCCTGCTGCCAACAAAGTCTGAAATGAATAATGATGAACTAATGATTGTGCTAAATAGCAAATCAGTGTCACATTTTTAACTGGGGTCCATAACTTTGAAGAACAAAGCTTGTATCAATTTTACTTCATCAGAACGAAACAGAAATAGCAAGTTTCTTCTGGAATACCAAACTGGTGTAATATGAATTCTTCACTTGAACTGTCCAAAATGCTTAGTTTCTAAAAATGTGTGACACACCTGTGGTGGCTACATTTTCATAAGAATTTAGAAAAATGCTCGAAAGTACATGTCTATGAAGATCTTTGTTACCAGCTAGAGGTGCTTTTCATCCGATTTCCCTCTGGTCTTCACCTGGGTTTCTCACCTTGTGGAAATGCAGTGGTTTAGGAAAACATCTTTTTCCAGCTTTGGCAGAGAGAGCTTTGGCTGACTCTTTTGCAAAGGACTTCTTCCTCCTCTGAAGATATGAGGTAGTCCAGTGGCACTGTAGATGAATGAAGATGGATGAAAGAACCAAACCTTTTGGAATTGTGTCTCTGAGGGGACAGCACTAAAGCCATCTTGAAACAGCAACACACCTCCTGGGCTTGGATGTGTTTTTTGTAGATGCTAAGTAGGAATTTACTGCCACCATTTTCAACCCTGTGGCTGCTGTGGCAGTCTTTAGTAATACAAACAACAATTTTAAACCAAATACTCTGGGTGTTTTTAAGTGGGACCAAACTCTGTGGAGAATTGATAATTAAACTATTTAGGAAGACTTAGCCCAGAAGATATCAGAATGGATTATGGTACATGCATTTTGGTATTTTTCTAAAAATTACTGTGGTTAGTGCTGCAAAGCAATGGTTTCCAAATATTTTAGGATATTTTCTAATGGAAAATATATTAGGGCATTAATTAGGTAAAAATAACTTTACATTCTTTAAAAAAAATACATAAATCTAAAACTGATTTTTAATAATTATTAAATATTTCAGCTGGCCTTATTAAAAGGTATTACTTAAGACAGATAGAAAAGGATTCTCTTTTGTCTCTGTGAAAAAAGCTGTTGTAATAAAAAAGCACGTTTTTCATTCAAGCACTTCAAACTTGGAGCTAAAATGAGCAGGTTACATGCCATCCCCATTTCAGTTAATGATCTCTTGCCACTTGTTTCTGTCAGACTTGGATTGCACTCAAAATGCTAAATCAAACCTGTAATTTTCCTGTTCTGCTTTGCTGAAGGACAGTTCAGGCTCCTGATTCAGGCCTTTGTACCACTCGTTGTCTCTCACACAGCTGACCCCAAGGAATGTAATAGTCAAACCAGAATAATAATACAAAATCCATTTTTGTTTGAAATAACTATGTGGATACATTATTCCTCTTTAACAATTTCCTAATTAAAATTTTAGAAAAAAACTCAACCAGAAATCAAACCCACAGCGACTCCCTCGACAAAAAAAACCCAAAACCCACAAACAAACTAACAACCCAAAAAACCCAAACCAAAACCAACAAACCCACCACAAGAGGTCCTTCTCAACAATGAAATTCAAGTTTCAGAAGATAGTTGTGAATTTCACTGGAAGTGGACCAGCTGCTTTACAGAACTATTTTATTATGTAATTAACTATCTTTTTTAGGTAATTGCTTACACCTTGTCTTATCTTAAGTGAATATTGGCAAAGGACAATATCTCAAATGCATTTTGAAGTAGCCAACGTTTTTGCATAACATGGCAAAGGAGCCAGGATGTGAGCATTTCCTGCAAAAGAATGGGAGGAGCAGGGTTAGCAAACAGAAGGCAGCTTAACCAAAGTGTGAAATTCAGCTCTAGACAGCAAAAATGATGTCTGCATGTAAGCTGGCTGTCTCAGCTCTCACCATACACAGCCTGAGGAGCAGTTTGGTAGTGCTGTGTGAGCAGGGGTGTCCAGTGCCATTTCAAACACCACAAGGCAGCTGAGATCTGCTGGTGGAATCACAGAATTGTTTGGGTTGGAAAAGACCTTTAAGATAATCAAAGGTAGGATGATGGGTAAGACATGGGGCCAGTGGGAGGCCCATATCCATCTAGATTCTACCTGGATCACTAAATGCTTTGTTTATCTGCCTGAATCCCCTCTGGCTGAGCAGCTGAACTTCTCTATTCCTTACATCTCCATGGACTGTAGTGGGCCATAGATAGGGTTCCAACCTCCTCAAGCTGCAGTTCTTACCTGGAGCTCTCTGCAAATCACTGTTTTACTAACCTGCTTTGTTTTTTTTTTTTTTTTTTGCTGTTGCTTTTTAACCTTTCCTGAAACTTCTTAAATTTGTGGGGGTTTTCCCTATCCTTATGGTGAATTGCACACAGAATGTGAAACAAAGCTGCTGCCAAGTGTGAACCTGGCCAAGCACTGAGTGCACTGGGATTGTATCAGTGATCCAGCTCTGGTCAGGCACTGCAGTTCCAGGCTCATGGCTTTGTTTCAACCATCAGGTGTGCAAAGAGCAAACACTTGGTGCCCTCCCAGCTGCTGCTCTCCTCTGGGGCTGGCTGACTCGGACTGCTCTGCTTGCACAGGTGTAGCACAAAACAGCCACAGCACACAGCAGGGGCAGAGTGAAGCTGAGTGAACACCTGGGCACTGAAGGATGTCGTGGATAGACCTAATGGACAAAGACATGACACCCTCCAGCAGCATTTTGGTCCACAGCACAGCTCCTGCTGAAAAGAGCAGCTGGGTGAATCAAAAATTCAGAGAATGTTCTCAGCCTGAATGAGCCCATGCCTCCTCAAAAGCAGCTTGGATACTCCTCAGGATAGATCTTCCTGAGCGACCTTTTTGCTTCTATACATATCCCAGCTTTTATACATAGGTCCCAGTTGGTGTACTGGCACAGTAGCCCCTACAATGTGTGTATTTATTTTGCCAGCACACAAAGGCTGGAATATTCCCTTTTTGCAGGTTTGTAAATGAGGCAGAGGACTAACCTTCCAAATTTCTGGATATGTTCAGATTTGCAAATACCTCCAATCTCAATTAAATTTAAGCCCAAATATTCAATGACACTTAAATGTTATTTACTCATGTTTAGACACAAAGCATGCTAGTGCAGAGAACCATGGAATTAATAATTTAATAGAATTACTCAAATAAATAGGAATGCATTTAGTTATTTACTATCATCACCAAGTGCTTCCTCAAGACTGAGGTAGCGTCTTAGTATAGGAGAATAACTAACTTTTCTAAAAGAAGGTTATCTTTGTTTTTCTTTCCCGAACTGATGGACTTCCCACTGCAGTTTGTTTGACTCTGGAGTTAAAGAGTGTAGCAATTTTAAACTGAGGGAAATGAATCTGTCTTAAGTCAAGCAGCCCTTGAGTTGTCACCGTTTACAGACACCATTTACAGACTGTCACATCATAGCAAGCTGAGATCAGTGGCACCTTATGTTAATTTGCAGATGAATCAACTCTTTAAGATACAAATTAATGAAACTGATCTTAAGAGAGCAAGAAAAATCTTAGCTGAAGAGGGAAACCTCTATCATAGGAAAAGGGCTTGGTCATTTGATGGAGAGGCAGCCCTTGCAACTCGGCTTTTCTGCTCCATCTGTAAGGGAAAGGCTTCTGGCAAACGGAGCTCAACCAGGCAGGGCCGGCTCCGCGTCCGAGAGGAAAACACAGCGGTGTTGTCGTCATTCAGAGAAGGAGTGGAAGGAAGAAATAAGTAATCTGCTAAGATGGGAATGGTAATGGAAATATATTTTGAAACTGATGTAAATCCTGTTTGGTGACGTGCTGGTGAGTCACGGGGGTGGGTGGAAGTGATTTTGCATAATAACAGTATCATCTGCTCTCTGCACCAGCAAACACGGGCTCTGTGCAGCAGCCAGTGAGTCATATGCTGTGTACCAACCTAAAAGGGGTGAAGCCTCAAAATATTTACAGTTGCATTTCACATCTCAGTGCTAAAATGCATTGGGAGTGGGCACGGGTAGTGCACAGCTATTCTGGTTTTCCCTGGACTGACCACATCCAACCCAGGAGTCAAAACTTTGGAGGAATGTTAGGAAGATGCTGCTCTAGGCTCCACAGTGTTTAGACAGAATAAAAGAGGACAGACATGAACAGGAGAACAGGATCTTTCAGAATTAGCATTTATAAAGGATGAGGCTGAATTCAGAATAATTGTACTGAGGTAAATTTTCAGTGGTTCTTTCAAATAAGCTCAGCAGAAGCACTGGAGCTCAAAGGGAGACACATGCACAAAAGGTTGTGCTGAAGCTTAGAAATATTCACAAGTACTTACTGAATGGAGATTTTTTTGGTCTTTTTTTCTTTTTGGAACATTTTATTTTTTAGATGTCAAAATATGCTTTAAAATTCAGCATGATTGCTCTTCATTAGGCTCTTACACACTGGTAACACAAATGTAATTAAGTCCTGCCGGTTTCCATGTCCTTTTTCCTGTCCTCTTGGCACTGAAGGGAACAGGAAAAAAAGCCTAGAAAAAGAAGACAGCAAAATATTGTATTTGACAGGTTTATAGTTGACTGAGTAGACTGTGTATATGTAGAATTTAAAATTCCTCTACTTACAGAGCTTTCCTAATACAGAACACAACTAATGGAGTGTCTGACTACTTCCTTTTTAATTGCATTTAGATTTTCCTGCACTGTTGCTTTAGGCTGATAGAGCATCTAGTCTATATCAAAACAGAAGTATTATCTATAAACAATTAAAATGTGGCAGTACCTGCTTAATTTTGTAATATTCACAGAGAGAAGAATGCATCCAAAGGAAAAAGTCAAAGATATTTTAATTAAGACTTGGGTATTAGGGCCATAAAATTTCAGGCTCACTCTGCCAGGAGCAACTGAAGTGATAAATGTTTACCCAGTATGATACTTAGTTACATAAAATACTGGTTTCATAACTAGGTTTTATGATTTACCTTCTTAATTAGGAACAAAGTGTAGTCTTGGAACAGAGTACAAGGTAAACAGATTTTATGTGGAGGAGCTCTGCAGAGACTTGGGTAAATGAGAATAAATCCATTACTGCTCTGTGCTACAGTTCTGTTTGCAGTCTGAGTTTTCCAGGGACCTTACAGTTGGTGCCAGGGTTGGCTTCTGAGATTCTTTTTGGATTGATTTGTGCCCTTGTAGGGCCAAACTCACTGCCTCTTTCTGCTGGGGAGTACCCCGGTATTTTGAGCCTCTCTCTGCATTATCCTTTCTTACTAACACTTATTGTCCTTGCTGGATATTACACTTGATGGTCTTTATTTAGATGCCTTAATCAATAGATAATTAAACACTTTCAAATTAGGCCTGGTGCACAGCTGACAATTTTTTTCCCCCAGAAATAATTTCTTTCACTAGCTGCCAGTTTATTTGAACAAGCCTGGGACACCCAAAGGGACTGGAGGAAGACCTTGTACCTTCTTTAAGGAAGAGCTCTCAGCTGGGCTGTCACAGCCTAGCAATACTTTGTTGGATGTGTTTCCATGGGTGGTTATTGCACCTTCCAAACAGTCTGGTGAAGGGAATGGCTGCTTAGAAGAACCAGCAGCTCTCGATGTGACCAAGTGATACAGCCAAAGCTTCTTTATTGTGATATTTTTCAAACCTCCTTTTCTACTGATCCCTTTGAACTATTGGAACTCACAGGAAACTAGGAGATATTTTCCATGAGGACAAATACACCTAGGCATTAGCAAGCATGCTATCCCCTGAGCATCCCACTTTGCTGGAAACCTGGGAGCAACCATCACCCAGTCACTGCCTCTGTGCAGTGGCAGCAATCTCCTTTCTATCCTTGACTGCAAATGGGTAACTCGGTGTTCCAAGAGCAGCAAAGGGCGCTGCTGCTCAGTTCACAAATGAAGCAAATCTCCTTGTGCAGCTTTGGAATGTTGGAACTTCCAATGTGTCAGAAGTTAGATGGGGCAGACCTAAGGATTTGTCTTTCCACATACTGATTTTGAAGATTTCTGTTCACACAGCACAAGAAAAAGCACGATGCACACTGTACAAAGATGCACATCTGCCCCTATTCTCAGTCATAAGGTGTCAGTAGGATGCCATGCAATGAGGACACTTTGATGCCTGCTATGTAGGTTTTTTGGTTTTTCACTACTTGCTGGGAAAGTGACTATGATTATATTGATCCTAAACTTCCCACCTTACAGTTTGTCCACTGGGAAACATTCCTTATTCACAAGGGAAGGAGACTGGACCCTGACAGGTTCAGCTCAGCATTAAAGTCCAGCTGTGGTTCGAAGGCTGAGAAAGCTGAGAAGAAATGACCACAAAATTTCCTTGATAGTACTCCATCACAGGAAACTTCTGTGCTGCCAGACTACAATTATTCACAATTAGGAATCTAGTCAATTATTATTTTGAAACAAAATTGAATGGTTCAGATGAGGGAATCCAAGGCCTTGCTCTCTGACTCTGTGAAATTGGAATTTGAGGTTCTGTTTCAGAGTAATTTTCAAACATGAAAATGATGCAGTGGAAGAGTAAGTTAATTTACTTCTCTCTATTTATGAGCTGTTTGGAGACATCAAACCTTCACATGTAGCTAGTATTGAACATCACCCACACTTGTCCAGGAAGCTGTGAATACTAAACTGAAAACTTTCTTGGCTTGAATGGCCATATCAGATAAACGAAAGCTACTATTTCCTTGTTGAAAGAAATGCATAATTAATGCAGGGCAATGGGGAAATTATATGGTATAAATTCAAGAACTTTCAAAGAGTGTTGCTTGAGAAATCAAGGCAAGCAAATTATATTTTTCAAGTGTTCACAATAGTAAAGAGGAATGCTCATTCATTTACTCATATAAACAATGTGAAAGCTGCAGAGGCAATCTTGCTTCCAGGCATATTGCAAGTTGGGAGTGATTATGTCAAATGGGTATAACACAGCTAAACAATTCTATTTCTCCTCAGATACACATATCAATACATTGCTAGAAAGAAAAGGTTTTAAATCCAAATTCTTCTCTCCCTTCTAATAATGTCCTTGAACCACAGGGATACTGAGTAGGTCAGTAAACTGATCTGCTGTCTACTTTCTGGGGTGAAGAGAACAGATTTGTGAGAAAAGCTGGGGCCTGAAATCAGATTTAACACCATCTAATAAAACAAGCAGAGAAGCTGCCCCAAAAAATGAAGAGAGGCAGGACATCTCCTAAACCTCCTATTGCTTTTTCTGCATCTAACACTGAAATGGTCATTGGGATACAAAAGAATTGATTGACTCATTATCACCAAAGGGAAAATTAATAATAGGTCCTACAATAATTACGTATGGATTTTATGAGGAAGAGTTTCCTTTCATTATTTTAAACCTATTTTACAGGTAAATGTAAATTCCCTGAGATCCCCTTCCCTTGTTCATCCCCTGCCCATCCTCTCCTTTTACTTCCTACTCCCATTATTTCAAGTATTTTGAAAGCAGCATACACAGAGCAGACATCACTGGCAGCATGAGGAGGAAAAGCTCAGTGAGGAGCAGGCAGCACAAAACCAGAGCAGCTAAAATGCAGTCCAAGCACCACTAATAGGATCTGTGGGACACCACCCTTTTTTAGCAATTAATGAAGAGAGGTCAGATTTTAATGCCTTAATAATCTCCCAGCGTGAGGGTAGCAGCATGACAAATTAAACTTGATCCAAAAAATTGCATTTTTAATCCCTCTCCTTCTGGGCTACAGCACCTCAGGTGCTGAAGTAAAGGAAGAAAAATAAATTATAAAATTTTTCCCCTCAAGTGTTCAGCAGATTTTCATTTTTCACTTGCATATTGCCATCAACCTCTTCCTGCCCTGCATCAACTGCTCTGCACCCAGCTCCACAGGCTGAGTAGTTCCCATCTGATTACACTACTGGAAGACATGGAGTCAGGCCAAGGATTCTTCTGATCCTGGGTGTTTTCTGTTTCTGGAGGCAGATTTCCTCTTGTGTCCATTTTCTTTCCCAGTCCGAGTCTCAGTGCAAAACCAGTATTATGGGATGCATGCCCTTGTACTGTTACCCTGCTGCATTAAAGATGCCATCACCTGTTTCACAGCAGCCAACCTGCACTTCCCTGCCACAGGCTGTGGTATTTTATGGCCACAGCACACGCCCTCTACACAATGGCTGTGTGCCTCTGTGCCCCAGAGTTTGCTCTTTAGCTTGGAGGGAATCAGAATGGTGCAAATCCATTAACATTGTGCCCTCCACCCTTGGCAGTGAGGAGTAATTTTCAATAATTCAGAATGAATTATGATAAAAGGGTACCCACAATTTTATTTGGCTCTTTTAACAAAACAACGCAATCCTCTTTTTTCCTCCTAGTCTCCTAAATTTATTTTAAATACAGCAAAGAATAAATCTTCCTTTAGCTGTGGAAAAAATTTTTCCAGTTTCAAAAAGCAGTTCTCAGCTCCACTAGGAGCTGATGAAAATAAATAATTTACTTCCTAGAGCTAACAAACACTTTATTTTAGTCATACAAAAAAAATCTTATTTGAAAGTATGTTTTTAATTTCAAAATAAAATTTTTTCCAGAAGCTGAAATATGAAATCTATAATAGTTACATTATTATTTTTCTGTGGTAATTTTCTCAATGTTCCACCAAAATTGGAAATTCAAAAGATAATGTGAAATACTAGTGCAAGGAAAATGAACATGGTTCAATATAATGCTTTAAGACCCCACTTCATATTTAAGGTCTAATTCCTCTCTAGTGGTGATAGTAATAACAGGAGAGAAGGACAAGCTTCTTGATGCTCTCTTGCTGATGCTTTTTAAAGGGTTTGAAAACTGTGCTGGGAAAAATAAATGGTGGAAGACAAAGTCCCTGCAAGTACAGCTAGAACTGAAATCAAAGTGGTGTGAAAGCACACGTTAGCAGGCAGCAGCCTGCCAGAGCCCCTTAAACTTCTAAGTTAAAATGAAACAAAATACAAAGGCTCCCCCAAGGCTCTGCTCCAGTGTGTTCTTCATTCAGAGCTCTTGGTCTAGGAAGTTTTGCACAATTACAGTGGGACACACTGATGTGTGGTTCATGTTTTCATTTGAAGACTCAAGATGTCTGGCAGTTTTTCCTGGGCCATGCCCTATACCCACCTAGGGTATGCACAACTCCTGGGAAGGGGAATGTGTGTTAGGCTTTTTCATTGGCTTCAGACACCATTATATCCCATTGCCCTGGGGACTATCTGCTGTGGAGAAGCTTGATTGAAATATAACCTCTTTTGAAACTCTCTTTTTATAAAAGCAAAGTATTTTTAACCTACCAAAACATTACCATAGTGATGAAAAAGTAGCTCAGATCACTGCCCCACTCACCCTCGGACCTTGGTAGCACAAGTACAGGGACAAGAGCTGTTGGCAGCACCCACATGGGTGAGGGATCTCAGCAGATCTCAGTCAGAAAGTAAGATTGCTGTGAGTCAGTATTTGGCTGGGAAGCTGCTTAGAAACACCTCAGTGGTCACCTGTTTTGGGAAGCACAATGGATGATTTGGTGGCTTGGACAGCAGTCTCTGATGTGAATCCCTTCCGAACAAGAACACAGGACCTACCATCTGGGGTGCAAAGCTAAGGCCTCTGGGATCCTCCTGAAGATCTTGAGCCAGCCTTAGGGACAGGAGCTTTTACTCCAGAGACTTTGTGCTCCTACTTGCAGCTCCCGTAACACTGGACAGCTTGATTTTGGATTTCAGTGGATGAACCCTTTTTGGCCGACAGCCATACTGTGTAATGGCATGAAGTGCGGAACAGGACTTCTGCATTGCTCCGTAAGTTCTCATAGGGGAAAGTCATTCCTGCTGCTCTACTGCAAAATTATTTCAGGAGAGAAATATTTACCTGGGATAAAGTTTACCCCTCAGGATATGATCCCACAGTGCCAAGTGTTCAGGGGGCTGGTTCCAACCCTGCAGGGATCTTTTGAAGCAGCTCTTGCAATGCAGACTGCAACCACCATCGATAAGACTCAGTGCAGAGTCTCTGTCTGACGCTTACATTACCCAAGCATAAGCTTAAATTACAGTTTGTTTTGCAGGAGTCTCATCTTCTTGGCTGTTTCCCAGAGTGAATATCCTAGAGGAAAGACTGGAAGTATCTTTGGAGTTGAGCACTCAGTATTGCACCTTCAGTTCTCAGTTATACAGCAGCAAACTGCAACGCCAAAATGAGAGCAAGGCTCTCCCGGTTAAAACAGGGAAGGGACAGATGGCTGAGTGAAATGGAGCACAAGACCCAGGGCACATGAGCTGGGCCCAAGGCCGGGGTCTGCTGTGCCGTGCTAGCTGCGGCAAGCTGCCATGTACGTGGCAATCCTGTCCGTCCAGGTCCCAGCCCGGGGAGGCCAGAGCTGCTGCCCGCCCGCGGCTTGTCTGCCCCCGGCCACGGG
>VYXF01002726.1:84804-101464 GCA_013397295.1 Polioptila caerulea | reverse complement strand
CAGGGGCTCTGAGCTCTCCCTGGAGCCTTCTCCTCTCCAGGTGAGCACCCCCAGCTCTCCAGACCAGAGGGGCTCCAGCCCTCAGAGCATCTCAGTGGCCTCTCTGGACTTGTTCCAGCAGCTCCAAGTCCTTCTGATGCTGGACCCCAGGGCTGCAGGCAGCTCTGCAGGTGGGGTCTCACCTGAGTGGGGCAGGATCTCCCTCTCTCATCCAGGTTTTCCTGTTCCTGTACAGGGACCATTTCCCCTCAGAGCAGGATTGTGTTCCCTGTGCTGCCCAGGGAGATGCTGGGGGATGAGCTGGGTTCCCTGGGCTCTGCATTCAGCTTCACCTAGTGTGGATTTTCCATCCTGGGTGGATTTTCCCAAAAAACAACACCCACAGCACTGCCAGCAGCACGGAGAGGCCTGGGCAGGTGTGGGGGCTGTCCCTGCCTGCCCCTGCACAGTTGGTGCTCCAGAACCACCTGGGGTTTGGGTTTGACCTCTTGGCACAACAGGAAAACCCCCAAAGAGTTGGGACAAAGATGGAAATCCCCATCAGATGCTGACATTCCCCACCCAAATCCTTCCCCCACTTGGCTCCTGCAGTGCCCACATCCACACCCTGNNNNGTGCCCACATCCACACCCTTCCCCAAGCATCTGGGGAACATCCCCAGGGAGCTGCCAGAGCCAGCCAGGCCAGCAGCTGCTGCCCAGAGCCCTCGTGACTCCCATCCTCCAGCAGCCCAAAGGAGCTCTGGGGGCCAAGGGGCTTTTCCCAGGAGCCCAGGGCTGGCCTGGGCAGCATGCAGAGAACCAGAGCCACTTACCTCATTGGTGCTTCCCTGGCAGAGGCATTGGCAAGGGAGACAGAGAGAGAAAGAAACAGCTCTGTGGATCTCAGTGTCCATGGCAGCTTGGCCTGGGGCCTTCCCAGGGGGGGCTCACCCCAAACTGGTCCCCTCCTGCAGGACCCCTCCCTGCTGGCCCCACTCCCAAGGGACAGAGCTGCTGGCTCGTGGTGGGCACAGGCAGCCAGCCCAGCACCTCCCCTCTGCCCAGCTCCCTCCTGGGAGAGCTTTCCCTCTGCTTGGGAAGCCACAGGGGCCTGGGCAAGCCAGGAACAGCTCCAAGCACTTTACCCTCTTTATTTTCCCCCAGCTGGACACGTTGCAAGTGGGCAGCACCTCTGGCTTCCTGCTCCCTTTGCCCTGTCCTTGCTGAACCCCCACTGCTTCCTCAGAGGGAAAATGGGCTTAAATATTCCTGCACATCCCCAAGGCTCCAGGGAAGGTCCCTGGGCCAAGAGCCACTGCAGGGGCCTTCACTGGGGGTGCACTGGGGCAGCCAGGATGGATCCACCTGGGACACTGCTCTGCTGAGCAGCACCATGCCCAGCTCTGGAATGAAGGAACATCAGCAAATGCTGCCTTTATTTCCCCCAGAGCTGCAGGGTCAGCTGCAGCAGCACAGGGAAGCAGGGAAATGTGCCTGCTCTCCATGAAAACCTCGCTGGTGGAGGAAAGACAGGGAAGGAGAAGGGCCCTTCCTGCCAGAAATCAGAGCTGGGATGGCTCCTGAGGGATGAGCTGGTCCAGCTCTGCTGTGGGAAGAGCAGGAGGGCACTTTTGGCTCTCTGGGCACATGGATTGTACCCCTGGATGGGGTGCAGGGGTCAGGGGGAGTCTGTGTGGGCTGGGCTTTCCCTTTTCTGCAGTGGCAACAGGGAAGGGCTGCAATGGGAAATCAGGGGCTGGTGCCAAAACAGGCAGAGCCAAGATCTGGCCTCGACCTCTGGCAGAGCTGGGAGAGCCCAAATCCCTGCCCTGAAGCAGGGGAGAGCAATGGCTGCCCCTCTTTAACAGGCACAGCCATGCACACAGCAGGACCCTGCCCAGGGCATCCCTGGCAGAGCTGCCCATTCCCACAGGGCCCCACCAACTCCCATCTGGGGATGGGGAAGACAAGAAAAAGGCAGAACAAAAGAGCTTGCTGGGAGTTTTCTCAGCTCTACACAGCTTGTTTTCCACACTGGACAGGAACTGGAGGCTCAGGGACACAGCTCCAGCCTTGCTCACCCCTCACAACAAACTCCACAAAATGATCTGCAAACAATCCCTCTGCCCCTCCTCTCCCCACCTGAAAATCTCAGGAAAGGATGAAAACTGAAAAGGTCTCCCTGCACTCATCACAACCCTAAACCCCAAAAACCATCACAAAGAANACTCCTCCCCTCCCATCTTCTTGACGCCGCGGAAGAGCCGCACCGCCTCCTCCTTCAGCCGCGAGTGCTGCGCCTGCAGATCGCTGGGAGCCAGGAAGGGCTTGTCCCCTCCACAGACCTGCGGGGACACGGGGAGGGCGCTGCTGGGATGGCACTGCTGGCACAGGGGCATCACTGCTGGTACAGGGACATCAGTGCTGAAANTTGCTCACCCCTCACAACAAACTCCACAAAATGATCTGCAAACAATCCCTCTGCCCCTCCTCTCCCCACCTGAAAATCTCAGGAAAGGATGAAAACTGAAAAGGTCTCCCTGCACTCATCACAACCCTAAACCCCAAAAACCATCAGAAAGGAGGAGAGGAAACCCCCCAGGAAAATCTCAAGGCTCAAAAGCAGTGAGGTGCAGCGAGCGTGCTTTGCATGCGCTGAAATCAAAAACTCTTTATCCTACCTGGTCCCACAAGGCTGCAGCCACTTGGTCTATTACAGCTCCCAGTTCTCTGTACTCCCCAGAGTATCTGATATAAGCCCAGGTACAGAGTGTGATAAGTGTCAAGCCCAGAATCATGTTGCACAGGCTGGCTATGATGTCCAAGCCAATGAAGCCGGTGACGCCGGCCAGCACGTAGGTGATGAAGATGACGACGAAGAGCGTGGCCGGGGTGCGGGCAGCGTGGAAGATGTTCTTGCTGTCGTTGTGCTTGATGTACTGGATGTAGAGCTCGTCGATCTCGGCCTCCAGCTGCTGCAGGTAGCGCCGGCTGAACTCCTCCCCTCCCATCTTCTTNTGACACAGGGAAATCACCCCTAACACAAGGAAATCACCCCTGGAATGGCACTACTGACACAGGGAAATCACCCCTGAAATGGCACTGCTGACACAGGGATATCACTCCTGACACAAGGAAATCATCCCTGAAATGTCCCTCCTTATATACAGAAATCATTCCTGAGATGTCACTCCTGACACAGGGAAATCACCCCTGAAATGGCACTGCTGGTACAGGGGCATCAGTGCTGGTACAGGGGCATCAGTGCTGGTACAGGGGCATCAGTGCTGGTACAGGGGCATCAGTGCTGGTACAGGGGCATCAGTGCAGAAATGGCACTGCTGACACAGGGATATCACTCCTGACACAAGGAAATCATCCCTGAAATGTCCCGCCTTATATACAGAAATCATTCCTGAGATGTCACTCCTGACACAGGGAAATCACCCCTAACACAAGGAAATCACCCCTGGAATGGCACTACTGACACAGGGAAATCACCCCTGAAATGGCACTGCTGACACAGGGATATCACTCCTGACACAAGGAAATCATCCCTGAAATGTCCCTCCTTATATACAGAAATCATTCCTGAGATGTCACTCCTGACACAGGGAAATGTGAAATTAGGGTTAGGGATAAGGGGTTAGGGTTTGGGAAGGAATTCCTGGCTCTGAGGGTGCTGAGGCCCTGGCACAGGGTACCCAGAGCAGTTGTGGCTGCCCCTGGATCCCTGGCAGTGCCCAAGGCCAGGCTGGGCAGGGCTTGGAGCAGCCTGGGATGATGGAAGGTGTCCCTGCCATGGCAGGGGTGACACTGGATGAACTTTAAGGTCCCTTCCAGCCCAAACCATTCTGGGATTCCATGAATCGATGACAGGAGAGCCAGGAGACAAGAGGGGACAGGAGGGACACACTCAGCACCACCCACCTCTTCCATCCTCTTGCTGTAGGTGTCTTTGGCAGTGGCAACTGCTGCTAAATTGTTGGCTTCTGCTGTGGCCTGTAAGGGCAAAAGGGGCACAAAATTTAGGTGCAGAAGGACAGGGTTAAGCTGTGCAAGTGCAGGGCCACACATGGACACAGCCAGGACATGTGTGTGGCACCCAGAATTAGCCAAGGGGCTCTCCCAGCCTCCAGCTGATCCCAAATAAGCTCATCCCATATTCACACATCCAAAAGCCTGCATGAAGGGAGGATTCCAACCCTCCAAGCCAGAGCTACAAAAACTTTGGCTTCAGCTGAGATAAAAGGCTGAGCCACAAGTAAAGAGCTGCAGCTGCAACCCCCAGCAAGGCTGGCTGGCTCCAGCAGCCAATTCCCAAGTGCCACCTCCCTGGTGGCCCCGAGGATGCCATTCACCTGCAGGGTCACAGCCCAGCTGTGACTCCTCAGCCATGCCAGGCTGGTGATGCCAAACACTTCCCTGAGTGCTGCTCCTTGGCTGGCTCCACTGAGGCATTGGGAATAAAGTCACAGCAGAGCCAGAGTGCTGCTCTGGCTGGACACCTCTGCCAGTTCCTGGGAATTAAGGGCAATTCCAGGGCAGGAATTCCCACAGCTCCCACTCACACGTACCTGCAGCATCGACTTGGGGTGTGGCAACTCCTCCCCTTGGTAGATCTTTATGTATGCCTGGAAGAGCACAGGGAAAAGGGGATCATGTGGAAGGCAGCACACAGGAGCAACAGCAGCCAGCCCCTCCCAGCTCCAGACAGGATTTCCAAGCAGGGAAGAGGGGGATGTTCCAGCACAAGCTGGCTTTGGTCAGCAAATGCCACTCCTTGGGTGGCCTGGGGCAGTCACTGCAGGCTCTCCCTCCTCCACTCAGTCCCAGTATCCCTCCCCAAGGATCTGCACCTACCTCTGTCCTTTCCCTGAAGGAGAAGGAGCCAAGGTAGCCCTGGAGAGTAGGTGGGGACAATTACTCACCAATGTCTCACATGGAAATGTCCCAGTAGCCATGACAACAAAAATAAGCTTTTTTCCAAAGGCAACTGGAATACAGCCCTCAGCTTTTCCCCTCTCTAGCCCTCAATTCCCCAGGGAAGGAAAACAGCTCCTCTCACTTTCTGGGCTTGCTGTGTGGTCAAATACATGACCCTGAGGTGTTTGCCCTCTGTGTCAGGACTGTCAGTGCTGCCCTGCCTGCTGCTGCTTTCCCCTTTAGCCACAGCAAAATTCCACAGGGGAATAAATGCACTTCCTCTTAAATATATAAGAGGAATAAATGCACTTTCTCTTAAATAAATACCTTAAAATACTCCACAAGGCCTCGACAGGTGATGTGGTTTCCATTGATCTCCTTAACATCCAGGTTCTCAGGACTCAGAAGCCAAGGAATCAAAATCTTCAAGTTCTTGATGAACTCATCATCTATTTCTGGAAAAGAAAAAAAAAAAGACAAAGAGGCATCACAGAGTCCCAGAATAGTTTGGTTGGAAAGGACCTTAAAGACCATCATGTTCCAGTCCCCTGCCATGGAAGGTTCTTCCCCCAGAGGGTGGAAGGAACAGGCTCCAGGGAAGCCTCAAGGCTGCCCAGAGCTCCAGGAGGATTTGGACAAAGCTCTCAGGGATGCACAGGGTGGGATCTCTGGTGTTTCCATTCAATTAAACTGTACAGGACTGAAGGCAGAAAAAAAACCAAAGCAACAGCCAGGAATTCAGAAGGTACAGAGAGCAGGGAAGATCCCCCCACATTTCTTCCATCAGAGCACAAAAAGCTGAGTACAGCTCTGAGGCAAAGAGAAAATTGGGGAAATTGTGCCAAGAAGCTGCTGACAGCTCCTGTGTGCACACAGCACTTGTTCCATACTCCTCAGCACCTGAGATTAAGGGGGAGCTCCAGGGATCAGCTCAGTTTCCACCAGCCCATCTCCCTCCTGCTGCCTCGCTGTCCCTCCTGCCTGGCGTGGAGTTTGCCAGGAGAGCAAGTCTGAGCCAGACAAAACCAGGGAAAAGCTCCCATCTTTGCCTGCTAATTTATTTTAAGTAGCTAATGGTCCACTTTATTGCTAAGATTGCAGCATCCTGGAACCAGCCACGCTGGTGAGGAGTTCACAACAAACACCTAAAAATATCCCCAGCACGTGGCTCCTTTTGGGGTGGAGAATCTCACCACAGCTCTTTTCTCCTTCTCCCTTTTTTTTTCCCCTGCCCTGTGGGGAAACCACTGATCAGATAAGTCAGGCAAATTAAATATCCCCTGGAAAGCTTTTCAAAGTGAAATAACCTTCTGAGAGCTTGTGGAACCAGCCTTCCACCCACCACAAGCACCAGCCTTGCACCAACCAGGCTCTGCCCGTGCAGCTGAGGCACAGGAGTTTACTGCAGGCTTGACAACACATCCACAAACACCCAGCCTCATCCCTGCCCTTCCCAGTTTTCCTATCAGTGTCCTGGGAATTGCCAGCAGCTCTCAGGCCTTGTCAGCCTCCCACACCTTTGCTCCCTCCACGTCTGTCTGCTGCAGTAGGAAAAGGCAGATGAGGGTGTGAACATCACTGGGAGGAGGATCCAACTCCTCTCCCAGAAGTTTTTTCATGGAAGATACTTAGAGGGGTTTCAGGAGCAAGCAGGACAGTCTGCCAGAGCTTCTAAGGAATCAGGGTAGAAATCAGAGCTTTGCCTTTGTACCTTTCAGTTTTCCATCGAAATTGGGGTTGGTGGCGACTTTGAGGCCGGGGTGAGGTAAGAGGAAGCAGGAGATTTTGGTGAAGCAGGAATGGATGTGCTTCCTGACATTCTGCAGCTCTTCATGCTGATTGCCTGACACCTGTGACAGGAGACAATGGATCACAGAACATCCCGAGCTGGAAGTGCCCACAGGGATTATCCAGTGCAGACCCCCCAGCAATCCCACCCTGGGCATCCCTGGCAGCCTCAGGGCTGTGCCCATTCCCTGGGGAGCCCCAGCATCCTCTGGGGGAAGAGCCTTTCCCTGAAATCCAATCTAAACCTGCCCTGGCAGAGCTCCAGATGTTCCCTCAGGTTCTGTCAGTGGTCACCAGAGAGAAGAGCTTGGTGCTGCCCATCTACTTCCCCCAGTTTTGGCTCAGCAAGTTTCCTTCTGACAGGAATCCTGGGATAAAGCTGGCACAGGATACTCCACAGTGTGGGAAAGGAACACAGAAGATTCCATAGGCATGAGGACAAAGAGAGGGAACTGGAGTATCTCTGACCACATGCCCTGGAGCAGGTTATTATCATTTGGAAAATGCACATGTCCATGGATGACTGGAACATGAAAACATTTGGGATTTCCCATTGGGAAACTCCTTGTCTCACATTTCATTAGGTCTCTCCACTAGCAGATCCCCCATTTCCTGACTGATCCCAAGCATTGCCCATCATTTTTATTGTACAACTCCCTAATTACTAAAGCATCATTCCCAATCTCTTGGGAATCTGCTGACTCCCATTGCTTTTGACTCCCCCAGAGAGTCCCAGGGAGCTGGGCTTGGGCAGAAGCCTGAATGTGGCAAGGAATTCTCCCTCCCCAAATGTCTCCTCTGGGGTTTTAAGGCACTGAGTGTGACCATAACCAGCACTGCAGCTCACACCTAACATCCAGCTGGACAGGAAAATCATGGAATCACAGAGTGGATTGGTTGGAAAGGACCCTAAATTTCATCCCATTCCACCCCCTGCCATGGGCAGGGACACTGCCACTGTCCTAAGCTGCTCCAGAATCAAGAGCAGGCAAAACATACCTTCAGCCTCTTCTCCAAAAATCTTGCACCACCATCAGATCCATAGGAAAATTCATAAGGGAAGCTCCAGTCACGAACAAGGAATATAAGGGACTGGAAAACACACAACAGTGGGGTCACAGACCTGCAGCTCAGAGCCCACAGCACCCTCAGCCTCATTTCACACCACACCAAAAGCTGGCCCTGAGTCTCCTCCCAGCTCCAGCAGCATCTCCCACTTTTCCTGGTGGAAATCAGAGGTCCCTGTGTGCAGGGACTGAGGTCACTCCACTGTCCCACAAGGAAAAGGGGGAGCACTCCCCAAACTGCTGCACCAGTGTGAGGGCCTGGCTGGGAGAACAACATCAATCATCTCAAGTGCCCAAGAAAAGGGATTGCTGCTAACCAGGACAAAAGGCAGCAAGCTCCCTATTTCCAGCCACATTCAGTTCCATCCTGTGGGAATTCTCCAGCCTCATTTTTTCAGCCTTTTTTTCACTGGGCAGCCTTCCAGACAGACTTTTAATGAGAAGCAGATGCAGAGGAATGAGGGTGAATAAGAAATCATTGGCTTTTGTAATCTTTATTGAGGCATTCAAAGTTCCTGGGCAATAAATAAATAAATACCAGAACGGTCAACTTTGAATCTTTAAAAAAAAAAAAAAAAGTTTTCAGAAAAAAATCAGGTCTCCATTGCCTCATCTGTACAAGGGACCAACATTCCATGTAGGAAATAAAGGGTTTGGAAGGGGAAGTCCTGAATGCCAAAGCCCAGGAGGGTCTGGCAGAGGTGCCAGGGCTCCTCTCAGGAACATGGATAAGCAGGTCAGCAAATGGAACCCATTTCATTGGAATTTCCCTAAAATTCATCTGTGTTTAGAACAAAAATCTAACAGAGGGAGGGGAAATATTCCTGCTATTTCTCCTCCATAAAAAATCAGAAAAAGTTAAAAAAAAAAAAAAAGGAGGAAACAGTGAGTTGGCCTTTTTGAATTCAGGAGAAGCCACAGTGACTGCACCCAGTGAGCTGGTTCAGGACATGCTGTTCTCAAACACCACGAGATGCTTCAGAGACATGTCCATGTTTAGGACTTTTCCACAAACACATTATGCACGCCTTGAATTAGGAATTATTCTTTTTTTTTCTCTAAAGTAAAATTGTTCCAGTCAGGCTGTGTTTGCCCTTGCCTTTGTGAAGGCCCCACGTTCAGGGCCAGCCTCTGGTGAGGGCTCCTCAGAGCCAGGAGGGGAGGGAGAAAAGGGAAATGAGGAGGAGACAAAGGGAAAAGTCTCACTTCCCTCCCTTCCAGCAGGATCAATGCCACTGCAGTTTATTCACCATCACACCTGGAGGATCCCAGGATGGTTTGGGATAGAAGGGACCTTGAATCCCATGCAGTGCCATGGGCAGGGACACCTCCCACTGTCCCAGGCTGCTCCAAGCCCTGTCCAGCCTGGCCTGGGACACTCCCAGGGATCCAGGGGCAGCCACAGCTTCTCTGGGAAAACCCTGCCAGGGCCTCTCCATCTTCCCTTTTCTGCCTTCTAATCAACACTCTCACATTAAGAACACGTTCTGCAGGCAGCAGCCCAGGCTGGATGTGGACTGGAGATCATTTCTCACCTGGCCACAGCACCACTGACCCTTCTGCCACATTTGTCACCCCCACAGGGGCTCCCAGCATCGTTTGATCTTTTTCCCCTGATCATTAATGAAGATGACATTGAGTCAGAGAGAGCCTGGGGAGATCCCAAGGAAACACTTCTGAAGGATGATGATTCCCTGGTACAATTAGTTCAGCATGCTCTGGCATCTATCAGTTAATGAGTTTTTAATCCATTAACAATGGATTAAACCAGACAATGCTGACTTCATTTGCTTTTAATCAGCATCCTGGAGAGATAAGGCTGACAGGAGGCAAGGATCATGGCAAGAGTTACCTTTATCAACCCAACTTGTGGGCTTTCAAAAACTGATAATGGGATTGTTTGACAAGACTCACCATCCACAAACTGTGACTCGACAGCAATGATGGTGTTTGGGAAAATCAGAGCCTATTATCCAGCACTAATGATTTAAGCATGCTTAAGTTTCCCCTCACAGCCTCCTTTTCACTGATGGAGTAGGAAGTATCTTGGTTTCACTGGAATATTTGGCTACATTATCCCCAGTTTTTAAACAGGAATATTTATTTAATGTCTGGCTTCTTGCTGTACCATGTTACAACATTCTTCAAACTCTTGCCTGTCATATATTTTATAGTTTTAACATTTCTCAGTCACCAGCCCACGGCAGAATCCAATACACCTTAAAAATCTTAATTTGTCCATTTGGTGTATTTTTTAACTTTTTAATTTTATTTCCACTTCCTGACCACAGACACCTTATAAACCCCTTAGTCCTTCCAGGACAACAATTCCCTTTTTATGTGGGAAAGCAAATGTAAAATAGCTGTAACTCCTTCCCAATTACTCGTTGGATTTTTTACAGCATGCTTTGTTCCCTGCTGGCTTTTACTTTGGGAAGTTCACAAACCCTCCTCCAACCTAAGCAAAACACTCCTGTGTCTTTAAAATCAGGAACCAAGCTCACCTCCTGTGAACACCCAATGCTCTCCCTTTTTTTTAACACCAGCTTTTCACCGGTTGGGGAACAGAAGGATGAACAGATGTCCCTTATTTGAAGTTAAACCCCACTTACACCGAGTTTCCCACAGCTCTGCTAATCCTTATCCTTTCATTTTGCCAGGAGCAGGGATTCCCAGGGCAGGTGAGTTCAAACCTCTCACAACAAAGCTTGGGCAGAGCTCCTGACTACAGAGAATGCCAAACCTGCTGCCAAACCAGCTGCTTTCCCAGCCTGGCAGCACAGGGCAGAGCTCTGGGGATGGACAAGGGCTGAGAGAGGAAGGAAAGAGGGATGTCGGATGTATTTGGAAGCAAGGAAGCACAAAACCGATTCCCGGGCAGGCTCATCTCCTCCCAGGCTGCAAACTGCAGTGACACCTCGTGGTGAAGGCAGCCGGGACAAACGAGCTGCCCGGGAAACTCGGACTCACCTGGAAAGGCTTCTGGAAGGTCTCCTCCATGGCCAGCCGGCCGTACTCGGTGAAAAGCTGGGAGGAGGAGGAAAGGACAGGACAGTGAGTTTGGCACTGCAGGCACCGTGGGACACTGACTGTGCTCCCTGTGGCAGGGCCAGGACCCAGGGAAGGGCTGGAGCTGAGCCAGGCTGGATTTCAGGGAAAGGTTCTTCCCCCAGAGGGTGCCCAGGGAATGGTTCCCAAGGCTGCCAGAGCCCCGGGAATGTTTGGACACTGCTCCAGGGGTGCCCAGGGTGGGATTGTTGGGGTGTCTGTGCAGCAGGAGCTGCATTCCAGGATCCCTGTGGGTCCCTGGAGGGAATTCTCTGATTCTCTGAAGCAGGAAGGGACATTTCTGACTGGGGACTACCAGCACGACGTGCAGAGCTGGCTCTGGGCTCCCAGCTCCCATCCCAGAGGCACAGGGAGCTGTTAGGGAACCATCCCCCTGCTGAGCTCTCACTGACACATCCCAGCCTGGAGCTTCTGGCTGCCAAATCTGTGGAAAATGGCTCAGATCAGCTGCTTGCTGCTGGTTTCCTACCAACCAGAAACTTCTCCAGGGGGCTGCTGGAGCTCTGCTCCCTCTAAACACTCCAGCAAGGAGCGGAAATGAATTCAGAAATAAGTACTTTCCCTGCAAACCCCTACTGTGCAAAGGCTCTAAAATCAGCCTAGCAGCAAGATTTGAAGACTCTCCAGTCTCTCTGCACTCTAATTTCTAACTGAAGGCACAAAAATGTGTTTCACAGATGCCTAAAAATGGGTCAACTTGTTAAACAGTCATGGCTTAAAACCCAAACTGAAAGATCAGAGCTGCACTGAATAAATTCAGTGTTAAAGAAGTGCTATTGTTAATAATATTTATGGACTGAGATAATTCAGAAGTCTTCAAAAGCTGATTTTTTTCAGCTGGACTTTTGCTTTCCTTTCCTTAAGCTCCTGGAAAAACCCACCTAATTAATCAATCAGCTGAACAGAAGAGAAAGCAGGAGATAATTCCAGGAAATGGGCAAGACACCTGTGCCACAGAAATCCCATTAACTGCTTGTCTGCAACAGTGAGGGCTGGAACCACCCTTAGAGGGTCACCTGTACTGAGCCAGCACCACAGAGCAACATCCAGGCTGAGAGTTCACCATCACAGAAGAAAATCCCAGCATGGTTTGGGTTGGGAGAGACCTGAAATCCCATCCAGTCCCACCCCCTGCCATGGGCAGGGACACCTTCCACTATCCCAGGCTGCTCCAAGCCTCCTCCATGCTGGCCTTGGACACTTCCAGGGATGAGGCAGCCACAGCCTCTCTGGGAAACTTATGCCAGGGTCTCTCAGGCAGAAACTCCTTCCCAATATTCCATCTGTCCCTGCCCTCTGGCAGTGGGAAGCCATTCCCTGTGTCCTGTCACTCCAGGCCCTTGTAAACAGCCCCAGGTAGGTTACACCAAAGCTTCTCTTACCTGCAAGTGCTGCAGATCATCCTCCTGCACGTTCTGGGACAAGTTATAGACCTGCATTTAAATAAAAACCAACTTCAGACCACTCAGAACAGCCTGTCCTTGGGGCTAACATGTGGCTGGTGTGGCTAAAGCCAACAACGTGCCCATGGGGACAGGGGCAAGGGCCCAGCTGGTAGGAAGGGGAGCCCTGACAGGCTCTGCAGCTCCTGGGGACTGAACTCCTCCAGGCCAGAGGTTTCTTACCTGGATGGAGCTGATCATGGTGCTGAGGGCAAACACAGTGGCAGAGTCCCTGAGGGTGGACTGGCTGTCAAAGGTGCCCTGGGTGTCCATCAGCAGCACGGCGACCTGCAGGGCACAAAGCTGCTGTCAGCACCCCCAGGCAAAGCCACGGGGGCAATGTCAGCTCAGTTACTGTGCTGGGGTCTCACTGCTTCTGCCTCAGCCTCTGCACTGCTGGGGGACAAAGGAAAAGCTCGTCCCCAGGCCCTCCTGACAGCAGGGTGACTCCAGCAGGCTGCAAAATTAATGCTCTGCAAGGCAGGGAGGGAACTGCTCTGCTCCTCAGACATCTGCTGTCAGTGCAGAGGAGGCTCTGCCTGAGTCTGCACCAGAAACCAAACACAAATTGCACCTCCCAAACCCAAACACACTCAGCCAGCGTTAGGAATCACACCCTGAATGACTCAGTGGCACTTGGGTGCCTTGCTCTGCATTGAAGTGCAGATAAACACAAATATTCTTGGCCATCAGCTGAATTTGCAGGATGCTCCAAATCCACTGTGACAACTCTGAATGAAGAAACCCCACTTTACAACTTCTGCTCTAGGAAAGACAAGCAGTTTGCAAGGACATGAGATTCAAGATTTCTAGGAATAGTACAGAAATAAACTCTGGGATGCCCAGAGCTGAGGGACACTCAGAGAACATATCAGGGACACTTGGACATCATCTCACTTTGCTAAACCCATCCATGCTAAAATAGAAACATGACATTGAAAACCCTCCCTAAACTTGCACAGTCACCTAATGCAAGGCAGGAGAGTCTCAAGAGCTGGAAGAGGAGCATGTGCAGCAGAGACACACACACACACCTTGGTGCCATCAGGTTTGTCCACCAGGAAAACCTCGCTCCAGATCTGAATCCCGGTCGTCTCCCGCTCGGAGCCGCCCCTCCAGGAGAAACCAGTGAGAGGCTCGTTGTAATCCCCAACCCAGTCCACTGCTTCCTGCAGGGAGGAACACAAGGAGTTGCTGCAGGTGTCAAAAAGGGTAAGAGGTTAAGAACTCCATCAGGGAGGTTTGTCCTTCCTTTTACTGTCAAGGCACCTCAGATCCTGGGGTCAGTTTTGGGCTCTCCACAACAAAGACGCTGCAGCGTGTCTGGAGAAGGGAAAGGAGCTGGGGAAGGGTCTGGAGCACCAGGAGTGACTGAGAGAGCTGGGAAGGGGCTCAGCCTGGAGCAAAGGAGGCTCAGGGGGGCCTTTCTGGCTCTGCACAGCTCCTGCCAGGAGGGGACAGCCAGGGGGGATCGGGCTCTGCTCCCAATGAACAAGCAGCAGGGAAAGAGGAAACAATCTGAAGTTACACCAGGGAAAGTTTGGGTTGGATATTAGGAAACATTTTTTTTCTGAAAGGGTGGCCACACATTGGAACAGGCTGTCCTGGGCAGTGGTGGAGTCCCCATCCATGGAAGTGTTCAAAAGAAATGAATATGACACCTGAGGATATGGTTTAGTGGTGAATAAGGTGATGCTGGGTCAGCAGCTGGATTCAATGATCTCAGAGGGATTTTCCAGCCTAAATGATTCTGTGATTCAGGGCAGCAGATGTGAACATTCCTGCTCCAAAGTCCAGAGTCCACCAGAAACTTCTGCCTGGGGAGGGATCTGCTCTGTTCTATTTTGTGAAGTCCACACTCACGAGAGGCTTGAGCATCCCCAAAGCACCGAGTCCTGGCCAGCTCACCCCTGAGCAGCACATGGGAGCAATGAGGAACACCAGGGCCTGGCAGGGCCCCCTGAGCTGCAGCCTTACCTTATTGTACATGTACCGCAGCATGAAGTCCATCAGGAATGATTTTCCTTTCCTAAAAGCTCCAGCCACGGACACAGCCACGACCTCCTTATCCCTGACGGCCTCGGAGAGGAGGATGCGGTTCAGGGCGGCTTCGTCCAGCTCGAAGGAGTGGTCATCTTTGACAATGAGGACCTGCACTGGCCCTGCCTTCCTCACAGACTCCTCCTCCTCGGAGCTCCACTCGTAAGTTTTGTCTGCAAAACTGCCTGTGAGAACAGGGAAAACCAGAGGGGTTTGGTGCCTTCCTCTGCACAGGGAGCAGTCGGCGACAGCGGGGCTGGGCAGGGTGGTAAGAGATGCAAAAACTCCAAAATCCACCCTAAAATGGCATCATCCAGAGCACATCTGCTGCACATCCCAATGGAGACTCCACGTTTCTTTGGGGTCACCTGACCCCGTGCTCCACACAGGCAGAGCATTCCCTGCTGGAATCTCCCTTGGCAAAACACATCCAAGAGATGTTGGATTTTATCCTACATGGACAACAGATCCCTGTGACTTCCTACATCAACAGTGCCTGCCATAACACCTCCCTTAGCCCTTTCTCAGCTGGAAAAGCCAAGTGCAAGCCTTCCCATCATCCCACATTATCCAGGGATCTGCTCTGCTCTGGACACTCCCCACCAGGTCCTTCCTGAAGGCTGACTCAAAAATAGGAGCAGTTTTCCAGCTGAGGTGTCCAAGGATCTCAGATCTCCATCAAAGGATGCTGCCTTTGTGCATCCTGTGCCACTGCTGCTCCTGCAGCAACACATCCCTGCTCCATCTGCAGCCTGAGCTGATGCTCCAAGTGCAATCTGCTGTTCCTGCCATCAGCCTCATCATCAGCATCCCCCAGGACACTCCCAGCAGGAATCAGGCCAGGCAGGCACCAGCCCATCCTGAGAAAAGCCACTCCTCTGCTCCCAAGAGGAAAGCACACACAAAGCACAAGCACTGCCCACTTTCCCACTCGGAGATGGCAAAGTTCCCTGTGGAGGGAGGGATCACACAGGAGGGTCTCACAGGACCCAGATGCATTTTAAGGCCTGCAGCCCTGGGATTTGCAAAGAGCAGGCTGGCTCCAGTAATTTTCCTTTCCTGCTCTTTCCAAACTTTCCAGCACAGGGAAGAGATGCTGAAGGTGATTAATGTGCCACTCAGCTCACCCACAGCTACGGGAAAGTTCCCCCACATTCCAACAAAATCTTCCCAGTTTGCTGGCTCTACTGGGCTGTAACTTTCCCAAGTTTTGCCTCAAGCTAAACCTCCTCAGTCTCTGTTTCAGCCCCTGACCTTGGGGACCCAGTTTTGAGCTGTTTCAAAGCACAAGGACTGTGTGTGCACATGCTAAAAGTGAAGTTATAAATATCAAGAGGAATAGGATTTGCCCATTCTGGGCCTCTCTATAAAGAAGCCTCCAGCAGTAACTCCACATTTTAAATACCAGCAGCACTTTTGTGATTTCCTAAGATCCCACAAGGAAGTACCAGGATCATTAAGCCTGGTTGCCAGGGGATTTCTGGTGGCTCTTGGACATATACTATGAGCTTTCTCTGCTCACAGCTGAAACACAAAGATCTTTTCTTTCCATTGCTTGGAGGTTTTTTAGCTAAACAAAAGTCCCAGAAGCTGTGAAAAGCGAGATTCTCCACCAGACTGCAGCCATAAAACCCCTTGGAGCACCAGCCCCTGCCCTGTGTCACTGCTTAGGGGCCTCCAGGAAAAGAAAAAATCCTTCCCCTTTCAAATCCATGGAGTCAGGGTCCAGGCACACGTTGCCAAATGGAGGTGTCTGACAGCAAACACCTTTTCCAGCACTGAGGCATTCCCAACAGGTAAGGACAGCCAGGTGCCAAAGGCTCCTGTGCTCTTTTTAAGCACTGCCAAGCTGCAAGGGCCATATAAAGGATAGGAAATGCCTCCTCTCTCGTGGTGTTTCCCAAAGCCCTGCTCAGCAAACCCAAGTCCTATTTTTATTTTCTTCTTCCAGCTGCCTAGAAAGGACAGTGGAGAGATCCTTGGATAGGATGTGACTCATGGCGGGGGCAGGAAAAGATTTGTAAATCAAATTAAACTGAAATATTTCTGACTCCAACTCAGCCAGGGTGCAATGGCTGTGCCCCCTCCCCAGACCAGACAAATCCCACCTCCAGGAATGCAGACAGAGGGAAGTGGGAGCAGCACTTTGGCTGGAGCCCCTCTGCTCTGGAGCCAGGCTGGGAGAGCTGGGAATGTTCCCCTGGAGAGGAGAAGGATCCAGGGAGAGCTCAGAGCCCCTGAAGGGGCTCCAGGAGAGCTGGAGAGGGACTGGGGACAAGGGATGGAGGGACAGGACACAGGGAATGGCTTCAAATTACCAGAAAAGAGATTTAAATTGGATATTGGG
>VYXF01002726.1:24951-51000 GCA_013397295.1 Polioptila caerulea | reverse complement strand
AGGTGTTTTGGGCTTGGTGCCAGGGCTTCTGAGCCCTCTGGGCCCCCTGCACAGGTCCCTGAGCCCCCAGAGCAGTCAAGGACAAGCTCTGGGTTCCCACAGTGGTCCTGGGAGAGGAACCAGCACTCTCTCCTCACTCCCAAACTGGGAGGCAGTGGTGGGAGCTGCTATTTTTGGCAGGAGCCAGGGCAGGTGATTGTTCCCCTTGACACCATCCTGTCACCAAGGCTGGGATCTGCTCTGAGCTTGGCTCTGGCCTCTCTGCTTGGGTTAACCTGCAGATCTTCAAGGGTGGTTTGTTTAGAGCTTTCCGAGGGTTTGGTTTCTTTGACAAAAGTATTTTATTAATGTACAGCACTGCAAAAAGCTGCAGTGTCCTCCTGAGGGATGGCAACTCTAAACTCACACAGTGCAGGTGAATTGCTGCTGTTAATCTGGGCTTTTGGAATGGTTTTCTGGCTCCAAGTGACATTTTAGGAATCCTCAGCTCTACACTTGGGCTGTTCAACTGACCTGATCAAGAAATTGTGCTTGAGAAGAGCAAACATCTCCTTCCCAGTCATTAAGAGTGTGTTGCTGATATTTGTTTTTTCCAGCTCTAGTTACAAAGCAGATTTTAAATTTGTCAGATTTATGTCAATCACAAGTGCATAGTTAATTGTAATAAACACTAGGAACATTTCTTTAAACTTCTGCTTTAGGACATAATTCAAATCCTGTTAGAATCCACCAAGAATTCCCTGTTTTCATGATTTCAGGGCAGCCCATAAAATGAGAGCCATTTCTTGGGGTCACCTCAGCTGAGTGAGAGCTCTTGTCAGTGGCAGATGTGAATTCAGAGACGTGGGAAGGGGAATTCAAGGGCTCTGTTTGATGATGCTGTGAGACAGGGGAAGAAAAACGCAGCACAATGGGAATTTCCAAAGCACACAGAGCAGGGTCTGAGTTCCAAAGTGTAAGAGGTCAGGAACTGGGGAGCAGAGGAGCTCCTGTTTCACTCCAGGGCAGGAGGTCAGACACCTTTTGAAGGGATATTCAGTGCCTGGGGACAAGCAGGCAGCACTTGAGGCAGCAGAACATCGTGGCCAGTGGTGAGTGAAGCTTGGCAGGGGCTGAATAAGCTGGGGAGGGATGGCAGGGCTGCCACAGGAGCTGCAATTATGATTGAATTAAATGAAGACACGCTCCAGCAAACAGCTCCTCTGCTGAATGGGGCTCTTCATGCTGCAGAGGACACACTGATGTTGGGGAGAGGAGAGGATTTCACCATGGAAATTGAAAATACTAATTTGGAACCTGTGAGAGGGCATTGCTGCACAAATCTTCCCTTCCTCTGTGGTTTAGGAGGAAGAGCACACTGAGCACACATTCAGATATCCAAGATTCCCCCATTTTTGGCCACCTCACGTGGCTCAGCATTGTCCACCCCCTGTGCTGGAACTGTTTGGCACTCTTGAAAACAAGTGAAAAACACAAGTGCAGGGTGCATGACTGGTTGTGAAACCAGTTCTCTGGGTTATTTCTGCTCGTTGAACAGAGGATGGCCTCCCCAGAGCCAGCAGGGAGTTTTCTCAGGTGTTTTCTCAGGTGTGGTGGGAAGCAGCACACACAGGGATTGCCACAGCTCTCACCTCGGGTCCCACCTCCCAAGGAAGTCAAACCTCAGTGGGAAAACCCAAGGATTTTTGGTGTGTGATACTACAAAAGTCTCCCAGCTCCCCAAAATAATCCTACTGTCACATTAGTGGGGTGGGATATCCACCAAAAAAAAAAGAGCAGTGCTTGTGTTTGTACTTCATGTTTTTATTTTGAACACAGATCCCATGTGATGCTCTGCAGTGTTAGGATTCAGCTGCTAAAATATTCTGGAAGAGCTGTGCTCAGTGGGATGCTGTCACCCATCCTCTGTCAGGCTGTGGGACAGCTGAGGAGGTGACCAAAAGGCTGCTGCCAAACTCTTCTTTCTCAGTAAATCAACTGTAAATGACATTGAGCAAAATAAAATTTGGCTGTGCTTCACCTCATTCAAATACATCCTTGTTCTGATCCCATTCTTGTGTGGGTTATGTTGGAGCTTTGCAAAAAGCCCAAATCCTGTCTTTTAGTTTTCATTCTCTAGGAACATGATCTTCAGGTTTCAGTCTCATTAAATAAAATTCCAATCAATACTAATAAAGGGCACAAGCTCTGTCTTTCTCTTGGAGAAAATCTTACAGCAGAAGTCTTGGGAATTTGGGATCTGATTCTGCCAGGAACCAAACCTTGTTGCTGATGGAGATGTGGACACCAGCACTGAGTGTTTCTGCCTTTAGTGTCAAATGAATTCTTAGGAGACTTCCTTACATATTGAAGGGCTCAAGGCCAGAAGAATTAAAGACAATAAGACACCTAACAAATTTTATCTTCCTTAAAAGTGAAATATTAGAATTCAAAAGATATCATTGAGATTCATTATATATATGTCATCTTTATGGGATAAATGCATATAAATTATTATTTTCTTTGTCAGTAATAGCTCACGAGATACTGAACAGGTCTGGATTACTTGGCATGAAGGAACAGCTTCCCTGGCCTCTGGTTTCAGCTAATTTTCAATTGAAATAGTGAGGAAATTTCAAGGTAGATATTTTGCTGCTGGGCTCAGAAAACATAAATAAGATGAGTTGAAGAACTGTGATTTCTTAGCCTGTAGTTCCCCCTCTGCAGTGCAGAAGTACATGAATAAGACAGACTGACAGATCATTCATCTTTCATTTTTGTTAAATATCATTTCTAGTCAAATTTCAGGTTTGATTCACAAAGCTATGGACGTTGATGTGGTGCCTTCCTGTCTGTGACTTCCTTGCTAACTGCACAGTTCTTTAAAAAAAAAATAAAACAGAATGATGCAAACTGCAGTGACTCGTGGGAAATGAGGATTTACTGAACTGCCACATCCCAAAGTGATCTGAGCAATCCTGACCTGACAGTTTCCATCCCTAGGTGTGTACACGGAGAACCAGTTCTGAGCCCTCGCCTCGCTGCATTTTTAATGAGAGCAGTAATTAATTATTGATGGAGTGTGCAGCTGGCAGGTGGGAGAGGGGAGGGTGAGCTGTGTGTACCTGTGCAGAGCTGCAGGCCAGGAGGAGGGGACAAAAACCTCTGGTGCCGTTTGCAGGCTGGTGACATCTCTTGGGAAGCATTTGGGGTGATTTGCTGCGTGCTCACAATGCCACTGTCTAGACTGGGGATCTGAAGCCATTCCTTATCTGTCAGCACCCACACAAGGATTTTGAGGATCAGGGAATATTTGGGATTTTGCCTTAGGAGTTAAAGATCCCGTGTGGTCTCGGTGTCATCAGCTCAAGAATGGAAGGGAAAAGCTGGAAGGGGAAAGCTGTGGGACCAGAAAACACAGTGGCCCAGACAACTCGCTATGTTTAGGTCATAAATATCAACCCAGTGGGGACTTTTGTGTTCCAGCAGGCAAAGCTGGATGGTTGGAACCCAAAATAGTCCCGTGTCCAAGCTATAGATCATATATGAGCTTAATGGTGATACTGGAAACAGCAGGACACGATTTAGTGGGATTGTGTGGTGTGTGAGAGCTGAGAGCCAGGCACTGCAGTGACCCCCAGCCTGAGCCTTCAGATCCCAGCCAAGCACACCTTTGGCAGGCTCCATCCATTCCTCCAGCCCCAGCATGACAGTGGCAGGCACTGCTTGTATGGAAAAGGCATTTGGTGAGGAATCCAATCCTTCCTGTGCTCCAGGAGTGAAGCTGATGCTCTGGTGACTTTATCTGAAGAGCTGAGCTGCTGCTGGATAAAAGTGTGCCCAGTGGAGCATCCCTGGCTTCCCTGAGGCAGAGTGTGTGTCCCTGCTGGGAACATCCCTGTTTCACCCTGGGGTGACAGAGCAGGGCAGTGCCAATCCTTTATCCCTCTGGGATCCTGCTGGATTTTGAAGGACACCGAGGATTTTGCTGTGGTCTGAACACACCTCAGTGGGAAGGTGCTTTCAGAAGTGGTGGATGACCCTGAGTGATTTGGTCTGCAGATGTTTGGGTGCTTTGTAGAGGTGTTCAGGTTCTCTTTGAGATCAACATGAGTTGTATTTGTGTCCTTGGCCTGCATTTTGACACCCAGCTCAAGTCTTAGCACTGCAGGACTTTGAAAGGCCAATCATTGGGTTGGGTTGGTTTGGGTTGGGTTGGTTTGGTTTGGGTTGGGTTGGGTTGGTTTGGTTTGGTTTGGTTTGGTTTGGTTTGGGTTGGTTTGGTTTGGTTTGGTTGGTTTGGTTTGGTTTGGTTTGGTNTGAGATCAACATGAGTTGTATTTGTGTCCTTGGCCTGCATTTTGACACCCAGCTCAAGTCTTAGCACTGCAGGACTTTGAAAGGCCAATCATTGGGTTGGGTTGGTTTGGGTTGGGTTGGTTTGGTTTGGGTTGGGTTGGGTTGGTTTGGTTTGGTTTGGTTTGGTTTGGTTTGGGTTGGTTTGGTTTGGTTTGGTTGGTTTGGTTTGGTTTGGTTTGGTGTTTTTTCCTGGCTGGAAAGCCTTTCCCTATTTTGAAGCTTGACTAAGTGTTGATAAAACTGAGGGGTTAATCCTTCAGGCTCTTGATTTTCCTGTTTTTAAGACTTCTTGTCCATGCACAGAGGAGTGTTTGTTCTGTTCTGACTCCCTTCACAGGGTTGAATTTCCTTTACATCTTCATCTTAAGTCCAAATTGATTTAACCCAGTTTTCCCTCCATTTTAATCCACCTCTTCACCAGATTTCAGTTTTCAGAAGACTCTGCATATTTTTTAGGGTAAGAATGAAACAATTGGGATTAAACTCCTGTAACTCTTGGATGCTCAGCCTCATTAAATCAGGTTGTGTGTCCTGAATAGTTTAGCTCTGGTGATGGTGCCTGAGTGATTTAATTACTAGAAAGTGTTCATGAAATCCCTTCTCAAAACTTTCTATATCTGAGGTTCCTGTAACATCTCCTTCCAGCACTGAATTCTCAGTTGAAATTTGGAGCATATCCAGAGAGGACAGTTCAGTAAAGGCTTCATTGGAGCTTCTTCTTCCTCCTCAGAGGAGGATTTTGGGGAGCAAGGAAGGAGTGTGCAGAGTGAAGTTGTTGCAGGGATCTGTGACTTGTCCCTGGTGCCTCTCCTGCCCCTCTCAGCTCCACTTTCAGGGCACACTGAGGTTCAGCACCATGAGATGGGTGAGCCCCTGGTGCATCCTTGAGTGCCAGAAACTTCCCTTAAAAATGGTGTTTGAGAGGCATGAGCTCTCATTTCCAGGTTCATGGACATGAGGAGGAATTTCTTCCTCCAAAGGGTGCTCAGGCCTTGGCAGGGAGGTTTGGAGTGCCCATCCCTGGAGGTGCCCAAGGAATAACTGGATGTGGCACTCAGAGCTCTGGGCTGGGGACAGGGTGGTGGCAGTCCCAGCTGGATGACTTGCAGGGCTTTTCCAGCCTCAGTGATGCTGTGATTTGCTGGTCAATCTTTTAAAGTCTGGAAAAGAACTGCCAGGAACACTTCACAATTCCAGCCAGGCTGGTGCTGTGCTAATTCCAAACCCAGATCATCCTCACCCACGTTGGCCTCAGCTTTGCATCATGTTTGTATCAGACAACATGTGAAGTGCCTTTGAATTACAATTAAATATATCTTAACTCTCTCATTTCAGGCTAGAAATCTTCATACAGGAGAACTGGCTGCTGTAAAAATAATCAAGCTAGAGCCTGGTAAGTTTACATTCTTTTCCTGTATTTCTGAATCACATTTTCCTTTTTTTCCACGTGTTTATTTTCCCCCACTGTGAAGTTCTAGACAAAAGAAGTGTTTGGGGTGTTTGTTTGGGGGTTTTTTGTTGGAGTTTCAGTGGTTAGATGACAGGAAGCCCTGCAGGATGTACCCCTGCTCTTGGCTGTGTCATGCTCACTTATTTCCTTGTTTGTTCTTATCTGCCCCATCAATTGCTGCATAAAGACATGTTGTAATTCCAGCAGAGAATGGGAGGGACAGATGGGAAATGGTGAGCTCTGAGCCACTGAGGAGCTGGTGGGAGTTGGGAGGGGGAAGGGATCAGGCAGTGATCCCAACTCCCACCAGAGGTGCCCTGGGGAAACCAGAGCCCCGTGGTTTTGAGTGTGGCACCTCTGAGCTGTGCTCAGGGAGGAGGGTGGCTCCTGCTGCCACTTCTCATGGGGTTTCTGCCACTCCTAAAAGCAGGAAACTCAGGGGATCTCCTCTGCTGCCCAGGAGATTTGCTGAGCTGGAGTTTAATCTGAGTCCTGCACAAAGAGTTGAAATCTGAAATTGTGTCCTGAGTGGAAATCATAGAATCCTAGAATTGTGCTGGAAGAGTCACAGATTCCCAGAATGATTTGAGTTGGAAGAGAGCTTAAAAAACCATCCAGGGCTGAAGGGCCTGAGGGAAGGGTTAGTTCTTATTTCTGGTTGGTTCTGTGCAGGAGAAGAAAAAGGTTGGAAGGCTGAAGGTAGAAAAAGCCTGGGGAGACTTGGGGGAGAAGGGAAAACCACTGCCCTTGGATGACTGTGACTGCTCAGCCCCCTTGGCAGATAAAGCCCTGGGTTTGTCAGGTGGGCTGCAGTGCCAAGGTGAAGGAGACACTGGGAATNGGAGAAGAAAAAGGTTGGAAGGCTGAAGGTAGAAAAAGCCTGGGGAGCCTTGGGGGAGAAGGGAAAACCTTGGGTGAAGGGAAACCTTTGGGTGACTGTGACTGCTCAGCCCCCTTGGCAGATAAAGCCCTGGGTTTGTCAGGTGGGCTGCAGTGCCAAGGTGAAGGAGACACTGGGAATCCCCCAAACCCTCTGTGGAATGCTGTGCCCAGAGTTTGGGGCAGTGGGGCTGTGGCCAGCAAACCACTGTCCCCAGCAGGGCTGTGGTCAGGCAGAGCAATGCCTCAGTGACAGAAAAGGGACAATGATCACCCTTGGTGAGCAGCTTCCTCCAGCATCACTGCAGCTAATCCACGGGAGGTGTTTCTGGTTTTGTGCTGAATTGGAGGAACTTTGGGGAGCTGAAGGCAGCAGAGGCTGAATCCTCTGTCAGTAGAACTGAGAGGAGCAGGATTCTGCCTTTCCTTGGTGCTGCTTAAGGAAACCCCTTAAACCCCTCTGGCCCCAGGTCTGAGAACCCCATTTTAATTAGCACTGATGGCCATGTCTTGTGTTTAATTATATTGGTCTGATCACCACAGGGAAGTGATTTCTTTTGGTTTGTTTTGTTTTGAGTTTTTTCAATCCATCTCCTTTGAAACATTGCCAACCTGATCTCCATCCATCACATGTACACCCACAGCCTCTTGGCAGGGATCTTGTTGGGTGTTTGATTTTCAAGGAGGATTCACAGCATTGTTTTATTTACTTATTCCTTTTTTAGTTCTCAAAATTCTCCAGATTTTTAAAGAAATTAATAATTGGCTGCTACACACTTCAGTTTTCTGACTGATTTTAAGGGTCTTGAGTAGTTTTGAAGACTAAATTGCAGGGCACTATCAATTCCTGGACCAGGAGGTCCAAACAGGTCAGGAGCTGTTGGAATTACCTGTGGTGGTTTCCTGGGGAGGGCAGCCCCTCCAAACACCAGCACAAGCTCCTCTCCCACAGCAGGGCACAGCTGGAATAAAATGAATAATAAATTCCCAAAGTTAGTCAGTGGAGAAACAGGCTTGGGAGTTGTATACAGCATCCTCTGGAGAGGAGGAGGAGGAGGAGGAGGAGGTGTCTCATCCATGGCAGTTAATTATGATGGTAAAATAAGAGCTCCAAACTCAACACTTGATTAATCCATAGACAGGAATGGGGAGCAAAAGCCAAAAGATTGAGGCAGAGAGTGCTGCAGAGGAGGAGAGGGATGTGTTGGGTGAAAGCTGAAGGAACTGCCCTCAGTAAAATGGCAGGATTTGAGGAGGTTCAGGGCATTGCTGGCATGGCAGGGGTGAGTCCTGGTGTGTTCCTGATCCTCCCTCACCTCCTGCAGGTAGTGAGTGAGGGACTCCAGCTGCAAACAGATCCCAGCACAGATCTGGATTTTATTTCATCAGCTCTTGCCTTTGTCTCTTCTCCAGACAAAGAAAACAAACTCAGCTTCGAAGGTTGCTGTCGCTAATTTATTTGAATTTGGGGCAGTTCTCTAGGTCTGCTCCCACAGTCACTTGGAGTCAAAATAGTGTTTTTCCCTTTTTTTTTTTTTTGGCATAGACTTTGGAGAGCATTAGGCAAAAGTATTATGGCACGCTAATGACATTTCCCAGCATTCCCTGAGTACAAATGCTTCAAATAATTTGGGAGCCAATTCTATTTCAGAAACGAATCCAACTGTACTCAGCAGCAGAGCAGCCAAAGCTGTCTGAAAACTAAAGCCTCTTCCTTCTATGGGTTTAGCAGATGAATCAAGAGGGGGCTCAGTACAAAGGGGGAACTATTTGCCAGTGGAGTTTTCAGCCACTGAACTTCATCCCTGGGAGAATATCGTAAAAAATATTTTTAAATATGCTAATGTGTGTTTTCAATACTGCTGTCATGATGACTAATGCCCTCTTGTCGTGTTCAGAACCTTCTGCAAGGTTCCAGAAGAATCTCACTGCTGGGTTTTTTGGGGTGGTTTTTTTTTTGGTCCAATGATTGCATTTCCATTTGAGATCCCAGAAATAGCCAGTTCCCTCTTTCAAGTTGGCTCTACACTGGACAGAGTCATCCAGAGGTGTGAGGTGCTGTGCTTGGTGCATTCCAAGGCAGCTCTGCTTCCTGAGGTGTGTGTTGGATGCTCAGGCAGCTCAGGGAGCTGATTTTCCACCCTGGAGCACGGCCCCGGGGCTGAGGCAGGGTCACAAGGAGCTCTGGCCCCTCTGCACCACCAGAGCTGCTCTGGCAGCCCAGGGCCTTTGGGGGCTGAGGCAAGGCAGCCTCATTTTCCATACAATAAATTCCCCAAAGATGACATGAGCTGTGGAGGAGAACCAGCCTGAGGCTGATTTAAACAAAGCCTGATTCAAACTAAGCCTGCTGGGCTTGAACTGTTGTTGGCAGCACCTGGGGTTGAAGAAATATGAAAATAACTTCTCATTAGCACATAGACCTTTCCTGCCTCGTGCTGTGCAGCCTGGTTGGGTTTGGGATGGTGTCTGGGGCCAAATGCCTGAGGTTCCAGGTATTCCAGAGCCGTGGAAGCCTGGCCATGACCTGGGTGTGCCATTCCATGTCCCACGTGGTGCTGCCATGTGGGAACCCAGAGCTTGTCCTTGACTGCCCTGGGGGCTCAGGGAGCTGGGCAGGGGGCCCAGAGGGCTCTGAAGCCCTGGCACCAAGCCCAAAACACCTGTGGGTTGGATTTTAGTCCCTGGGAGAGATCACCAGCTTTAAAAGAAAAAATACAAGTCTCACAAATTTAAATAGATTAATAATGAGATTGTCACAGGGTGGAAAAGTAGATTTTGGGTTTAGTACATGGGGGTGGCTGAAGCCAAGATGGAGGAACCGCATGGATTTTGGGCTTCTTCCTTCTTCTTCATCTCCTCCAGGATTCTGCTGTGATGGTGGCACTGGTGATTGGTTTAGGTAGAATGCACAGTGTCTAATGTAGGTGATAGGTATTGGAAAATAGCTGTAAATAAGGTATTTGTAGTTTTTAGTATAAAAGATAATCACTGCCCTTAGGGCAGGGATCCCCTCAGACTGTTCGGCTGTGGAGACCTCAGCAGGGACAGAGAGAACAGTGTTCGAGATAAGTTACAATAAACAATAATAAAAAATCTGAAGACCGAAGATTGCACATTTTTCTTCACCTTGGGCAGGGTAAAGGACTTTTAACACCTTGGGGACATCTCTGTAAAAGCAGAGAGATTCCCACACTGCCACAGCCTCAAAGCTGCTCAGCCCCACACAGAGCAAAGCAGAGGCAGAGTGGACTTGGAATCCAGGGTGCCCAAACATCTCAATTACATTGAGCTGGTTGAAATGGGTCAGATTTTACTTTGTATCCTTATAATGAATTGAAAATCCACTCTTCCTCTGCAGAAATGTGTGGATCCAGAGCAGGATGCAGGTAGTGCAGAGTTAAAACAGAGTTTGTGGGATGGGGAGATTCAGCAGAAGGGGCTGTGGTGGGGAGGGAGGGCTACAAGTAGGGAAGAAGCTGGAAAGTCACATTTTAATTGGAAAATAATGCAGAGTGTGACACTTGGGGTGAATTAGGAGAACACATCATTTGGCAAAATATATCAGGAAAAACAGCAATAGTGAAGAGGGAGAATGAAGGTAAGACTGAGCTGCACAGCAGTGGGTAGGTAAGGCAAGGAGAGAGGAAAAGAAACTGCTCAGACAGAGGAATCCCAGAGTCCCTGAATGGTTGGGGTTGGAAGGGACCTTAAGGATGATCCCAATCCACCCCTGCCATGGGCAGGGACACTTCCCACTATCCCAGGCTGCTCCAAGCCCTGCCCAGTCTGGCCTTGGACACTCCAGGCTTGGGACAGCCACAGCTGCTCTGGGCAAATTTAAATTTCTGTTGAGATGGCTGCTCATAAACAGGAGCCAGGCAGGGCAGAAGAGAAAATCCACGGGGAAGTTGTTGTGGTGTTGGAGCACTCACTCCAAACTCTGGTGTGCTCCTTGTTGTGGAGCTCCTGGCAGCACCTCACCATCAGAAATATTTTGTATCAGCAGAGAGGCAGAGGCCCATCAGTGGTTAGAGTTAGCAGCTCCATGCCCAGCAGGAAAATCTGCTGGTGGAAACATCACTGTTTCCAAATTGCTGTTCTCTGCTTGGAATCCAGTTTCTTGAGTTTCAAGTTGGGGGAATTTCAATTCTTTCTGTCAGACTGCAGGTTTCCATGAGGGCTGTGAAAAGCAGTCTGGATAAAACAGCATGTAAAAAACTTACATAGAATGTATGGATAAAACAGGATGGAAGATCCTGCATTTTGGGATAGCCATCCTTTTCCTCAGCACAGCCTGAGCCTTCCTGGGGTTCAGGAGAGTGGTTTGGATGAGAGATTGGGATCTGCTGAGCGTGGGGATGTTGGGAAGGCAGCACAGAGCTCACCTGGGTGAGAGGCTGGGAGGGCTGGGGGGATCACCTGGAGAGGAGAAGGATCCAGAGAGGGCTCAGAGCCCCTGAAGGGGCTCCAGGAGAGCTGGTGAGGGACTGGGGACAGGGGATGGTGGGACAGGACACAGGGAATGGCTTCCCATGGACAGATGGGATATTGGGAAGGGATTCCTGCCTGGAGAAGGGCAGGGACAAAGCCAGGAGAGCATCCCAAAAAACACCAAAATAGGGAAAATGTGGGAATGAGGAGAACCAGAACCAGGAAATCTTGGTGTGGGAAATCCGGGGTTGAAGCAAGGAGTGTCCATGAAAAAATGAAAGAAATCTTTGTAGTTAAAGCTCTGAGGGAATGGGATCAGTGATTATTGCAGGGCTGGAGCCAGGCTGGGAGAGCTGGGAATGTTCCCCTGGAGAGGAGAATGATCCAGGGAGAGCTCAGAGCCCCTGAAGGGACTCCAGGAGAGCTGGAGAGGAGCTGGAGATGTTCCTTGGCTGTGGGGTTTGTGGGCTGGGACAAGTAATTTTCATTGCCATAGGGATTCCTCTCCTTGTTTGGAAACTCAGGTTGTTGAAATAAGAAATGTCTGAGGAATGGTCCCAGCAAAGGCTGAAGTGGTGTGAGCCTGCTCTTTGTCCTTCAGTGTCCCTGACAAGTGTCCCTCCAATCCTGTTGTTAAAAGTCATCTCATTTTTAAATTACCAATGTTAATTATAATATTAAAAATCCCAAATCTTAATTACAGCATTAAAAATCTCAGGTCAGGCTGCCTGGAGGGGTTTGGGAGTCACATCTCCAGGTCCATCAGCGTGGTGGGGACTGTCAGGGAGGGCACAGGAATGCTGCACCTTAGAGGTCTGGCCTCCTCAAATGTGCCTCTGTCCCACGTTTGGTGACACTGGGATGTCTCTGAGTGCCATCACTGTTCTCCTCCTGTCCCTCCCCCTGCTCCCACACAGCACCAGCCCCGTGATGCAGCTGTGAAGTGATGCAGAATAAACCAATTTAAAGCAAAACCGAGGAATTTCTCCCCCCATAAGGCACCTTTTGGACAGCAGAAGGATTCACAGCTCTTGCCAGGGATAGTTGTGACAAGTGACCTGAGGTCTTCTTGCAGGATGGGACCACTCAGAGCAGTGGAGCACATGAAAATATGTGCAGGAATAAACTTGGCTAAACCCCAGCAGGATGAGGAATGCCCAGAGAGCCAGCAGTGCTGGGTGACAGGCACTGGAGCCATCAGAGCCTTCCCAGCTGTGGGATGCAGGGTCCATGTGCTCTCCAGCCAGGAAAACCTGGCAGGATCCCTCTGCATTCCAGCTCTGCAGAGAATCATGGAATCATGGCATGGTTTGGGGTAAAAGGGATCTTAAAGCTCATCCCATCCCACCCCTGCCATGGCAGGGACCCCTCCCACTGTCCCAGGCTGCTCCAACCCCAATGTCCAACCTGGCCTTGGGCACTGCCAGGGATCCAGGGGCAGCCACAGCTGCTCTGGGAATTCCAGCCCAGCCCCTCCCCACCCTCCCAGCCAGGAATTCCATCCCAATATCCAATTTAAATCTCTTTTCTGGTAATTTGAAGCCATTCCCTGTGTCCTGTCCCTCCATCCCCTGTCCCCAGTCCCTCTCCAGCTCTCCTGGAGCCCCTTCAGGGGCTCTGAGCTCTCCCTGGAGCCTTCTCCTCTCCAGGGGAACATTCCCAGCTCTCCCAGCCTGGCTCCAGCCCTGCAATAATCACTGATCCCATTTCCCTCAGAGCTTTAACTACAAAGATTTATTTCATTTTTTCATGGACACTCCTTGCTCCAACCCCGGATTTCCCACACCAAGATTGCCTGGTGCTGGTTCTCCTCATTCCCACATTTTCCCTATTTTGGTGTTTTTTGGGATGCTCTCCTGGCTTTGTCCCTGCCCTTCTCCAGGCAGGAATTCCTTCCCAAGATCCCATCAGTCCATGGGAAGCCATTCCCTGTGTCCTGTCCCTCCATCCCCTGTCCCCAGTCCCTCTCCAGCTCTCCTGGAGCCCCTTCAGGGGCTCTGAGCTCTCCCTGGATCCTTCTCCTCTCCAGGAGAGCACCCCCAGCCCTCCCAGCCTCCCACCCAGGTGAGCTCTGCAAGTGGAATAATCCACAGCTGCTGATGTGCCACCAGTTTCCTCCATGCTGTCCCATTTAATTATGGATTTCTCATGAATTTACCAGCCCTTGCCTTGCTCCCGCTCTGGGATGGGCTCAGATCCCACCCCCCATGCCAGGGCTGGGGGTTCCTGCAGCCATTTGTGCCATCCAAGGACAATTTTCCATCGTGGGCCCTCTCTGCAGGGGTGAAACTCCTCAGCAGGGGAGGCTGCCCTGGCTCAGTCCCTGCTCCTGGGCCTTGCAGCATTCCCTGATGGATGCTCCCACCTGGTAAAACAGCATGCACTGTGGGGGTGCTCCGGCTGTGGGAGAGGGGTGGGTTCAGTGGGTGATACCAGAGATCTCTAAAGCCAGGACCTGGAACTCAGAGTTTATTGTAGGGGTGTGAGTACAAGGGCCCTGCTTGGAGCTGCCACAGCTCAGAGCAGGCCCAGGAGAGAGAGAGATAAGGGCAGAGCAGAGCAGATAAGAGCAGCAAGGGGGGGGAACAGAGAAGGAGGAGAGGAAAGAGTAAGAGCAAGAGAGGTAAAAGCAAGAGCAAGAGAACAAGAGAGCAAGAGAACAAGAGAGAGCAAGAGCAAAAAGCAAAAGAGAGCAAAGTTTCCATTACAATCACATAAATCCTTTTCTATGTTGAATATTCTAATTCCTACCAACCAATCCAGTACAGAATACAAATCCTAGAGCATTTCCATCCAGCCTATAAGGATCCTTACAGTCCCATGCTTACTGAGAGTAGAGGGTCTTGTTTAGACAAGAGGGGGTTCCATTCATGTCACACACACCATTGTCTTTGGCTGGTCAGTAACTGAGGTTTGGTGTGGCAAAGGTTGCCTTCGTTTCAATTTTGCTTACAGTTTCTATATTCTCAAAATCTTTTTTTGAGAATAGACAATCATATTTATAAGGCTTTCCTGATTCATCTTCCCCAACAGTGTGCCACACATCCCAAAACTGGAACATGGGAGCAGGAAAACCCCAATTTTCCCATTTCCCTCTTATTCACCATCAGATCCCTGATGGCTGAACCAGATCTCTTTGTGTGGATTTTTTGTCACCTCTGGTCTAACTCTTTTTATCTTGCTGTCTCCCTCTCAGTGCAGTATTTTCTAAAAAATTCTGTCTGTTTTTTCCCTGCTATGCAAGGATATTTCATTTTTGCCCTATTCCAGTGTCTCTTGCCAAGATTAATACTTCAGCTGCCTGGAAATTCTGAATTTGTTTGTTTTGTATCCATTCTTGTCATCTTTGAGCCACTATACATCTTCTCTCCTATCTCTGTGTCTCATCTTTCAGAATAATTTCCTCCATATTTTAGCCAAACCTTTCTCATGGATTACTTCTTCTCTTTCCATCTTGTTTGCTACTTCTCTATCAGCTCCCTGTCTTCTTTCTTCTTTCTCTTCCAAATCCTTTTTCCCCCATTTCTTGCATGGATTCTTCATTTCAAATCACAAAATCATCTTTGCTGTCTCCCTCTACTACAGGCAGGATCATTCCAAATCATTCCTGGTGGGTTTTTCTTGAATGTTTCCTTCTTTATATTTTTTTTTTCATTTGTTGGAAATGTCACAGATTCCCATCCCTGATATTATTCCAGTAAGAAAAACCTTTCCTCTGTCTAGGAAACGTAGCTTAAAGCAATGTAATGGCATTTCTAATGATCCTGTTATAAAACTGGAGACAGATTATCCCTTCTCCCCACTTCCCTGCTATCTCCCACATGCACAAAGGTTCTCTCTGCCCTGTCACTCCTTTTCCAGCCCAAATCCCTGCATTCCCCTCAGTTTTCCCCCCTGAGTCAGGGCTCCAGAGCTGCCTTGGCTGCTGCCCCTCCATCCAGCACAGTCCCAGCTGCTGCCTGCCAGGGTTTGCTGCTTTGGGGCTGCTCCTCCAGCAGGGTTTTCACATGGCTCAGGATTCAGCTGTGCTTTTGAAAGGCTGCAGCTGATCCCTCAAGGATTCTTTGGTTGCAAGAGGCCACTGGGATTTGGCGTTGGACCCTCAGAGCTTGGAGACAACGGGTGCTGGAGGAAGATGGGATTTTTTCAGTGTGGGCTGGGAGGATTTTGCTTTCAGCCTTGTTTGGATTTGACTTTCTTGGAAATACTTGAGGAGTCTGAAAATGCTGCAGTTGTTGTCTGTGCAAATTCAACGATTTCCCTTAGGAAGTTTGTTGGAGAAATGGAAAGAATGAATCCATGAGGTTTTAGTTTGAATTAAAGAATCTTATAAAAATGAACAAGGGGGACTTTGAACAAGGGCCTGCAGGGACAGGACAAGGGGAAATGGCTTTAAACTGGGAGAGGGCAGATTGAAGTTGGATATTGGGATGGAATTCCTGCCTGGGGAGGGTGGGAGGCCCTGGGCTGGAATTCCCAGAGCAGCTGTGGCTGCCCCTGGATCCCTGGAAGTGTCCCAGGCCAGGTTGGACACTGGGGTTGGAGCAGCCTGGGACAGTGGGAGGTGTCCCTGCCATGGCAAGGTGGGGGGAATGGGATGGGATTTAAGTTCCCTTTTAACCCAGCCCATTCCAGGATTCTGTAAACCCAGGAATCCTTCACCCACAGTGATCATTTATAAGCAGGATGTGTGAATCCAAGCTAAGCTGTAGCTGCAAGGTAACCCCTAAACCCAGCCCAGTGTGAAAACTGTGCTAAATTTATGGAAGTTGTGTTGCCTTTTCTCTTTTTCATTGGTTAAAAAAATACTACTGATGTTTATAAAAAGCCTCTTGACATTTGAAACTTCTCTACTACTGTTTTCCTGCCCCAGTGAAGTGTTTCTCCACATAATTCAACATCAAGAAGCTCTTGAGGATTTACTGAAATCAGTCAGGGGTGGATTCTTGTGAGTGGGTTCCCTTTTATTTTTCTTAAATAAAAGCCTGGCAGTGGCTGACACATAAAGGTTGTGATAATTTCTTTTATAACACACTGGTACTTCTTTTGCCAGCCACACTGTTCTCAGGGAAGCTGCCTTAAAGCTCAGCAAATATAAACATCTGTTTGAAAAGAGGTTATTAAAAAATATTAGCTGTGCTGCAGCTTAAATAAACACATGAAGAATTCAATTTACAGCAGCGCTTGAGTCCTCTTGGACTTGTCAAAAATCTCAATTAAAGGGAGCAGGATGAAGCACTTGGTGTTCTCTGGGTTGGACATCCCTGACTTTTCATAAAGGAGGGAATTTGGCTGGGGAAACTTGAAACAAAAGTAAACATCCAGAATAATTTGGGTTGCAATTAAAGCTCATCCCATCCCACCCCCTGCCATGGCAGGGACACCTCCCACTGTCCCAGGCTGCTCCAACCCCATCCAACCTGGCCTTGGACACTTCCAGGGATCCAGGGGCAGCCACAGCTGCTCTGGGAATTCCATTCCAGGGCCTCCCCACCCTCCCAGGCAGGAATTCCTTCCTCATATCCCATCTAAATGTCTCCTTCTTCAGCTTCAAGCCATTCCCCTTTGTCCTTCCATGCCAAAGGATGAATGAAGTTTATAGCAAATATAAAAGCAGAGCTGCAGGGTTTGAGTTCAGGATTTGGAAGTTCAGGTTCCTCTGCTTGGAAATTCTCTCAAGGGCATTTATTATCTATATAATACCAATAAAATAGCATCTCTGGAATGATTGCTTTTTTAATTCATAAAAAATCACCTTTTTATGTAAAGGGGCAGAAACATGCCTTGCTCATATTGGATTTTTCATTTTTTTGCCCCCAAACAAGATATTTAGGCTGTGCCAGTGTACACAATGCCCCAAACCCCCTCCTGAGGAGGCAGCTCTGGGGCAGCCATGGGTGTGCAGGCCTGGCTGCTCCATCCAGCTCCCCTGGGAATGAAATATTCCTGAGAACCAGCCTGTGGCACGTGGGCTCTGGAATTACCTTCCAGCAATCCTCACTCCTCTGGGGAGCCTCGTGCTGGCAGCAGCTGGATGGAAATCACAATTCCAAAGTGGATTTGGAATTTTCTCCCGGCCCTCCCTGGATCCCTGTGCTGCTTTCCCAGAGCCCTCTGAACTCAGGGATCACTCTCAGGCCACCAGGCCAGCCCTGCTCTGTTGATTTTCAAGGAATCTTTGAATTTTTGAATCTTTGAATCAGGAATTCAGCTGGGGGTGATGGGCTGGCCTGCTGGGAAGGGCTTGGCTGGCCTCCAGAGCCTTGGCACGTTTGCCCAAATTCTGTGCATCCCTCCAGACCTCTGGGAAGGTTCAGCATTTCTGATGTAACCCTGGCTGCTTCCTGTTTTTCAGGAGATGACTTCTCACTGATACAGCAAGAGATCTATATGGTTAAAGAATGCAAACATTGCAACATAGTCGCCTATTTTGGGAGTTATCTCAGGTAAATCCCACTTTTGATCTCAACATTCCTGTCCTAAAACTATCCCAGTCTGTTTAGTCCTTGTATCCTCATTAAATCTTCTTCCAGAGTTTGAATTGCCCTTGGTTTGGGTTTATTTTTTTTTTTTTAAAGCCAACCCCAACTGGCTTTTAAAAACAAAAGTGACTAATATTTTGTTTTCTCTGCTGGCCAAAAGGCTGGAATATTTTTATCACTAGGAACAGAAAGAAATTTTTCCCTTGGAGACTCTTGCAACATATGCAGTCCCAGTCACACATTTATCAGTTCTGATCTAACAGCAGCTCATTATTTCTCTAGAGCAGAATTGCCTTTGGATATTTTATTTCATTACAGTTGTCTGGGCTATGGAAGTGTGGCTGGGGAGTTCAAAATCTGAGCTGCTGGTATTAACATTTTTCACAGTTCTGCTGTAACAGAGGCAGAACCAAGCTCTCTGCACCTTCCATGGAATGTTACAGAGGAAATCAGGGAATATTCTCATTTCTCTGGACCCCTGCCATTTATCAATTGGCTCAGTGGGAATAGAAATCTGCACTTTGCCTGCTTGGTCTTTTTTCTACAAGACTTCATCTTTAGGTTTCTTGGAAGGCTGCACTGAAATAATCTCTGCAGCCCTAATGGACTCAACTGGAATTAAATTTCTAATTCCCCATCTTGGAGGGCTTGAAGAGTTTTTTAGCTAGAAGGAGCTAATTTCAATTTAAGATAGAAACACTGAGTTTAATTTAATAGATAGAAACTGAGTTTAATTTAATGTAATTTTGCTGATAGCAAATAAACCTCAGGTGTTTTATTGTAGAGTTAAAGCTCCACCTCTTATGTTTGATAATATTTAAATATTTCTCAGGGGCTTTGGCATAAAACTTGGGGTTTGATTGGTGAAAATTTATATTGATACCATGAGAATTTATATTAATAACAGGAGAGTTTGTATTAATGACTGTATCAAAACGTGTATTTTTAACAGGGAGTGATCAAGACTAATAGAAAATTAATTGAAATAATGATGATTAACTCTGTTCTGCAGCCAGATCAATCAGCTTCTGATGCCTGTGTTTAAATTTTGTTTTTGTAGCCGTGAGAAGCTGTGGATATGCATGGAATACTGTGGTGGGGGATCCCTCCAGGACATTTACCATGGTACTTGGGCACTTCTTATCACATCCTTCATTTTGGGGAGCTTTCTGCAAAAAAGAAAAATAAATACTGAACTACAGGGAACAGCTGGCACTGGCTGTGGGGGGTTTGGGGGCATGAACAGTGTTTTTTAGCTGTAGTCAATAGATTTTGAGAGCATTTCCCAGATATGGTGACCAGCACTTTTAATATTTATAATATTTACTTTTCATATTGACATAATATTTGACATTTAATATTTGACATTTAATATTTGACATTTCATATTTGACATTTAATATTTGACATTTTATGGCAGCAGAACACTTGGATATGCACACTGTGCAAGGGGTGAGGAAGCAGTTTTCATTGGGAAATAGCAACATTTGATCTTTAAAGGGGAAAAATTACTCTTATTCCTGCCCCTGTGGAATAGCATCTCACTCTGGGGTTATTTTCCTTCCTGAAGTTTCATCTGGAGTTGTTGATGCTGTAGAATCATTTCTTGGAGTTGTTGGAAAAACAGTTGGGGACTTGTTCTGCCTTTAAATGATAACACTGAGTTTTTGGATGCCTCAGCTCTTGCTGCTTTATTTTTCAACTACTTTGTACAAATCCTTTAAACCAATTCCAAGCCCCTCAGGTATTCCCTGATATGAAACATCCCCGTTTCTAACATTAAAATATTAGCAGAAGTCACTTTTAGTTCCCTGACAATACAGAATCCTGCAAAATCACTCATTAAATAATAATTAGATTCTGGGAAAACAGCTTTTCTTCTCACTGTGGGTATTGTCTTCTGTGATGGTGCTGTTTGGGGATTTTTTTTACAGAAAGCCTTTCTGTCAAACAAGCAAACAAACCCCTCTTTTCAGCTCAGGGTACAATACAGATCATGTAAAACCAGCCTGAAGTTGAGCATGGACAAAGCACTCACTGCCTGCTTCCCAGAGTTATTGATGTGCTCTCTGTTGTAAACTTCATTTCTGAATCTTTATTTCCAGTAACAGGACCTCTGTCAGAGCTGCAAATTGCTTATGTGTGCAGAGAAACTCTCCAGGTACTGTACTTGTGCAGCTGCACCATCAAGGGGTTATTCCATGGAAATAAAGGACAGAAAATTCAGTCCCAGCACTTCTGTTGGGAATCAATTGACCAGGCTGACCTGGTATTTTCCATACTGTGAATTAAAATGAAATTCTGGTGTGATATAGGGCAAATCTTGGCTTACATTTTGAACTGCCACCCACCCTGTGGTGGTAAATTTAATGATGTGTAGTAAGTTTAATGATTTATTTTAATAAAGTAATAAATTTAATTTATTGAATAAACGGGAGTGATGTGGGGTAAAATACTGCAACCAGATAAATAAAATTCTCTTTCATTTTGTGACTGCTGATAGCAAAGAAATGCAAGATGAAGCGTCCCTTATCTGCAAATCTCAAGTGTCTCCACTTCCAAATAAAATATATTGAGGAAATTAAATTTATTAAATGGAACTGGCTTTGTAGGATGTTAACAAATGGCAGAATAATTCATTTTGTCTTTTATTTCCAGGGTCTTGCTTATTTACACATGAAGGGCAAAATGCACAGAGATATAAAGGTAACTTGGAACCTTGAGAAATTTATCTTACAGTTCCAAGTGCAGGGAAAATATTCCTGATCAAGATTTTTAATTTATTTTGTTTTAGGGTGCAAACATTCTACTAACAGACCACGGAGATGTTAAATTGGGTGAGTTGCCTGAGTCTTGTAATACGGATTTTAGAGCCAGATTTTCTTGGTTTGAATGCCAGGAGCCTCCCTTGGAATGCAGAATGCAAACCCCCTCCCTCCCAATTATTATCAGTTGGAAATTCAGGGGCTCTCAGGCACAGAGATGGCAACAGCAACAACAGTTGTGCATGAGCAGAACTCCAATCCAAATGCAGCCACACAAAAACCAACCCAGGGCAGAGTCAGGGTCCAGGCTGAGCCCTGTGGCTCAGNAATTTTATCAGTGACTCAATGGCCCCTGAGCAGAAGATGTGTGCCTGGAGGGAGGCTGGGTCCTGGCAGGGATAAAGAAAACGGCCCCAGCTGGTTTGGAACAGAACAGAACACACTGCTGGGCACAGCTGGCACTGGCACCAGGACAGGTGTGGATGTGGCACTTGGGGACATGGGACAGTGCTGGGGAGTGACTGGACTCCATCATTTAAAGGTCATTCCCAACCTAAATTATTCCATGATTATTTAGGGCAATAGATGACGACAAAGTGTTCATCCATGTTTAGGCTGTGTAGGAGATGAGAAGTTTTGTATTCTATCAAGAAATTACAGACAATTTCATTATTCAGTCACCAAGCCTTTAAGCCTCCTAGATTTTCTTGGAATTTGCCAGGCTGGCATTTCCTGGGTATCAGTTTGTATCCCTGGCCAGGGTGGCAGTTATCCCTCAGAATCTCTGAGGATCCCCTGTTAGGGAGAACATCTGGCAGCCTGTGGAAAAGTGGGATCTGATCCTGCCCTCTGTGTGGTGTTGAGCAGTTCCACAAAGGTGGAGGAGAGGAAAACTCCAAGGTCTACAGGGAAAAGCTGCCATGGGATGTCCTCATCCCACTGGAATCAGGGCAGTTGTGCCTTAGTTCAGCCTCCAGCCCCCTGTGGGGAGCCAGGAATGCTGTGTTGGAACAGGAGAGCTTTTGAAAGAAGGAAAAAACGGGAGTAAAACCTTGAGAGGAGATTCCACTCCCTGCATTGAACTTGGGATGCACAGTGGTACCTGCCTTTTGCCTGGTTGGGTTTTCCCAAGTTATCCCCCAGCTTTCATGCCACCAATCCATCAAAATAAAATGGATTGGAATGATTTTTGGCTCTGCAAGACCACCTGAAGTTTGAGAGTTCTAAGGGCAAGGGATGCTTGGCCCCTAGATGGAGTCTCCAGGGCAGAGAACAGATGCCCCATCACAATTCCTCCATAAATAACACACAAAAAGTGCCTTTTCCATGCTGTTTTTCCTCTTAAATTGAATATCCACAAATTCTGATTGATGCAGTGTGAGATGGGAAAATGATCTGAGAGAGGAACTGTGTGTAGAAGGAAAACCCTTTGATCTGAAGTCATGTCAGTGAAGACATTAACGTTCCTATTATTAATCAGCAACTGTTTCCCTTCATGGATTTTTAATTTGGATGAGACACGTGGTTGTTCTTTCATAACACAGCAAGATTGGGATCTTCAGCTGGGATTTCTTAGGCTCTGATGGTTTGATTTTATTTTCCAGCCGACTTTGGGGTAGCTGCAAAAATAACAGCCACTATTGCAAAGAGGAAATCCTTTATTGGCACCCCTTACTGGTAAGAAACCACTTTGATTGCTGTGCTGCAAAGCTGAGCCTGTATTTATGCCAAAAAATCCTCAAATACACACATATGTCTGGAGAAATTGCATAAATTCCCTTCCTTCCAAGTAAAATGCCCAAAGGGTAAAAATCTGGGAAGCACTGATTGGAGCTGATCAGTTGCTGTAACAAAAGCTACTTGATATTTGAGGCAGGGTTGTTGTTTCTCCCAAATTTATTTTTTAGAATATTCTGCCTTTTTGGGGTATACCAGTGGTTTTTTAGTTTCTCAGCCTTACATTTTGAGTGACTAAATTAATGTCTTTCTGATTCCTGTGCAGAAGGGAAAGCAGATTTTCAGACTATCTGTGAATCATCCCTGCTGATTAATGTCTGCATGAGGCTGCATTTAATATGCAAATAATCATTGTCACTCTTGAGCTGGATTAATATGCAAATTTAGCTGGGTTTAGGCATCACTGGGGTGCCAAGGAGCTGCCTGGGGTGGTGTTTTTGGGCAAACAGCTCCATCCAGACAATGGCTTTTAATTGTTGCTTCCCTGGAGAAGGAGGGCTGAGGGCAGGGAGGTTTTCTGGCCATGAACATTTCCTGGGAATGCTGAGCCTGCTGCTATTCCCAGCTGCCCCAAAACCCCTCTGGAATCTCGGGGTGGATTCCCTGTTGGCAATGGGGTTGTGTCCAGAGGTGATCCAGGTGCATCCCCTCTCCCAAGATGCTCATTTAGATCCATTTGTGTCCCTACCTTGCTCTTTAATGTGACTTTTTTGCTGTGTTTCTTGTTTGTTTTATTATATTGTATCCAGCCCATTTCTTTTGTGTCCCTTAGTTTGTGTTTTGTCATTTCAGAAGATTCTACCCACTGTGTAAAACATAAAAAATTCACATTAACTGTCCTTAGATCTAAGATATTTCCAGAGCTTTAGGAAAACACCAAAACCAAAAATCAACCCCCTGAAATACATACTTTGTGGAATAATATTGAAACAAATTGAGTCATTGTAAGTGTATAGCTTATGTATACATTAATAAACACTTTTTAAAAAGCATTTCTGTCATGATCAAAACCCAATCTGAACATAAAANATACATACTTTGTGGAATAATATTGAAACAAATGGAATCATTTTAAGTGTATAGCTTAAATTAGTGTGTAATTTTTAATGTATACATTAATCAACACTTTTTAAAAAGTATTCCTGTCATGATCAAAACCCAATCTGAACATAAAATCCTTAACTTACTCAGATATCAAAATATTTGTATTCCTCCAATTCATTTCCCCCACCCTCCTTTCTTTCTTGAGGAGGGAACACGAGGTATTTGAAACTACAACCAACTATAGCAGACATCCAATAATTCCACGTTCAATTCCATTTTTTTTTTTTTTGGCACGTGCACACAGTTGTGTAATTCCCCTTGAGAGCAGGGACTGAGGGGAGGTGTTGGTTTTGCAGGATGGCCCCCGAGGTGGCGGCGGTGGAGAAGAACGGGGGGTACAACCAGCTGTGCGACATCTGGGCCGTGGGCATCACTGCCATCGAGCTGGCAGAGCTGCAGCCCCCCATGTTCGACCTGCACCCCATGAGGTTGGTGCCCTGGGGTGAACTGGCAGAGTTCAGCTGGAGCTCCTCTGGAACTTGGAAAGGGAAATTTGCGCCGAGATTGCTTCGCTGTTTTCACGGCTGTCTCGGAGGCTTCAGTCTGCAGCTAAAATCTTGCATTGGGAAGGGAAATTCAGAGCAGAATCTGGAAATTGTTGCATTTTTGGTGGCATCTGGTCAAGTGGAAGGTGCTGTCCCTGCCCATGGCAGACTCTTGGGTTTGGAATGGAAATTCAAAGCAGAATCTGGAAATTGTTGCGTTTTTGGTGGCATCTGGTCAAGTGGGAGGTGCCCCTGCCCATGGCAGACACTTGGGTTTGGAATGGAAATTCAAAGCAGAATCTGGAAATTGTTGCGTTTTTGGTGGCATCTGGTCAAGTGGGAGATGTCCCTGCCCCTGGCAGGGGGTTGGAATGAGATGGGATTTGAGATCCTGTCCAACCCAAACCATTCTGGGATTCCAGAATCAAGAATCTGATGAAGAACAAGGACAGATTTAGTGGTGACAGGAAACCACTAGAGAAGCCATCCCCTAATATTTAACAGGATTATGGCACTAAAAATATTTTATTTAAAGATAAAATCAACAGATGCCCTGTATCTCTCCTTTAACCCAGTGCAAACTCCAATCCAGTTTCACCAGTCTGATTCCCACCATAAAGTAATTAGATTTTAGAATGAAATTAATTTTTTTTTTTACCATATTATATCAGTATTCTTTTTTTTTTCCCTTTAGGGCTCTGTTTTTAATGTCGAAAAGTAATTTTCAACCACCAAAGCTAAAGGAAAAAGCAAAATGGTAGGTGGAGCTCCTTCCTTTGATCCCTATGGTCCCTTCCAGCCCAAACCATTCTATGATTTTATAGATAAAGGGACAAAATATTTGTTATTAGTGAAGAAGAGACCCTTCTTTGGTGCTCTTTATGTGTTCTAGAAGAAAAATCTTTATCCTTCCTTAATTCCCATCATGGGGCACTTGCCCTCAGTCATTGGGACAGGTGATGGTTTAATCCTTCCTGGTTTCTTTACCTTGTGAGAAATTCCTGGTGCCATTCCTGGTTTATTTTCTGTATCAAAATGTTTTTCCATGCAAGTCCCATGAATCAAATGAGGTTTTCCCCTATTTTGTTAACTTGGAAATGTAATTATTCGACCTTGAAGTGAGATACCTGTGCAATATTCTACTTTATCACAGCCTTTAATCTGCTTAGCAACTGTCTTAAAATCAATGATACCTTGAAAAATTCAACATAAACTCTCCTTTTCTTTAAGGTCAGCAACATTCCATAATTTTGTCAAAATAGCACTTACAAAAAATCCAAAGAAGAGACCAACAGCAGACAGACTTCTCTCTGTAAGTGATTTGGGACATTTGGTGACCTCAGGACGGGATCTTCTGTTTCAAAATGAGGAACAGATCAGCAGGAAATCAAAGGGAATCCAATTTTCTTTAGGCTCATAACTCAGGTGGTGAAATCTGAAGGAAAAACACGTTGGTCAGCTGTTAGCAAGTGGGTTTTGTTCAGTATTTTGACACAGTTTTGTACAATTTTTGAGAAATTGGCTTCATGTTCTCAACCTTGGCCTTCCTGCAAGTGGCTTCTTCTGCCTTGGAGCTGTGTAGAAGTTGGACTTTCCTGACTCCCAAAAACTGCAGCAGCTCTTGATGTATCTCTGCTTTCCCAAGCTCTGAACTACTGATATAAAAAATGGAGTTCAAGTGTAATGATTTCTTTAATTGGAGTTTAATTTGCAAGTGGCCCAGAGCGTGGTGTATCCATATTTATGTTCTTAGAAAGTTCAGCATGAAGGAGTCATTAAAATAACAGCTGAACCTCCAGAAAGCACAAAAAAAAAGTCAGTAGCTCTGTTAAATGTTTATTACTGAAAATTATCTGTTAATTGCATATTAAAATTTTTTTGGGGTGTTGTTTCCTGTGTTACAGCACAGCTTTGTGGGGCAGCCTGGACTCTCGAGGTCTTTAGCAGTTGAGTTGTTGGACAAAGTCAACAACCCTGAGAACCACACCCACTATGGGGAAGTTGATGATGATGATTTTGAGGTGAGATGTCTTGGTTTGATCCCCAGGAGTCTGCTGAGGAGGGCAGGAGCCTCCCTTGGAATGCAGAATGCAAACCCCCTCCCTCCCAATTATTATCAGTTGGAAATTCAGGGGCTCTCAGGCAAAGAGATGGCAACAGCAACAACAGTTGTGCATGAGCAGAACTCCAATCCAAATGCAGCCACACAAAAACCAACCCAGGGCAGAGTCAGGGTCCAGGCTGAGCCCTGTGGCTCAGGGGTTGGTGGCAGGGCCATCCCATGGGGGCTGCAGCCCTCCTGCAGTGGCAGAGGTGGCTCTGCTGGAGCAGGGATCCTGCACAAAGGGGGAGTTTCCCTGGGAAGGGGCCCTGGG
>VYXF01002726.1:14598-24810 GCA_013397295.1 Polioptila caerulea | reverse complement strand
TGGTGACATTTTGCTCTGCAACCCATGACAGAGAACATCTTTTATTTTCTGCCTTTTTGTTAAAACTGGCAGTTTAGATGTCCTGCTTTGCTTTGGGAATGTGACCTTGAAGCTGCTCCTGTTCTTGTTGGTTTGGTTGTTGCTGGATGCTCTTCCCTCACTGATGTATATTTTTTGGTTTATTAGGGTTTTTTTTTTTTTAGGGTTAGGATTAAAAGTGTGTGTGAGAGAATTTTTGTTTGGATTTGGATGTTAATTGATTTTTATTTGTTTTATTGTTTTATTGATTATGAGTGTTTTTATATGTTAATAGAGTAAAAATGGAGTATAGAGTTAGGTTTTTAAGGGTTTTTAAGTTTAAATGACTTAATTATGAGATGCTAATTTATTTTAATTTTAATTTCAGAATTAATTATTTATATTTAGTATTGTAGATTTTTTAATTACACGAAATTATTTAAATTTGTGAAGAAGAAGATTATTTTAAAACTTTTATTTTGTTATAGATATATTACTATATTTTAAAACTTTGAAGTTGGAAGTTTTTATTCTGTGAGTTAATACATTTTAATTTAAATTTATTTATTTACATTCACAATCTCAGTGCTGTCACTCAGTTTTGGAAGCCTTTCCCAATGCCTCAGGTCAATGCAGTGAATCTCTGAGGCTCATTCCCAGCACAGGAAGTCAGAAATTCTCTGTGCCCTGGGTTCCACCATCTCCCCCTCTTGTTGGAGCTCTGACACTGCTTTGGTTGCTTTGCTAAACTGTTTTATCCCACGTTCCTCCCCTGCCCTGTGCCTGCCCCCAGCCTCACTCCGTTATCCGCCACACCATCCGCTCCACCAACAGGAACATCCGGGCAGAGAGGACAGCTTCAGAGATCAACTGTGAGTTCCTGCTCTGCTTCCCTTCCTTGGGGCTGGGCTCAACCCCCTGCCTTCTCCAGCCTCTCCTCAGGGTCAGGATTGAAAGCACCAGACACAGAATTCGTGTTTGGATTTGGATGTTTATTATTCCTTATCCCAGTTCCACCTCACTGACCGTGAGTGCTGCTCCATGCTGAGTTACCAGAGCACAAATGGAGCCCAGAGTTCTGTACTCAAGGGCTTTTTAAGCCTAAACCACCCAATTATGAGATGCCAACTAATTTATTTTAACTTCTAACCCAATAACTAACAACCCATGTCCTGCACTGTGGATTTTCTCAACCAATCACACAAAATCACCCAGACAGGAGGAGGAGGATGAGGAGGAGGAGGAGGAGAAGAAGAAAACCCTAAACCCTCCATCTTGTTCATATATATTACTATATAATATATATAATATATATTACTATCTTGTTACATATATATTACTTATAAACCTTGTATTCTAAAACCTTAAGTTATATTACAATTATAAAACCTTTAATTCTATCAACATGAAATTAAATTATATTATAAAATCTTAAATTCTAAATCTCTCACCCTGTGAAACACTCTTCTATTTAACTCCACACTCACAATCTCAGAGCTGTCACTCAGTTTTGGAAGCCTTTTCCATGGCCTCAGGTTAAATGCAGGGTATCTCTGAGGATCAGTCCCTGTCAGCACAGAAAGTCTGAAATTCTCTGTGCCCTGGGTTCCATCAGGGGGCTGATTTGCCTCTGGTGTCATCCTTTCCCAAAAATCTCTTTCCATTTGGGAAGCAAACCCTGGAGAAGCAGCACGTGGATCGTCAATAATAATTATTCAAAACTAAAATTAATGTTAAGAAGCTACTCAGATGGATCTAAGCTGCAATGCTGAGGGGAGAAATTATTTTCTCTCCAGGTTTGATCAAGAGCCTTTGGTAGCACCAACACTGGCAGCTCCTCTGCACCACACTCTGGGAAATTTGCTCTTGTAGAGCCTCTTCCTCCTCTTTCACATGCATTTCAGAGTGACAAGTGGTTAAATAGTCACATTTTTGGGACTTGGTATTTACTTTTGGCCTTTCTTGTGGGTTTCAGGTTTGCAAATTCAAGCACTCACACAATGAGGCCGATAGTGAAGTGCTGCTCATTTGAGAGGCAAATTCAGAGTTGTGTACACAATATTTCCATCTGTTCCTACCTGCTTTTCACTGTGGTGAGCCCTGAAAGGATCCCAGGGCAAGACTGTGTGCATTGATGATGAAATCCTTCTGTTTTGTAGTTGATAAGCTGCAGTTTGAGCCCCCTCTACGGAAAGAAACAGAAGCTCGGGATGAAATGGTGAGGACAAGTTTGGAGTTTCCTGTCTTTATTAAAATCACTCCATCTTCAATATTTTGTGGTTCAACACTTAGCAGCTTGCTGGATAAATGTTTTTAAAGTTCCCTAAGTGACCCTTACTGGATTTTTCACCATAAATTTTTATTTTCCTGTTACTTTTTGCTGCTTGATCAGGACATTGCACCATTTGCAGGTGCTGCTTTTAACTCTTGAGAAGAAGAAAATAGGTTTTCAATAATTGCTGTATAGATTGTGAGATGTTATTTCTCTTTGGAATTTGATGTTACTGCTTGTGGATTGTTCTGTAGGGCTGGGAATCCCTCAGGCCTCTTTGTGTGTGCTGGATAAGGTACTTTAAGATACTTTAGTTTGACAGGAGGGAAATAAAATGACAATTCTGCATCTTCAGGTTGTGGCAGCTGGCAGTGACTTTGCTTCACATTGGAATCCTTTTGTTGATGGAAGCAACAAGTAAGTAGAGATAAAAACAGCTTTTATTTCTGTGTCTCATTATGAAACTGAAAGAAAAATGAGTTATTTAAAAAAAAAAATCAAACCATAACCCCTGACCAACTTTAATATTGATAAATTAGGGAGATGTCACCCAGTGTGCAGCCCTCCTTCTGCAGGTGCTTGGTCAATTCTCCTGGAAAGTGGCTTTTAATCTCTTTGAACCACCAGCAGCAGCTTGGTTGAGGTTTGTAGGTGAGAAATGAAGTGTAAATGCATGGCCAGGACAGTGACATAACGCAGCCACAGTGAATTTCCTGCAGCAGAGCTGAGTTCAGGATCCTGCTCTGGCCTCACACTTCTCCTCTGAGCCGTGGCTGTGGTTGTGACATCCTGTGACAAGGCCTGTGCACAGCCCTGAACTCGAGAAAGGGAAGGAGAAATGTTCTGAATGTTGAGTTTTCCCAAGCTCAGTAACACTGCTCCCCTCCTCCTGCTGTGGGTGTCATTTCTAACTCAGCCCTGGAGGGTTTGAGGGTGAAATGTTTTAGGGCAAGATGTGTTCACAGCTGGTTTCCCTGGGATAAAGCAGGCCTGAAGTACAGGAGCACAGCTCTCTCCAAGTTAGGGCTGAATTTTTTAGGTGTGTACCTTCCTTTTGCTGCTGAAAAGTGGATTCTGCCTTTAAAGGCAATGCCTGGATTTGCAGTCAGGAGTGTGGAGGTTCAGATGTAGGGAAGGATGAGATCTGGGCTCAAACCATTGCTCAGCTCAAAGAGCCTGTTTCCCATCTTTATTTGGAACTCAGCAGCAGACTGTGAGTTTCTCTGGCTTTTTTCCCTTTTTTTTCTGCAGATAAAAGTCTTGCATAAGCTGTCAGCTGACATTACAGCCCCCTGGAAAGCTGGTGGAGATTGCCAGGATTTTGAGCCTTTTTAAGCATCCTGGTTTTCCTGCTCCCAGTCTCATTGGGGCAGGAGTTTGGGGGGCTCTGGGCCTGAACTTTGAGGGGCTCTGAGTTTTGGGAAGCTCTGGCTCTCCCCTGCCCTGTTTCCCTCCCCTCCCTGTGGCCTGGGTTTGTGTGGGTGACCCTGCTGAGCTGTGGATTGCAGCCTTGCTGGCAGTGCTGGATTTTCTGCAGACAGCTGGAATCTCTGGGCTCCAGGAGCAGGGAGGGAAGCTCCTCCTGGCACAGGAACTCAGGGATTTGATCCTGTTCCTGTGCCTTTGTCTGCAGCAGGCTGTGCTAAAGCTGCAGCAAACACTGCCAGGGCTATAAATCAATAAATAGGTACAGATTGATTGGGAAGGAGGGCAGGGACAGCAGGCCTGGCTGGTGGATCCGTGCTGCTCACTTGGAAACCACTTCCAGTTGGAAAGATAAACAGGAAATGCATAACTCCTGTGTCCCAGCAGTTGTGAGTAATCCCTGGGATGTCCAGAGAGGATGTGTCTGGGGGGTCCTTGCTTTTCATGCCCTGTGGGTGCTGAGGGATAGCTCTGCCTTAAGAATTCTTTGACTGGAAAGGGGAATACCAGAATGTGATTGAATTGATCCCTTGGTTTCCTCACTGCAGCTTTTAAAAATTACTTTTGTATAAATGTCCTGCATTAAGGAGGTGTTTTTTAATTGATGGTTTTCATAGAATCCCAGAAAGGTTTGGGTTGGAAGGGACCCCAAAGCCCATCCAGTTCCATCCCTGCCATGGCAGGGACACCTTCCCCTATCCCGGGCTGCTCCAAGCCCTGTCCAGCCTGGCCTTGGACACTTCCAGGGATCCAGGGGCAGCCACAGCTGCTCTGGGCAACAAGAACCTTTCAAAAAGACCTTTTCTCCTTTAAATTTTTTAGTAGTTCCTGTAGGCAACTGTCTGCTGCTCTCCCTCAGAAGTGACTTGCAGGGATATTTCACATTAATCCAAATTTGGCTGGGTTTTTCTGGTCATTGCCCTTTAAAAACACAGCTTGAAAATTGCCATTTTGCAAAATGTTATCAGTTTTTTTTTTTTCTTCAAGGTTATATTTTCAGAGCTGCTTTGATCCTCCAGTCACAATTTCTTTTTTTTTTTTTTGTTGTTGTCCCTGGAGTAGCTTTGAAACAAAAATTCCCACTGTAGTGGGAAACAGTCTGGGTCTTTTGTGTAAAATGTATAAAAAGGAGACTTCCCTTTAAAAGCTTTTCTCCATTTGTCTCCCAGTAACTTCCTCTGTTCTTTTTTTCTCTTTTTATATTGTACTGTTGTTAGACATTTCAACAATATTTGAAATGCCAGGTAGGAAAATGAGAGCTGATGCTGTGGAAGAGAGATCCCGTGATTTTTAGGGGGTAAGGAGAAGGAAAGGACCTTCCAGGGTGGAAAAGGGCTTAGAGTGCAGAGAATGATTTGTTTTGGGAAGGGCTGGGTGATGCTTGTTGTGAAACCCAGTGACATCAGGGCTGGGTTGAGTTGCACGTGTCGACCTCAGGGCTGAGCTCTTTAATTTTATAAACATTCTGCCTTAGGGGACTGCTCACAAAATTTGGCGATGGCAGTGAAGATGTTGAAGAGTGAGTGGATCTCCTTCCTGTCCAGTTGCTCTGCTCCAAAACCTCTTCCCTCCAAATGCTGCAGGAGGCAGGAGAGTGAGGGCTGGCTGCTCTCCCAGGCCTGAGGCGCACTCGGCTCCTTCCCCAATGCTCAGGACAAACCCCAAAGCTCTGCATCTCCCCTGCTCTCCTTCCTGACTTCCCCCAAAGTCCCTGTGGGAGTGCCCAGTGCATACAAGCAGATTTTCTGCTGCTGAACCCACGGGCCAGGAGCGAGGCCTGGTTGGGACAGGATGATCCTGCACAGCTCGGGTGGCCAAATGTTGGTCTGATCCAAAAGCAAGGCTGCAGACTGCAATCCCAGAATGGTTTGGTTGGAAGGGACATTAAAAATCAGCCAGTGCCACCCCCTGCCATGGGCAGGGACACCTTCCACTATCCCAGGTTGCTCCAGCCTGGCCTTGGACACTTCCAGGGATCCAGGAGCAGCTACAGCTTCCCTGGGCACTCTGTGCCAGGGCCTCGCCTCCCTCACAGGGAAGATTTTCTTCCCAATATCTCACTTAAATCTACTCTTTTCCAGCTTAAAATCTTTCTCCCTTGTCCTATCCAGGCCCTTGCCTAAAGTCCCTCCAGCCTGAGATCCAGTCCCTGAATGTATATTGATTTACAAACTTCAAATTACCCTTCCCTGCAGATTGCTCTATAGCATTGGTATTTATGAAAGGAATTTATTAAAAACCAACACTTCTAACGAGATTAACGAGCTTCTCCCCTGCTCTTGCATTTCTAGTTTAACCCTGTGTGTGCAAAGCTCTGCTCTGCCTTTTGTGTGCCTCTGGTTCATCTCATTTCCAGTCCTCAGGGAGTTCTGGGTTTGGTTTAACTCAGACAATTCTGCCCTTTTCATTGCAGATCCACCCTAAAGCGAGCTGGGCCGCCCCCGCTGCCTCCCAAGGTGAGAAATGGGGGATTTCAGGGATTTAGCCAGCCTGGGATGGCCTCTTGTTCTGCATTCTGCCTGTGGTACTCCATCAGACAGGAACCTCTGGAAGTTTTCTGCTGTCAGATGTCTGATTTTCATAGAACCACGGATCTCCTGAGCTGGAAGGGATCCACAGGGGTCATGGATCCAGCCCCTGGCCCTGCACAGACACCCCAGCAATCCCACCCTGGGCATCCCTGGAGTGTACAACCTCTCCTGCAGCTCTGGCAGCCTCGAGGCCGTGCCCATTCCCTGGGGAGCCCCAGCACCCTCTGGGGGAAGAACCTTTCCCTGAAATCCAACCCTGACACAGCTCCAGCCCTTCCCTCAGGTCCTGCCCCTGCTCACCAGGGCACTTTTCACCTTTCTCATATTGTGGTGCCCAAAATCACTCACACATTTCAAAGGCTGATACATTTTTATGTGGCAGCAGTCTGACTTAAGTTCAGCTTGTCTGATGTTTATTCTTCCCAGGTGCCATTCCCAGCTCCTCACATTTCCCAAGTAACCATTCCCTTCTTTGGTTCCTTGCAGCCGAGGATGAACAGTCACCCCGAGGAAAACCTCCCAGATGACAACAGATGCCAGACAATAAAACACTTCCCAGACTGCCAGAGCAGAGCCCCAGCAGCCCACAGGAGACAGAGCATCCCAGTCTGTGGGCCCCAGGCAGATTCCTGCGCCATGGGCATGACCAGCAGCATCAGCAGCCCTGGATTGCTCACAGCCAGATACAGCGACCTGGGTAAATGCCTTACCTGTCCTAGAGCTGCCTGGCACCTTGGGAGGGGAATTGCTTCCAGAGCCAGCTGTTCCCAGTAGATAATATTTGAAAACAAGCTGATCATGAGGTGGAATTTTCCTTTGTCCATGTGTGGTTCTTGTTAGAGCCATTGCCTCATGATGGGAATGTTCTTCCCGAAACAAGGACACTCAGCCAGTCAGTCCCATTACTGAGGTGCCTGCAGGAACAGGAGAGAAACAAGGAATGTGTGGGGAGGACTTTGCCACAGGAGAAAAACAAGGACTGTGTGGGGAGGACCTTGCCACAGCTTTATTCTCAGTGGGATTTGTCCCAGGGCCTCTTTGGATAATGGGAAGTGTGGAACTCAGCATGGACGCTGTGCTGGGAAGGGTTCAGCTCCAGGAGCTGTGGCTGTGCAATGTCAGAGCTCACTCCTTCACTCCAGCCCAGCACAGGGGAGAAGAGATTTTCTATTTCCCTGTGTCAGCTCAGCTGCAAACCTTGTGTGGGCTCCTTTTCAGGCAATGGGAATGGGATGCTGAAACACATCGAGGAGAACGCAGAAGGACCCGGACAAATCCCTCAGCTGCCACGGAAAAAGGAGAAGAGAGATTTCCCTGTAGGTGCTGGGACTCTGGGGTTCATGTCACTGGCAGTGCACAGCAGGGGCTTTATGATCTCTCTGTCTTCCCACAGAAACCAGCAATCAATGGTTTGCCTCCGACTCCAAAGGTGCTGGTAAGAAATCTGTGTGTGCTGGGAATTCTGGAAACCTCTTCTCTCTGCTGGGGAAGGTTTATGCTGGAATAAGGCTCCAGCTCACCTGGGGGGATTTTCTGCATCTCACAGCCAGTTGCTTTTCCAGTGCTGGATCCACAATACTTGTTTCCATGTTTTAAAACCTTCCTGTCACTGTTCAGTCTGGGTGTGAAGGGCTGGAGGCTTCCCTGGCTCTGTCAGTTGTGATCTCCAGTGGCAGCCCCTGCTTAGGAAGAGAAATGGGAAAAAGTTGTAGTGATGAGAGGCTTTTTGCCTGTTTTCCCTTCATGTGCCATTTTATAAGCACTCAGTATTGGTGCATTTTTTAATATTCAATAAATAATAGTCAATATTGATAGAATATGGAGTAATTTAGATTGGAAAAGCTCTCTAAGATCACTGAGTCCAACCATTCCCCAGCACTGCCAAGGCCACCACTGAGCCATGTCCCCAAGTGCCACAGCCACCCAGATTTTAAATCCCTCCAGGGTGTGATGTTCTTACCCACCAGGTACCTAAAGTTGTTGACACCATTTCGAGCCCTCTTTGCATTTTTGAATGTCCATGAACTCCAGTCAAAAGCAGTGAAAGGCTGTGTGTGTTCAGCTGTGTGTGAGTGGCCAGGAAATCAACTCTTCACACTCTAAATTCGTTTCAGGTTTCAGTTTTGGTGTCTTTCAGATGGGAGCCTGTTTTTCCAAAGTCTTTGATGGTTGTCCTTTGAAGATTAATTGTGCAACTTCATGGATACACCCAGATACTAAAGGTAAAATTAACTAAAGTTAAGTTTGGTGATGAGCTTGGGAAAGAAAACAATTTGTAAAGTTATTTTAGATTTGCATTTGAAACCTCCCAAAGTGGGAAGGGAATAATCCCTTTCCCTGGATTTTGCAGATCAGTACATCATCTTTGGCACAGAAGAAGGGATCTACACTCTGAATTTGAATGAACTTCATGAAGCAACCATGGAACAGGTGAGTTCTGGTGGGTTCTGTGAACACACAGGCCAGATCTGGGGTATTATGGAGCAGTGAAGTTTGGCACTGGAGGGAGAAGGTGGATACCAGGCTCTGGGGCTTAAATGATTCCCATCAAAGCCAATAATGAAAACCTGGAAAGGATTTCTTCCCTGACCTAGCTGTGTTTTTTTAGTTGCTGCTTGTGTAACACTGCTGTCAATTCTTCCCTCTCCTTGGAGAACAATTCCCTGCCCCTTCTCCTGCATTCCATCCCCACTAGATGGCACATGGCAGCTCCTTGCATGCAGAGCCCTCTCATTTAATTCCATTGTTATCCCCAAGAAGCTTTTCCTGGCCTCTCTAACCCTTTCCAAAGCCATTTCATGCAAGCATGGTCTTAAATCTGCTGTTTCAGAGTCAGGATGTTCTTGGAATCTCATTCCTCGTGTGTTTTCCTAAATTATTTCATTTAGCAGTCTTCTCTGGGCTTTTCCCTGTGCTTTTTTATATCCCAGTGAAAGGCTGGCTCTGCCAGTGCTGGGTAGAGAGAACATTCAGTGCACTTCAAACAAAGTTTCATTTTCCATGAGAGCATTCCCAGCTAGCAGAGGTCAGGTGTGACCACCCCAGACCCCACAGGCTTCTGCCACACCACTTGTTCCCACATTTTCTTTTATCCATTTGATGATTTCTCCTCTCCAAATGCACATTCTGACCTTTTCATTCTGGTTGCACCTTCCAGAGTGCTTCCTGTCTGGCCAAGGTTAATATCTCCCACTTCCAGGAGGATATTTTTAATTCCATTTGTAGTTTTTCAGTGGAAAGAAGCACTGAGTAAACCCAAAGCTGTTCTATTAAACAGAAAATTGCTGTGAGGTACTCAAGGTTTCTGTCCAACCAGTTGGATCTTTTCTTTCTACACTTCCTCCTACACCTATTTATTTTACTTGGCACGTGGGAGTGGCACAGAGGACAAAGTGTTTGAGAATCATGGAATGGTTTGGGATGGAAGGGAACTTAAATCCCATCCTGTGCCACCCCTGCCAGGGGCAGGGCCACCTCCCACTGTCCCAGGCTGCTCCAAGCCCATCCAACCTACTGCAATATTCCATGGTCTGTCTGTGCAGGGCTAAGTGAGGGTCCAGAACAGGGAATAAACAGGAAGAGGGGATTTCCTCCAGTGTGTATCCCTGCAGGAAAGGTGGTGGAGGTGGATCAGGCAGAGAAAATCTCAGTTTAAAGTTCCTGTGTGTTTCCAAGAATGGAATTCTTTTGTTTTTTTCCAGTTGTTTCCTCGAAAGTGCACCTGGCTGTACGTTATCAACAACACCTTGATGTCCCTGTCAGGTGAGTGTGGACAGAGGGCAATGGTTGCAGTTAGCAATGAACAGAACATTGGAAGTCATGACTGAATGCAATTTGTTTGCTTGGTCTGGAGAGGAGAAGGCTCCAGGGAGAGCTCAGAGCCCCTGAAGGGGCTCCAGGAGAGCTGGAGAGGGACTGGGGACAGGGGATGGAGGGACAGGACACAGGGAATGGCTTCCCATGGAC
>VYXF01002725.1:353854-365664 GCA_013397295.1 Polioptila caerulea | reverse complement strand
GTCCCCGTGCTGGTGTTTGGCTGGAGGGCTTTTTCAAAATTTTTTTGACCTGTGAAAATTTAAATTCAGCAGCCAATGTTTTCTCTGCAAGAGGGGGTAAAACTACCACCTCTTTACTCCAAGGAAAAAGCTGCTTTCCCTGATTTGCTTCCCATGCTTTAGGTGTTAGTGATTAACAGTGTCAGCCTTCATTTCTGTCTTTGCAATACTGAATTTTGTGCATATGGCAAGTGATGCAGGTACACCACCTATTGCTAAAATTGACCAGCACTTCCAGCAACAATAATTCATTTCAGCTGCTCATAGTTTTGCCAAATTGCAACTATTTGGGTTGAAACTTCCTAAGCAGAGAATGTCTGCTTCATGCTGATTAATTTGCTTTAAATATCAGCAAAAATATTTCAGCTGTTCTTCGGTCAAGGTTAAAGAGATGCAATATTGGACGTTGTTATTACTGCTTTGGTTATGGTGGAGGTTTTTATCCCTTTCATAAAAGAAATTCTACCCTTCACATATGTTGTATTCTAACCTTGTCATTTATTGGATGTGATTTCTGGTGTCAGGCAGGGTTGCCCTGAGAGCTTCTACGAAACAAATGGTAAAATCACAGCCCATTTCATTGCCTCCTGTTACAGTCTGTCTCCTGGAAATCTTGCTTTCCCTGCTCCTGTCCTCAATCCCACCATCCAAGCTGAGTAACTTTCTGCTCTCCCCTCTTTCAATCAAATATACTTGGGGTTTCACGTCTCTTTCCCCTCAGTGTGGCAGAGCTGGTCCTTACAAATCCGTCCCAGGGGCTCAGATGTACATTTTTGCCCTCCCTGAAGCCAGCAAATAGGTGATTTTAGATGGTAATATGAGTCTGGACATTTGAATATTTCCCACTTGGTACAACCCCTCTGCACTTTCTGTATCTGGAGAGGATATGGACACTGAACACCTGGGAAATCCTTGTGTTAAGTGAGTTTTTTCTGGTTTCTTCAGATTGTTGATTGATTTTACAGCCAATATTCTTATGGGCAGGTGGGTGGAAGAGGTTTTTTGGACAAGGAGAAAACAAGATACCTGCAGCTAGTTGAGAAAAGATTCCTCCCCCTCGTGCCCCCTACTTAGTTAATGTATTTACTTAATATCACTTAATATGATTTCAAGTTTGCAAGAAAGACTTGCTTCAGGAAAACAGAAATATTCACATCTGTCACTGTAACTAAGAGGGACTTTCTCTAAGCACAGCCCAGAAAGTCAGGTGCATTTGTTTTCATTGCTGTTGGATCTTTCACCAAAAGCATTTGGTTCCCCAGCAGGATTTCCTGCTCTGGCTTCCATGAGATTAATTGTTTCAAAAGCTGGAGTGGATGGAAAGTTGTGATGGCTAAGTCCATATAGAACTAGCACTAATTCTCCATGCAGGAAAAGCTGATATTTTGAGCAATGCCATGTGTTTCTGTGCAGTCTAATATTTCATTCAGCTGCTATATATTTTTGCTTTATTCAGTCATTATTTAACACATTAAGGAAGGACATGAAGAGGTTCCATGCTGCTGTTGATTGATACCTTTTCCTTTATAGTCTTCTCAGAGCAATTTTTTAAGTTTCACTCACAAACATCAACATGCAGTCACAGATCAGACTTCTTTGAACCCAGGGCAGGTGTTTGAGGCACTGCAATAAAAAGGAGGAGATTTTGCTTTGTGTCATTCACTGCTACTCCTAACTGCAGTCACAAAGAGTGGGATTAAGGTTTAAGCTTCTCTCTGCAGTCCTGACTGATTGAAGAATACATTTGAGAGACTTCAGCTGAGAATGGTTTTATTTTCTTGGCTTCTTCATTGTCCAATGAAGATTTCATTGGAAAACTAGTTAAGTATATCTCTTCTCCAGCTGAAGCTGTAGCAACCACATAGCTATAAATTCCTGTGTAGCCAGACAGTGGCTCACGAGATCCATGGAGCCCTGCCCACTTTGTCCAGCTCTGGACATCCTGAGAGGGGACTGGAAAGTTAGCATTTGCCTTGACTGCATGCTTGGCTGCTTTAACACCATGAGTTTCTGCTGGGCTCTGCAGGCAAAGTTTGGCTGGCTACAAACCAATGCCCAGAGAATGTATGGGAGCAGAATAGGAGAAGACAGTAGCTGTGGTTTAACCCAGAATGCAGTAAAACACCACACAGCCTGACAGACTCACACACAGACACACACACATGACTGGGGAGAGAACTGGGAACAAAAAGTACAGGACAACAGTAAAGCCATATATACTGCACTGCAGTGTGGATGATAACTGTCAGAGCAGCAGACCTTTACTACATTTTTTCCCCTAATTCCTAATCTTTTCCTAGAATGGAGCCAGAGTTTATAATCTGGGCCAGCCCTATTTCCAGATAATGTTTAACCATGATTCCCTCTCACTGATTATCTTACAGCTCAGTTTCAGCTGCTTTGCTGGGCAGCATGAAAGCTTTTCCACACGGTCTGTGGACATCATTAAAACATGACATGAGCCTGGTGCTTTCAGCCCAGAGGGATTTGACCCCTCTTCAGCAGAAGGCTGAGGCACAGCAGCAGCCCCTGGCTCTCCCCAGCCTCGTGGTGCAAAGAGGAGCTCTGCACAGGGAGCCTCAGCCCGCACACTCCGTGCAAGCTTGGATGAGATCCATGTTGCAGTACAGTACAGATTCACAGTTCATTCAGAGCAGGTCCCTCTCTGCCACCCCTGCAATTTGAGCAGCAAGAGGGCCATCCCTCACTAATTATTAGGTATTCTTTGTCTTGCTTTGTTCAAACCAGGAGGTTGGGGGTGGCTGTAGTCCCCATCCTGCATTTGGGGAGCCCTCTGGAGAACTGCAGGACAGAATTGTTGGCCAGGGGCATCTCAGGGCATGAGCCACAGAGAGGCTGACTGAGGCACTTTGTTCAAGCTCCTTCACTCCATTAGCTCCAGGATGCCAAATGGAAATAAAACAGAGCAAGCTTCAGTGCAGTTCTCATTGCTTCAGGTTTTAAACATCACAACATATGCCTGAGCTACCTTGTACTGTGTCCAGCTGGTGCTTTCTGGACATGCCCTCATTGAAAGAGATAATCGTGTTTTGTTTAAATTAATTTCTGAAGTTTAAAAGCTCCTTTATATTTGCCCAGTCCACTGAATTGAACCTCTACACAGTAGCATATTCAGTTTCTGCTGTAACCTGCTACTGCTGCTTTTAGCTGTAGCTGTAACCGCAGAAATAGCAGCCAAAAAAAACCATACCAACACTCTACTTGCTTCATTTTTTTCCTTTTTTTTTTTTTTTTTTCCCCAATGACACTGGCTGCACTGTTCAATGGAAAGAGGGTTTGGGCAAAGCATATGACTGTGCTGTCTTCCTCAGCTGAGAGAGGAATTGGAATTCTCTCTGGCTTCGCTGAAATCACTCTATTGCTGTGAACATCTGTAGAAACAAAGTAGCTTTTTTCTCTTCCCCTCTCACTGATGGCAAACTTCAGAGAAGGTCAGGCTCATGGGTGTTTGTGTGGATTATTTTCATGACACTGTAAAGGATAGAACCTGTCTCACTGCAACCAGCTGGAAATACAAGAACCTCTTTAAAAAGTACATGATTTAGCTGCCATCAATATATAGATTTGGTAGCAGCTGGACTGTTCTTCAACACCATCAGCAGTACTGACACAGCAAGCCAAGTGCTGTGAGAGGAGGTCTGGCCATGGCCTGAGCAGTGCAGAGCACAGTAACTCCAGCAGCCCCACTATCTCCTCCTGGATGCTGCTGCTCCTCCGGGGTGGCTGCAACTGAGAGCACCTGGAAACCAGGAGTGGGACTCAGAGGCTGGAGTTTCTGGGAGCCCATGAAGCAGAAGCTCAGGAATCATCCTCCCATGGTCAATCTCTGCAAGAAGAGGCCAAGGCACCCCCTGAAAACCTTTGATCTCAGGAGTTTGGCCTGCAGTCTGCAGGGGTTCTTGGGCTGTTTCTCCTGAACTGATTGGGGCAGGAATAAAAGCCCCAGCTGCAAATCCAAGGCCCTGTTCCCTTCTATCTGTGGACTCTGGGGTGAGGTGCTTGTTTGAAAGATTTCTTTAGAAAAGAGAGAGGCCAGCTGGCTTGGCTTTCTTTGTGTGGCTCAGAGGCTTGGAATGAGCTTTCCCCACACCACACTAAGCTGATTTGGTACCTCTCCAGGACTAAACTTGCAAAAGGCACCTCTGGATATAGTTTCTGGTGGAGGCAGACACCATGCTTCTTTGATAGACCTCCTAGACATTATGGGTCAGTGGCTGTCTGATTTTAGCAATGTTGGAATTTTCTAATGCAGACGTAATTCAATTAGGGCACCCAGAGGATTGCAGAAAAGCCTTTATTATTTTTAGTTGAAATAAAAATAGTATCTCAGGCTTCCTAGAATAGTGAAAACACAGAGTATCATGAACAAGAGCTGGACTAAGAATATTTACATGCCTTTTCAGCCAGGGTTTCCATGAAATAGAAGCTGTTTGAATTGGATTTGATCAGCCCTGTCATGTTCAGACGTATGCAATTACTTCTCTGTGCTTAAAATTGCAGTAACAAACCTGAGTTTGACTTTGTGGCAGTATGTACCGGGTTCAGCCTCACTAATGGCATTCAGTTGATGATGATTATTTTAACTGCACCTCCTTCAGTAAACAAGAGGCTCTGTTTTTAGTCATGAGGGAATGTATCAGCAGTACTAAAGGTATTTAGGAACATACAACCTCAACTAGACATGGTCAGCAAGGACAGTACCTAAGTCAGAGGGGTTTCTTTGAAAATGTCATTCCATACTGTTCCCTTTGTTCATTTTTCTCTTTCCCCAGGGCCAGGTTGGTTTGCTGCAGAAAGAGTCAGCAATGTCAGTATTTCAGGATGGTCTGGTTATGCTGCCAGGACATGGGGTGCTGATGCGAGAAAGGACAGACCTGCTCAAGCTTCCCTGATGCGAGAGGGACAAGAACAAATGGGACCTCTGTCCCTGCCTATAACACAGGATTCTAAGGAGAAAGAGAAGTTTGTTCAGCATGTTCATTCCATGGTTGAGGAGACTTCTATAGTGCTGTTCTGACCACTGATGGCAATTTACCCTTGTTATTTATGGTGTGGGGGTTTTCCCCTTCCCTTTGGAGCAATTCAGATGGATGTGTGCACTGTAGCAGCAAAGGGAATGCTGCAGGGAAGAGAACTCTCTCCAGCAGTGCTCTGCCAGGCTGAGAAGATGCTTCCCTTGGCCACAAGCATTTATCCCCACAAAACCCCCCTCACTCCACTATCAGGGACAAATCTGCCTTTGCTCAGACCTGGGGAGTCATAGAATGCAACACCCCAGGTCACAATCTTGTGCTCAGTGCTGCTGTGCTAAGAAAGGGACCCTCCAATCGAGGTACTAAAGCCAAGGTCTCTCTCATGCTGTTCCTTGGCTGTGCCTGGTTGGATGCAGAAGAACCCAAGACCAGATTATTCGGTCCCAGGATTCTGGTCATGGACAGTCAATGTCAATTAATTGAAGTCCAGGAAAGAGGACTTTCCAGAGAGATTTCTGAGCAGTCTTTGCTACCTGCTCTACTCATTAGATACCAGGCTTGTCTGTGCTGCTATGTGCTTTCAAGCAGATAAAGCCCAGCTTAGAATAATCTGGTTTGTACCTTTTGTGAAGGTATAAAATCATGCTGTTAATGAATTTTTTCTATTAAATGCATGTATTCTGGACATGGTCCCTCAGCTGGGATAGAAATGAATAGAGTCTCTGAGCAAAATGCTTAGAGCAGCCAAAGATCTGGCCTTTTCACTGCAGGCTTCGATCTAACAATCCTGGGTTGCAAATCCATCACTAAGGCACTGTGTCTGCATGAGCAAGAACTCCCTTTTGCTTCCCTATCACCAGCTTCAGCCAAATGTTTGAAAGCACAGTGCTCAAATTGCCCTGAAATATGGAGAGGTTTCTTGGTGGCATCTCCAAGCCTCTCTTTCCCCATTTTGGGAATATTTCCAATGCAAACTGTGCCTCCAAGGAGATAATTTCTTGTTCTGACATGCTGGAATGGTAGTAGCAAGGTCAGCATATGGTGGTGCAGAGGTTGTGCCCATCTCACCTGGCTCTGCTGGGGAGGTCCAGGAGTGCCTGAATGCAGACAGAGGCTTAACAGAGCAGCCAGCTCTGGATTCCCAAAGAACTCAACCAGGTCATGGTGAATTTCTGTAAGGTTTAGGGCTGCTCAGTAATGCAGACCCCACAGTGTGTTCCCCTCAGCTGTAGAGAGTAGTCAAACAAAACATTTATTTGGGGAAGACTGGCCGTGACCTGTTTTTAACCCCAAATTTGGGCAGTAGTGCAGCCCTCATAATCCCCCCAGGGATTTAAATACTGCTGTGTCACACTATGAGGTGATGCAGCAAAGCATAGGATGCAGTCAGACTTTTCCATTGATTCAAAAATTACAGCGTTGAGCCCTTGAGAGACCATCCTACCCTGAGGAATTTGGGAATATAAGTATAGGAATATTTGTATTTTTTTCCCCCAAGACAGGATTTGGTATTATTTGTTGGGATTTGCATTACAAGGTATGAATAAGAAAGAAGATATTTTTATTAAATAGGGAATACTCAGTGACCAGAAATACTGAGAAACCTGCAAGAGAAGATAATTTGGGTCTTATAAAAAGTCTGACAATATACCTGGTCTGAATTAGGTGTTTGTGAGCCAGGCAAAATTCTATGGGTCTTGTTTCAAGAGTTTTTACCCTTCGCTTCAGAGCCCTTGTGATATTGCAGATACAGTTCTTCCTTGGAGGGAGCAACAGCTTAGGGAACGAGTGGGGAAAATTCCCATCTCCACAGGATGCTTGAAATGCATGGGGTTTTGTTTGTGCTTGAAGTACTCTAATTCCTCATTCCCAGCCACCATAATCAGGCTGTAAGAACAAGCACTGAATGTGAGAGTCCCTGTGCAAAGCCTCACTCACAGGAGATCTGTGTGACACAGCAGAAAAATTCCTCTCCATCTCCCTTTTCTCAGTTGAGTTCCCTTGCAAGCAAGAGCAGCTGTGCATTGAGCTGCTGTGCTCTGCCACATGATGGGCACGACCCTGGTGGGGTTTTGCTGCAGACATTTACTGGGTTTCCTTGGGATATGAGGTCCTTGGTTGGTTCCCATCTCAGCCATCACCTCCTCTTTATACAGCCCTGGCCACAGCTGGTACAGAGGTGCAGGGCAGAGCCAAGCAGTTGCTTTGGGCAGCAGGGAGAAAAGCTGTGGCTTTCTCCCCTGGGTGTGCAAGAAACAGCAGAGCAGGAGGCAAACCCTGACCATGCTCCTCAGGGGAGGCTCGACAGGTTTGCTGCTCTTGCTGTGGAAGGAACTGCACAACCCCATCGTTGTGCCCAGGTCAATTGGCTTTCCAGTGTGTATCTGTAAATCACATCCCCTCCTCAGGCAAGCCCCTCAACCAGACACCAGCAGAAAGCAAGCTCCCAGCTGGGAACAGTATATAAACTAATGAAATATAAACGCCTGGTACAAAAGACAATACAGTCCCTAGTTGCCAGCACTGAATAAAAAGTTTGATGGGAGTTTCCATCCTACCAAAAGCATTTCCAGTAGACACAGGCAGAGCTTGTAATTTGGTTTGATTCCATCACCACTGGTGCTTTTAAAAGAAAAAAGCTGCTGCTTTTTGTTTTATTTTAATTTTAAACTGGGGCAGAAAGAAAGTTAGAGGAATATTTCCTTGAAATACATTTTGACGGAGGCCAGCATGTCAAAATGAGAAGAGACAGCCCAGTTTTCAGTTCCTTGGTCTTTAGGAAGATTTCTGAGGAGATCAAGAGATAACTGTAAAAGGGTCCCTTGGAAGTCATTAGCTTTTTCTTTTTTACGCGGAGAAGGGGTAACAGAAAGGTTGACAAGCTGTGGAATTAGCCAGGTTACAACATTGACTACTCAGAATCAGATGCAATGTGCACTATTCTAACCCTTCTGTGGAGGCATAAGAACCTGATTAACTTTAGGCAATGTACACTCTCATTGCCACCAAATCAGTGGGATTCCTAAGGGTGCAGAATGTCTTTGGGATTGGCTGCTGTTGTTTCCCTGCCCTGTCCTTCTGAGACCAAGCAGATTTCTCAAGGCATCAGTGCTAGTTTGTTTGAACAAGTGGCAAAATCTGGCTGCAGAAATCCTCCAGTTACCTCTCCAAAGGTATTTAATGTAATTTTTACTTTTTATTCAACCTGTGTCTTTTATATACTGACCTTGCCAATATTTAGTCCAGCACTCAATGGTGAATAGCCCACCCCAGCATGGCTCTCTGCTGCTGTGAAGTAAGGCTCTTGTATATCAGTGCAAAGTGAGCATAAACACCAGTGCACTTATGAAATAATATTTGAAAAGTCACATTCTGTAGGTGCAAAGGGCAACAGGAAATGATGGAAAATCAATGCACTGCCTGAGAAAGCAAGTATTCCAGCTTGGTGCTCTCAGCAGAACCTAGCACTCTGCTTATCTTTCAGAGCAAAATGTCATGGGTCCCTGTTTAGGCAAGGATGGTTCAGATAAGGTGATAGGAAAAATTCTTGAGGGTCTGTAAATCTGGAAAGTATTGCTTGGCAAGATCTTAGGTGTCCATCTTGGGGAAACTTGCAGAACAAGCTCAAGCAGGGGATAGGCTGAGCCTTTGCAAGGTCCCTCTTATCCAGCATGTTACAGTGATGCCATAAAATTTAAAGCACAGCACTGAGTATCAGGACACACAGGGTTCCATGGAAATTCCAGAGGCAGGGTCTAAATGCAGTTCTTAGGAAACAGAGAGGAGATGACCCATGGTCATCCCTGGAGCACCTCCCAGCTGCTGGTCCCTGAGGAAAGCCTGTGCTGCACCAGTGCCATTCCCCACATATCTTCACTCGGTGACAGCCGGGGCAGTGGCAGCGCTGTCAGTGCACCAGGGCCACCAGCAGATGGGAGTCTCACCAGCAGGAGGTCCGGGAAAACTGCTTCTGCGGCTCCAGAATTAGGCAACTGGGTGTAAAGTCAAAATATCCTCTAGGAAGGCTCCTTTTCACAGTGGCTGGACAACCAGGCCTCAGGGAGTACAACAGATTTCCCAGTTTCCAGCAGAAACTAGACGCTGTTTAATTTCTATTCAACATGGTCATCAGACCAAAGCTCGGGGTTAATCTCACTCAGTGGCACCAGGGTCCTGGGAAAAAGCAAAGCATGTGGCAGAAACCTGCTGAGAAGACAGTAACGAGCACTGCTAATGAGCAGGGAGGGAATCAAGCATGCACTGCATCAAAGGCTCAGCATCGTTCTGCAGGCAAACAGCGCTTCCTCTTCACCTACAAGTCAGCTGCAGTTCAGACCTTAGCAGTAACAAATAATTTCCCTCTGCAGCATGTTTTAACACCTTTTGATCATTATTTTTGGTTATCGGTATTGTTTTACCAGTCGTAAGTAGCTCAGGCCACGGTCTGAATGCCACGGTGGGAGGCACTGTGCAGACAGGGAAAAGGGTGGCCCTTCCACGAGGAGGTCACAGCCTGTCAGGGAAGGAGCCACTGCCATTCTACAGCAAATACTCATTTCTCAGTTCTTCCAATTAACCTGGCAAAACAACAGATTAAGACACCAGGGATCAGTGCTTGCCACACTCATTTCACATGTGCTGCTGAGCATTTTCATGTGTGCTTTGTGCATCTGCTGTCCTCCAGCCACCAGCCTGGGGAGGGATAGAAGGGCTTCTCCAAAGCAGACTGAATCTGATGAGTCCATTAGAAATAGGCTTGGGATCATAATCTGAGACTCTGACAGCTTCATCTTGTGCCCTTCTAGATATCTGCAGTGATCTTCTCAGGCAAGCACTGGTCACTGTTGTCTGCCTCAATGGGCTGGGGTTGCTCTTTTCGGAATGGTGGGGCTGCAGGGGAAGGGGGATGGTACCAGGGAGCAGCATGAGTGACCAGGGAGGTCTGTCACACACTCAGGAATAGGCAACAGCAAAAGCCTGACCTCCCAGCAGCTGGTGCCATTGCCAGCAGTCAGCTGTTAGCATAATGTACCTCCTCTCCCTGGAAAATGGCGCTGTCCTAAAAGGGTGTTTCTCCTTCTAAAAGGGGCTTGTCCTTTGAAAAAGGGAGCATTTGCAGCTGAGTCGTCATAGGAATCCTATGAAATACTCACAACGTGCTTCTGTTTTTAGCCCTGTGGATCTGAACAGCACGTTCACCTCCAGCCTCGCATATGTGATGTGCTCACAGATGGCCCTGGCCCTGCCCCCGGGGATGAAATACAGGCAGCAGGCAGCAGGACTCAACAGGCCCCACTCAGTGCCTGAGTTTCTACTGGGATGTTTTACTGTATTTTCTTTTAAGGGAATTTCCCATTATGGGTGCATTTTGGTTATTTCTACTGTTTTTATTCCTCCTGCTGAACCCAGGGAAGCTGGGCTAAAGGGATGATTGTTTTCCTTAGCTCCTCTGGGAGCCTTGGGCTAGATTTTCTGGTGTTTCAGTACCGGGAGATGAAAATAATAAAAGATTCACCAACAGTCTTGAGTACACCTTCCAGCTCCTGAAAAGCTACTCAAAGGGGGTTCCCACTGCACAGGCGGGATATGCCCTCAGTCACTGAACTCTCTCTGGCCTCAAGGACAGCAGTACCAGCCATCCCTTTTGCTGCCCCTGCCATCTTCACACGTGAGGCAGACCCCAAGTGTTTCCACACTCATCAAGGGGCCAAAATTACGATTTGCAACAGAGAGTAGGCTGTATCTGCAGAGCCTTTGCCAGGCAGCAGTGCTCCCCTAGCACTATCTCCTGCTCCCTCGTGGCTGGGGTCACAGCCCCTCCCTGCACGTTATCAGACAGGCACAGGGCTCTGCTGCCCAGGCTCTCTCACTGGTTACTGCAACACTACCGTGCCCCCGCAGGAAGGGATGGATATCAGTGTCTCAGTCGTGGTCACATTTCTAGTGCCCTGCTCTAGACCCTCCAACAGGGACGTCAAAGAGCTCTTTAATTCCATGGTCATAGCCTGCAACATGCTGCGTGTCATCTTACTTCATTCCAGCTTCCTTCACTACAGTGAGATTCTCCTCATGGTTCCCTCTGCCCTAAATGAGAGCAGAATGAAGCCCATCATGTGCATGTACCCAGGCTTTCTTTGTCATTCCCAGTGAATCCCACTTGAGCTGTCCTCTTTTTCTTAAAACTCAGTGTGTTTGGGGCTGAAGAGAAGCAGTGAATGAGTGTTGTCAGTGGAATCCAGCTCTTGGCCTGGCTAATTTGGCAGGTGGCCTTTGAGTAGATCTCGAGTGTTTCACAGAGCTGGGTGGAAAGCATTGTTGCTATTTCAAAACTGGGGCAACAGAAGCTCTGGGCTGGTTCTGCCTGTGATTACGGAGCCTGGGGGATAGAGGATGCAGTAAGAGAACCTTGCACTCTCACTTTCCAAAAGCATGCCGAGAGTAATAGAAAATTATGTCCTCCTTCTAGAGAAATTTCTTGCTTGAGGTGGAATTAGTCAGAAGCATTACTGCTTTCAGTAAAAAGACCTCAGGGCGGGGGTAGCCAGAAGAATATTCAAAAAAAGAAGAGGCGTGTTTTAAGGCCACGTGCATTTTAAGGCCACGAAACTTCGTGATTCTTCCGAAGTAGCGACCGTGCAGAGGACAGTCATCAGGAAACTCCCGACCCTGCCACCACATCAGCGACTCCCTTCTCCCCTCGGGGAGCCGTGGCGGGCGCTGGGCAGGGGAGCCGCACTCCCGAGCGCTGTCAGGCGCGGACACGGCACCGGCCGGGAA
>VYXF01002725.1:317390-353649 GCA_013397295.1 Polioptila caerulea | reverse complement strand
GGGGAGCGGGGCACGGCGGGCAGCGCCTTCCCGGAGCCCCTCGGCTGTCGGCCGGTCCCCGGCGAGCCGAAGTGACTCTGAGCCGGCCGGCGGCCGCACATCCCTCGGCGGAGCCCGCTGAACTTCGCCGCCGCGCTCGCAGTGACAGCGGCGTGAGCGGCTCCGCCGTGGCTCCCGTGCCCTTTCTGAAGCCGCCTTCTCTCGATCGCTGTCCTGCTCGGTGTCCCCGCCGGGCACGAAGCCGCGGTCCGCTTTGTGCGGTGATGGAGCTGTGCACAGCTTCGTGCAGCCCTCCCGAGGCTGTGCCGGGGTCGGGACGGGAGAGGGGAGCTGCTCTGCCCCGTGAGTGCCCATTTGCACCCGCGGTCTCTAAAATTCCTGGGAGTCTGTTTGAATGGCTCAAGGGACTTCTCTTACAAATTTCTTTGAAGTTGGGAAACAATTCTGAACTAAAATCTGAACCGTTTTGTACTAGGGGGATAATTTATTTCCCTGCCTTTTTCTGCTCCTTTGGGGAAATTAGTTCCTTTTTCCTTAGAGACGTTATTGGGTAATTCCTGACTTTTTAACAATGTACTAATGTTTTCTGAGTACAGCAGCAATCCATCAATGGGGCCTTTAGAGTTACATCTTAAAATTCGGAAGACTGACTTGACTGAAACGTTAATGGAATTTTATCAGTGTAGACTAAATGAAATGTGATTTTCCTTTTATAGGGGCTGCTCCATCACTTTAATGTGTTTTTTCCCTAAAAATAAAAAAGGCATAACTTGTTGGCTGAGTAAGATTGAAAAGGAGTTGGGTTTCAGTGAGCATTTGTTATTTCTAGACGAGCATGTGAAGCTTGTCAGATGTATTCAGAAATCACAGAAGACCATAATCAGTATTATATTCCTTAGTAACTTTTTTTTTTTCTTAAGGAAATGATTTATGTATCTTATTTTGGTATTGGGACTGCTCAATAAAAAGTGCAGCACTGAATCAGCGTTAACTTCCAGGGGTGCTAATGAAGAGATGATTGTGTTTTACACTGGATATGCTTTCTAGCATCTGACTGGAAACATGTCTCTTTTCAGGGCTCAGGTTTTTGCAAAAGAGTTTTTGCTGCTCTGAGTCAGCAGAACTTTCTGTGCTTAGTTGACTTTCATTACTTACCTGATCTCAACCCAGTTTCACACAGAGTTCCTGTGAGGTCAGAGCAAACCAGGTGATGGTAATGGTGGTGGTGTCACAGGCACTGGAGGGAGTTTGGGGGTGGAATGCTACCTTGAGAAGTGCTGGCCAGCTGAGGCTTTGGGAAACCCAATGCCCTACAAATCTATTCTTTCACGTGGGGCTTTTTGAAAGTTCCCATAGATGGTGATAGGTCTGAGGAAGGGATCTCCAACTGCTGCAGCCAAGTAATGTTTGTCACTCACTGGGAACCCATTTGTGAGGGTGTGGATGCCCTCTACAGATTTGCCCCTTTATGTTCAAAAAAGAGGTGAGTTAAAGCAATATTCATGTTTTCTATCATCAGCTTATTTTCTTGCCACACAGTTGTCTCCCTAGGTCCAGCCTTCATTTTTGTACCATTTCTTTCCCTTATTATTTTTCAATTTACAGTTTTTTCCTGTCCTCTTCAGATCAGTGAGAAACACTAGCAGAGGAAAGGTCATTACCATATACAGAGAAGAAGCAAGCCAAAGATTGCTTCATTTTTTTATCCCAAAGGAAAACAAACTGAGGTCCATTACTTGAATTTTAGAAGTTACAAATTGCAATAATAGGTAAACAATTTGCAAATGAAAATGTCATTTTTAAAGTGATGGCTACCTGAGGGTTATTTGGAGTTCTAGTTGTCTGGTGTCATTTGGTTTTTATATAATAATGAAGAAAAATGCTAAGAAAAAAAAAGAAGCAATGCTATGAGTTTCCCCCAGGAGCAGTCAGATCTTTTCTCCATCATTAGCAGGATTGAGCAGGTTGCCTTCCCTGGGCCACCCACAGTCCATTACATGGAACATGCTGAATTAATCCTTGCTAGTGGCACATAGGGACCAAACCTTCCTGTGACCAGGACAAGGAATGGGAAGAAAGATGATATAACCAGAAACCTTTAAGCTTGAGAGTGCTAAGGGCTCACTCAGCTCAGGGAGCAGGAATTAACTGCTCTGTTTGCATTGCCCACTTGCAGCTCCATCCGGGCAGTTGTGTGCTGGGGTGGTTTGTGCCGAGCTCCATGGCTCTGCTGGAATAAGGCTTTCTTGTTCTGCCTCAGGAACACCCACACACCGGCCTGTGCTGAAATAACTCTGCTCCTAAATGCCGCTGAGTTGGTTATTTTGGTGGTGGGCTGAACTAGTTTGTACTGAAGTCAGTGGCAGAATTCCCTGTTGTACCTCCTGGAGGCAGGAATGGGCTCGGTGTGTTTGCCAGAGGGGTGGGACAGCTCTTGGTGCTCCACAGGGAGGTGGGCTTGTGTGCTTGACTGTGCCCTGACTTCGTGGCCCTGGTATTTTTTTGTAACCTTTCCTTCCTGCTGGCTGTACTGGTGAGCAGATATGGGGGCTGTAGGCCCAGCTGTCCCCTGGCCCTGGGCTTTAGCTGTGCCTTGGACTGTCCCCTGCTCGCTCAAGTCGCTGCTGACCTGTCTGTCCTGTTGGCCACCAGCTGTCCCGCTCCAGGCTCACAGATACAAGGCCAAGGGCAGGATGTCTGTGTTGCAGGAAGGTGTTGAAGTGGTGCTGAGCACTCTGGCCACTGGCCCCCTCCATACCATGCCACCGTAGGCAGTTCTGGGGTTTACCTGGAGCAATCACCTTTAACACCTCCTGTGCCTGGGCTGGTGGGTGTGCAAGTGTGCTCAGCTCCCAGGCAAGCCCCATGCCATCTCAGCTGGGCTCAGGGAGTGATGAGGGCCTCTGGGCATCCTCAGCTGTACTGGTGTCACCCCACTGCCATCCAGGAGATGCTGTCTGGCCTTGGCATGATTGTTATCCCTCTTCTGGGGTGATGTTCCTCTGCTGTTCCCGGCAGGAGTAGCGCACCGTGAGCTGTGCTGCTGACTTGTGCACACTGTACGTTTTCTGCATAGGGGTGAGAATGTGCAGCAGGGCTCCCAGGCTGGTCTTTCATCTCACTCTGCTGGCAGCACATCTAGGCTGGCACAGCAGGAGATACTGGAGGCTGCCATTCCTTGTCTACATCAGAGCTTTGGTCACTGCTGTTCTCAGGGGGACCACACTGATTTAGCAACAATGGGGGAGGTGGGATGACTCTGGTAGAAGATGTGGGATAGAGGGAAGGGGGAACATGTGAAGGAGGTAGAGGGAGGTGAGTGGCAGGTCCTAAAGCCCTGTGTTCATCTGGTCTGAGGTTTCTGCAGGGCAGTGCTGTGGGGCCACCCCAATGGTATGTCTTCGGGGCGACTGTGAGTAGGCAAACTGTATTGACATCTGGGGAGCTGGCAGATTTTCTCCAATAAGAAAGAAGGAAAAGCTCTCCATCTCAAAGTGGTCCTTTATTTCTGCACTGGTTCTGTCCGTTTGCAGCATCCAGCTGTAGTTTCTTAGGTCTTTTTAGCAGCACTTGCTCAATGCTGGCTTCTGCACTCCCCAAGTTGTTTCACAAGCTGCTGGACCTGGGGGATTTGCCAGGTGAGACATACTCAGCCTTTGGTCTGACTCTTTCACAGCGAGAGATGCCAGAAGTGCCAGGGTTGTGATACAATTCCAGAAAGCCTTCCACATGGGAAAGCAGCAAAAGCCCTCTCTCCATCCTTATCTGCTCCTGTATCAACCAGTTGGATCTCCTCTGGGCTCTGATAGAGCAAAGCCTTCTCCAACCCCTTCTCCAGCCTGAGAGAGAAGGGTTGGGGTGTTGTAGGAGGGTGAGCAGCAATGCCAGGAGCCACAGGAACACATGTAGCAGATATCACGGGTAGGAAACTGCCTTCCCATCTTTGTTGTTTCTTAGCCCTCTGATGTGCCAAGGTGGATGTGGAAGGCACCACTGCCACCACTCTGTGCCAGTTCTCAGGTGGTTTCAGTTGCCCAGCCAATACCCCTTAGGCCTAGCAGATCTTGGAAAAACTCTTGCTTCTCCTTCTCGTTTTTCCAAATTTATTGATCTCAGTCAGCTCCATCTCTGTGCCTAAAGTTGGTCCCTTCAGAGGGAAACAAATTATATTAGAGATTATAGAGTTGATAAGTGATTTGACCCACAGAGCTCTAGTCCCTGAACCTATGACTGCACCTAGACCTGATGTGAATGGAGATAAATACACACTTAAATATTAGCAGACTTTTGAAAACCAGGGATTTCTTTTTTGTTTTGTTTTGTTTTGTTTCAGAACAGGAAGGAGCCTATTTTAGGCCTCAGTTCCTCCCCATTGTTTAAAGGTATTTGAAGGCTGAAATTCAGCCGCTGCCTTGGGACGTGCACACGGTTTGGCCAGCGAATGCTCTGAGCCTGGGTCATGCCTGCAGCTGGCTGACACATGTCCTCAGCCTTCCAGATAAGGAGGGAGATGCTGCTTTTACCCTGGCTAAGGCTGCAAGCACAGGCAGGGATGACAAATCTAAGCTATCCTCAGATGGTGTTGATTTTACCCTTTCCCTTCTCTTTCCTTTCCCTTCTCTTGCCTTTCATTTCTCTTTCCTTTCTCTTTCCTTTCTCTTTCCTTCTCTTTCCTTCTCATTTTGTTTCATTTCTTTTTGTTTGGTTTGTCATGGGGCAGTTTTGCCCAGCTGACTTTCCCAGTCAGAGTATCATGATGCCCAGGATGCAGCCCCTTCCTTTTGAGGAGCCAGTACTCGGAGTAAAGGAACATTTGTCAGCCGAGATGTTGGCAAACACAGGCTGGAGGCCCTCAGATCTGCCGTGTTTGGAAAAGACATGAAGTGCTCCCTCCGTGACCCGTCGGGGTAGAAGAATCCACCCGGTGCGGTGCTGAGAGCAGGACAGTAATGAAGCCCATCTGCTCCTGAGGGCCAGGCTTTTCATGAGGAATGCTTTCTCTAGTCCTTCTTGGCTTTGCACAGTTTCCTGAGAATCTCTGATACATGCAAGAGGTTTTGGAGGGGAAAGGAGCGGGCTTAGCACACCCAGAGTTAACTCTTTGCCTGCAGGAGAAATCCGTGTCCTGGTGGCTCTGCTGGCTGCATCCAGCCTCTCCTGGCCCCACATTCCTCTGGCATCTCAGCCTGGCTGTTTCTCTCTGGCAGCACAGTGCACCTGCATTTTGTCCTCACACGCACAACTCCAATATCCTGCAATAAGAACTCCACAAATACAGCACCAGGAGGACTTTGCCTGTGTTGGTGCAGGTTGGTGAGGTCCCACAGCTGGGAGATGAGTGCTTGTGCAGTGGCCACAGCTCTCCTGAGGGTGTTGGGATTTGTTATGTCCTGGCTTTATTTCTTGGTCCTTGGTTCCTGAGGGATCTCAGTGGAGAGCATGACAAACCCTCCATCTTAATTCCAGTGCAAATACAGCTGTCTTTCCCAGGACTCTATATCAGAAGCCAAGAAACTACAAAGGCATTAAGCACTTCACTCCCAGTACTGCCCCTTGGAGCTGAGTACCCAAAGAAGAGCTTAGGTCCCCAAATACTTCTGAGAGCCCAAGGGGGGATGTTTCACTTTGAGCCTTTGAGGTGCAGCTGGGCAAAAGCCTGAAACTTTCCTTGTTCAAAGGCAGTTAAGGACTACTAGCAGTCTGACAAGGGGGAAGCATCTCACTGAGTAGCTCTGGTGGCCTGAAAGGCCTGGGTTTAACCCTGTTGTGCCTTGGTCCTGCCTGCATGGCACAGTTTGCACTGAGAGTGAAAAACCCTAGGAGCTGGAGGTACTTTCTTCTGCCAGTAAAATTCATCATGGATGGAGGGGAGTGACTGATGTCAATGGGGAGTTGAACGCTGCATTCCTGGGCTCTGCTGCCCAGTTTAGACCAGTCTGCTCTCTCCCATATATGCATTTGTACCTGCAGATCTTGCAGTGCTGTAAACTAGGATACCCTGTCTCTATCTCCTGTCTGGATCTGCAGCTATGGAACAGGTCTGTATTCAACCACAAGCTCTCTGTAATTTCCCCACAGATTCACACAAATCTTTTAATTTTTCCCTTCTTCAAATGGAAATCCCCTCTTGGCAGTAGAATCCTCCCAGCAAGGCTGGATGGTAGGAGATACTGCTGAATGCCCCCTGTATATGCTGCTGCCCTGTGAGGTTGTCCCCCATCCCTGATGTTCATTTCCAGATGCTGGGATCCTTGCTTCATGTCTGGCTGTTGTGATTTATTCTGGCTATGCCAGTTTTTGCTGTTGCAGGTTTGTACCCCACGTCATTCTCATAAATTACTCATTAAAGTCAATTGTAGAGCTCTGATAAATAGGGTTCAACCCCCAAATATCTCTTCTTGCTCTGTTCTCCATTTCCCAATTGCCTGTGGCTTCCACTGGGAAGCCAACATTTCAGTCTAAGTCAAAGGCCTACTTGGGCAAAGGTGAGAGGAAGGAGTTTCTCTGTATCCCCAGGAGCTGGGTGGCCACTGCTTGGGGAAAGTCTTCCTGCATGTCCTTCACAGGAGATCACCCAGTGTAGGAGATAGCACTGGGCCACAGGGCTTGTTTTGTGTCTCTTACAGTTGAAGGAGCTGGGGAGCAGAGGTGATGCTTCCCTCATTGTGTTGGAAGGAGAACGTGATGCTCTAAGGGACACCCAGTGTGTCCCTCCTGGGGACAGGGAAGGGGAGCCAGAGGACACAGTGTGAGAAATGGCTCTGTGTGACCTGGATCCTGCACACAAATGATACCAACACTGCCACTGCAAGGCTCGTGCTGTCAGGAGCTGTGGCGTGCTGACTCAGCAAACAGGGGCTGCAGCAGCACCAGGCAGGCCCTGGGACCTCTGCAGTGTCTGCAGGAGGCAGCACGGGTGGTTCCAGCAGCCACCAGTGCCAGTTCCCCTCTGCATGGAGCTGAGCAAGCCCAGGGCATCAGAGGAACCTGCAGTGGCCAAGATCCTGAACGGTCACCCCACCACCTCACAGCCCACAAATCTCTGCTCCCCTCTTGGTGGGATGAATCTGTCAGAGCTCGGCAGTGCCCTGAGTGTGTTTTTAGTCTGAGCCCCTCAGACAGGACAGTGATTGCAAAAAGCAAACACACACACACTGCCCTGTGCACACATGCTCCCCTGCCGTTGGCAAATCCGTCTCGGCATCAGCCCCACACATTGCTGTGATTCACCCTGAGCAGCTGCCTAAAACAGGGATTTTCAGTCTGAAAAACTGGTGAAAGGCTGTGTGAGGGCACCACATGGGTGCAGGGCTCCATCTTGGACCTGATGCTGTCCTTCTGACCTGCCAGCTTGTTGATGTGGGGACACCCTAATGCTGGCTTCTGGGGGACAGGAAGAAGGCAAGTGGGAGGGAAGCTGAGCTCTCTTCCAGCATTTCTTTTGCATGCTATTGAGCAAGCTTCATTTTTTCCCACACCCTTTGCAGAAGCCCTCACTGGGATGTCTGGGATCTGGAGGCTTTTTGAAGGTACCTGCCTCGTAACCTTTTCTACCTCCCACATTTTGAAGTCTCAGAGGCAAAGATCTGCCTCAGTTTTGTTTCTAGACTTGGTGAGCCTTGCCTCAGAGATCCTTGCACAAGTCCACTCCCTTTAGCTTGCTGGCAAGGCACTGAACACCTTTAGCTTCAGGGCATGGAGATGTCCAGCCTTGAAGCAGCCAGTGGGGAATTCCTGCAGCCTGTTGGAGAAACAGGCTGGCTGCTCTGCCTGCTCCTGTTTTCCCCAGGGTGCCCCTGAGCTCTTACTATCTGGGTGAGCTTTGACTAAATAAATAGTTGTAAATTTATGGGGAGTCAGACTGATGGGAATTTGGCAGGGAAGGGCTTGCAGTTGGTCTTTCCTGGGAGAAGAAAGTAGGGTTTCTCTCTGGTTAGGACTGTAGCAGCTCCACCGCCCTTGGGTTTGGCAGCTACATCCTCAGCTGAGGTGGCTCGTCACTGTCTATCAGTGCAGGAAAGCCTGGCCACATAACCCACATCCTCTGGCAGCTCTGTGCTGAGACGACAGTCATGAAGATGGTTGGGAACCTGGTTTTAAGGGTGTGAGTGTGTGTGCATTCAGTGTCTGCTGATTTTTCTGTCCCTGTTGAACATGCTGTCCTGTGCCACCTCAAGTCCTTCCCTGTGCTGTGGCGAGAGCTCCCTGACCTGCATTGGGGCTCTCCAAGCACCAGCCATCCCCAGCCCTGCAGACAGCCCTGGCCTGGCTCTCTGGAGTCCTGGCTGCCTCGCTGTTGGCATGTCCTGCCTCCCCTCCACCCTACCAGAGTCCAGTTACACTGGGGCCGTGAATGGCAAAGGTGTTCAGTGCTCCCAGCAGTGCTGCATCCCTGGTCACTGAACCCTTGGGGTGCTGTCACACTGTGGAGCTGTTTTGGCAGCTGTGAGGTGCTGCAAACCACAGTGCCCCAGGTTTGTGTGTGGTGTTGTGCTCGGGTGAGTCTGTACACGGCCACGTACACAAACCGTGCTGAGCACAGGTGCTGAGACCTGCTGTGCTGAAGAAGCACCTGATTCTGGTGAGACCCAGCTTTTCCACAATTGGACGTCATTTTCATAGACTCCCTCAGAGCAGCATCCAACTGGACTTGAAGCAGTTTTTTCCCCAGAGAGAGTCGCTGGAGGTGTTGCTGCCTCTGCAGTGGCTCGAGTGACAGATGAGGAAGCCTGTAGCCCAGGCATGGCAGATGGGCAGGGCCTGGTGTCTCTACCCATGGTACTTGTGCAAGGACATGTGCCATTAAATGTTTTGGATCTTCACAGCAGTGCACAGGGCCCGTAGGTCCCTTCCCATCAGCTGGTCACCTGTGATATGGAGGGATGCTGAGGCCATGAGTCCTGGCCTCCAGTCACAATGTGCTCACAGCTTTTCCTTTGCCATGTAAATGCCACTTGATTTATCACCCTCCATCTCCTGGCTGCTTTCCCAGCTCTTCCAGGGAGAGAGCAGTAGCAGGTTTGAGCCATCCCTTGCTATGCTCTCTCTCCCTATGAGTTTGCAGGCTCACTGCTAATGTGGAACCCAACCTCAGGCTGCTCTCTGGCCAGATGTTGCTTCACTGACCTCACAGGGAGATGGGTAATATCGACGTGAGGTTCAAAGGTGGTGTTTGTTTGGAGCTGCCAAGTGTGAATGTCTCTGGGGCTGCTTTGCCTGTTCTAGAGGGTTTTCTTCAAAGCAGGAACCTGAGAAATCAGCACAAACTAACTGGAGGTCAGAAGCTCCCCAGCAGCTCCCCACCCCATTTGTACTGTGCTGCCCTGCCAGAGTGTGGCTCTGCCTGCCACGGGAGCGTCTCTGCACCGGCAGATTTCCCCGTGGCGGGAGAAGGCAGCGAGTTCAGTCCTGCACATATCTACAGAGCCAGGCCCTTCCTTTTGGCAAGGGTGCAGGGGTAGCATATTCACAGCTGGGTCTCTTCCAAGTTTACTCCTGGCAGTATCAGGGAGATTGATTTCCCTTTAGCTTAATAGGATCAGCAGACACAGGCACTGTGAGACCCAAACAAGGCTGAACTGGTGCTGGTGGAGTTTTGCATCAGTAGCCCATAGCTTCTGCTGAGTGAGGTAGACACAAGCCTCCCAGTTCCCTTCTTCCTGATGTCCCCATCAGAGCTTGCTCACTCCCTGTGAAAAGGAAAGGGATATCCCCAGAGCCAACAGCCACTCTCAGGAAGGGTTAAATCCAACAGCCACTCAGACAAGCAGCTACCAGTGGTGCTGGATCTGGTGTGCCCCAGAGCTGTGATAGCCCTGGAGGTGTCTGTGTCCTCTGCTGAACAAGCTGGCTGGGGAGACAGGGGGCAGACAGGGCTCTTTGGTGGCCTCAGGCAATGGTCTTTGCTAAATGCAGCAGAAGTAGGCACAAGGGGCTGTGTGGTGGGACTGTATGTGCTGGAGATGGTTCTCAGAGATGGTTCTCCCTGGGCTCCAGCAGGCTGTAATTCACTCCTCTCCTCCTCTGTGAGCTCATGCATCTCTTCCACTCTTTGTAAAGCCTCTTGTTGTGTATCTTGTGACAGAGTCTCACCAGCTAATGACCTGTGTCATTTGGAGAAGCAAGACTCAGCCTCTCAGCTGCCTCTGCTGGGAGCAGGGGGGTGAGAGCCATGAAGCAGAGCTGGGGAGGGATGGCTGTGTGCAAGGTGCTGCACTGGGAAGGGTTTGCTGAGTGTGCATTTTTTTCTCCCATCAGCTTGTTGAGGCTTTCATCAATCCCAGATGCACAGAGCCGAGAACATGGCTTGAAACAGATTCAGCTGGCACGTTGAGCCATCTGACATTAGAGAGACTCCTCTTGGTTGTACCTGTGCAGGTGGCCTGTGTGCAGAGGGTATCAGCATCTGCCCAAACCAGAGCTGAGCGCGGGCAGGCTTTGAGCAAGCCCAGCCTGGTCCCCTGCACGCTGGCCTGCCGTGGCCTCAGCAGCTGAGCAGGAGGCAGCAGGCTGTGCAGATGGTCTTCTCCTGGCTCGGCAGCTCCGTGGGGCTGTGTGAGCAGCTGTGGGCTGCCTGAGCCTGCCCAGAGATGGGGGCCTGCAGGGGTACGGACGCCACACGAGTGGGATTTTAGGGAGAGGTGGATCTCTGGTGCAGCCTTGTCCAGGGAAAATCAGCCCCTGCCCATCCCGGCAAGGATCCCTGCCTGGGCACTGCTGGTGCAAGCCCTTCTCCTGCAGCTCCTTCGGGCAGCAGGCTGCAGAGGAGGAGTTTATTGACAAGGCATGGAAGTGCTGGCAGTTCAGACTTGTATTATAAATGCAAGCAGCCAACTGGGGCCAGGAGAACGACAGGCATAATGGGGAAGAGAAATTGCTCTTGGAAAGCTTCTAGCTTGGCTTCTATTAACCATTTGGAAACAGAAGATTGCATGGTACTTACACTCAAATATTTTATTTGGTCACAGAGGCCGTGTTCCTGCTGGATATTGTTAATTTTCTGTTTCCTATAGAGGTCTTAATTGCAGTCCTTGTGACAGTAGAGACCTAGGGACACTGCCCCAGCAAAATACATCCCTCCAGCTAAAATGCCTGTGATCTTTCTATTAAACCTTGCTGGCATCTGCCTCAGGCTGGTACCAGGTGACCAGAGCCTCCTGCTGCTGAGGAGACATGAAGGTTTAGGAAGAACCCCTGCAGTGAGTGGGGCATAGTGTCCAGACCAGCTGCCATTGGCTCTGTTCCTAATATGATCCCCACAGACGATGCTGGGGTATTTGGCAAGCTCCTTAAAGCAGCTGGATTCCTTCTTTCCCTTTCTGCATGATTTATTGTGAGCTAATCCTATAACTGTCACTATTTTCCATCACTTGATTAGAGTTTCCCTGGCTGATCCTTGACTCAACTTGACTTAATGGGAATAAGAAGGCCTTCCTTGAAAAACAGAGCCTTATCCATCCCCACCTCTGGGGGGGAGGGAGCCACACAGCCAAGGCCCAGCTGTGCCAGCCCCTGAGCCTGGGTATGGCTGGTGGCACCGTGATAGTCCAAGAGGTGTCATCGGTGAGAAATGAAGAAAAATGATCTTTAGAAACATAAAGACAAAATAAGCTGTGTGAGTAAGCAGGAGCCAAAAGAGGAAAGAGCTTTCATGAAGCTTAATAGAAAAAAAGGAGGTTCTTTATGTAATTTTAATATCTTCCTAATGGCAATGGCAATAACTTCTTCCTAAGTAAACCTTCCAGGATCTTGAACATCAAGAGTAATGCACATAGAGTTTTAAAGCATGTCCAGGAGCCAGATCTCTGAATCACAGTCACTTGGAACCAGTGGCAGCCAGTCTCTGCACTGGCTTGGGGACAGCCAGCACTCCCTAAACAGCAGGCATCTGGCTGAAGCCTGGCCAGACCAGGGATTTCAGATTTCAGAGGTGTCTTCCAGGCAGTTAAAAGCTAAGCAGCCTCCTGTTAGAGAAAAAAAAAAAAAGCAAAATAAAAAAAAAGAAAAGGCAAAAAAGTAAAGTTAGAAAGATAATTACTTTCCTGCCCAATGTGTGTGACATGCAGTAGAAATCTAAACTAGTGCAGGATGTTCTGACCCCATCGCACGTCAGGAGTTTAATGTTCTTTCTGTAGCAGCTTAAAAAAACATCATCTGCCGACACCCGCTCTGTGTCTGCAGCAGAGGGAAGGCAGAGGGGCAGGGCTGGCTGCAAACCCCCCAGCACTGGAGCATCCCTCAGCCTGGTTCGCTGCACAGTGCTGAGTGTGCACTGCACATGTGAAGCTCTGTGGGCTGGGTTTGTCAGCCAGGCACGAGGAGCAAAACACACACAAGTCCATTGTCTCTTTTGCCAGGCAAGTGCTCCAGCAGCCTGCTGGGAAGTGCCCCTCCAAAGGGTGCTGATGGGGGCTGCAAGCAGGATCGCGCTGGCTTTGCTCCTCTGCCAGTTCTTGCATGCCTTGGACAGTGAAAAGTCAGCTCCAAGCTTTCCAGTTTCTGCTGAACCTGAAAGAGCATTGATAGAAATGGACAGTGGAGATTATACTGTCATCAGTGCTTGCTGTGTTTCTTTGGAGCACTTTCAGCAGAGATCCCTCTTTTTTAGTGGTTTGGAGAAAAACCCAAATAGCTCTGAACACTGGAGCGCTGCCTCCCTGCGTCCCTCCCATCCCACATCCCACGTGGTGCTAATGGGACACGCAGGCTGTGGTGTGGCAGCAGCTGATCTCACCCAGCGTGCTGTTTCCAGCCATGAACTGTGCCAAAGGCACAGCAGATCCTGGGGAGTGGGAATGGAGAAACTGCCCCTTGGAGAGGCAGTTTCTGGATCCTTTCAGTGGAGGAAGGAGTGGTGATGTGAAATAAGGTCTAGCTGTCACGTTTCTGTAGTGGTGGCAGTGCCTGCCCCACGTGTGACCTGTCAGAAGGCTCTCTTCTGGTGTGACCTCTGGCAAGGAACATGGCTGGGACATGTGCAAGCTAAAAGAGAAGATAGTGAAGTGTGTTGGCACAGGGGACAGCCATGAGGAGCCCGTGGCTGGGAAGGGGGTCGCGTCAGCTGTGGGGCTGCTGCCTGTCACACCACCCGCTCAGGGGGTGTCTGCTGCTCTTGGCACAGGGGCATTGCCTGCCCCACAAAGGTTGCCACAGTGCTTGAGGGGCTGGGCTGAGGCATTTTCCAACGAAAGTCAATGTCTTGAACTGGATCCAGATGGAGAAACCTGAAGTCTGGTGGCACTTGGTGCCAGTGGCACCTTATGCTGCCAGCCCCTGCCCCGTGTTTGCTGTCTGTGATTTTATTGTATCTGGCATGAGTCACTGAGCGTGGAAATGGTGGTAGGTAGGTGACAGTCGCCAGCATGGGTCACTGCAACCCCAGACTGAGGAATCAGGGAGCATCCATCTGCCTCTTGCAGGCTGGAAACCATGTGAGTGCATTTAACGTGCCTGGGGCTTCTGTGCTGTCCCTCTGCCTGTCAGCCCTCAGATTTCTGCATGAGACTCTGTGCTGTGAGTAATTTGCGCTGTGTGGGTGGGACAAGTGCCCCAATATCAGACAGAGAGGTGATGCAGCTGTGCTGCCTCTCCATCCCCCAGTGCAGCATGCCAGAGGCACTGCAGTCCCATAAGCCCCATTTACAGAAATTTCTATTTTCTATTGCCTGCAGATGGCTGTGCACAGGTATCAGGGATCTTGGGCACAAGTGGAGGCAGGTGTGCTTGGATTTCTGGTCCCACTTCAGTTCCCTGAGGCTGTGTGTTTCCACCCCAGACATTCACCACAACCACTGCTGCTTCTGGCAGGCCTGGCTGTTCCCTGTCTGGCTGGAATGAGAGCAGGACATGTACTCACCCCTCTGCGTGGCTCTTCCCATCCATCACTTTCCAGAGAGAAGGGCTTAGAACCTTCTTGCACACCCTCATTATTAACATTTCCTGAAGGCAGCACACCCCTTGTCCCTCCGTGGAGTGTTGTCTTCCAGCCGGCAGGCCACGTCCCTGGAGGAGTGAGTGACTTTTCCTGTTAAAGGCAGTGCAGTCCCTCGAGTTATCCCGTGTAAAACAGTGACTCATTGTCCCCTCTTTGGAGTGTGTTTCTTGGCTGGAGGAAGGCTGCTCTCAGTGCCAGGGAGCCTGGCTGCCATTACCACCCAGTTGTGCCACACAGCCCTAGCGCTCGGGAGAAGCTGCAAGGGGATGACTGCTGAAAACAAGGGTGTTATTTTTAGGGGGTGACACCTCCTTTCATCTCCTTCCCAAAGGAAGCAATCTTGGACATCTTGCCCAGTTATGGTGAGGTCCAGGGATCCCCCATACCTTCACATCTGTGTGTGTGTGTGTAGGAACTGTGTGGTTTGGGGCAGAAAATGCTGCAGAAGGGTTTGTCCCAGGGGATGGTAGCTGTGGAGTGTGTGCATTTGGTGGAAGGAGTCTGGAAAATGCTCCTTTCTCTCCTTGCTGAGAGGTTTGTACCACTGCGTCACCTCAGAAGTGAGCTGTGTCACCTCAGTTCAGTGCCTGTGGAGCCTCCTCTGAGGGTTGTGGCTGGGAAGGGGGTACTGGGGTGCTTCAGCAGCAGAGACATGGGATGAAAATGAGTCCTGGGGACAGGGTGCCCCATCACCCTTCAGGAGCCATCTGTGACTTCTTGGAGCTGGCCTTAAGTAGCCTCCCAGGAAAACAGGAAGGTCGTTTGTGCAAAAAGGGGACATTTCCAGGGAGGAAGGTCTGTGTGATAGAGACTGATAGGATCCCTCCATTGGCTCCACAGGAATATGATATATATAGCCAGGTACTGGAAAAGAGGAAGATGATGGACCATTGTGCAGCCTCCATCCCTCTTCTGCACCCTACCCCTCATCTTGCCCAGAAATGGTACTTTATCATTGTGGCTAAAACATCACTTCTGTGTGACCCCAGCGCCTGTGGAGATGCAAACCTGCCCTCTCCCACATGCAAATGTGTGGGTTCACCCGTCTGGGCTGATGGGAGAGAAGATTTGTCATCCCCTGCTGCAGCTCATTGTATGTGGGCTGTTCTCTGTGTAAACCTACTCATGCACACGTCCTGTCTTGCCCTGCTCAGGTTTGCCCTGAGCTGCTTTCCCTGTGGTTTTCCCCTTGGCGTTGTGGGTAACCTCCTCCCAGTGTATCTCTATTTCCAAGAGTTGGGAGGGGAGGTGGGGGGGTTTAATTACTTGGTTTGGCTGTTTCAAGAGGACTAGGGGGGATGGGAGAAAATGTGCAGCCCTGGGAAAAAAAGCCTGAGCTAAGCTTTCAAGCATCCCTGTGTTGCTGGGCCTCAGTTCTGTCTGATCCAGCAAAGTTCAAGTCACTTGGTTTCATTTCTGCTAAATGAAATGTCATTACGTCAGGAGCCACCAAATGGAGCCCCTTTGCCAAGGGGATAACTGGGCTGACAACATCCAAGCACAGGCTGTGCTTCAAAATAGAATTGTATGGCCCAAAACCAAGCTCCTTGAGGCAATTTCTGAGCCTGAGAGTTAGGGTGCAGTGCTGGTGAAATTCCCTTACCCGGTGGTTTCAGAGGGACAGTTGAGCTTCCTGGTGCCATGCCAGTGCCTGAGGGTTGTGGCTCAACTGGTGACATGGAGGAGAGCCACTGACTCACGTGATGGCTTTGCAGGGCACAGGGATGTGCCTGCCTGCTGATCTGCTCATGGAGGCAGCATCACAAAGGTCCTGCCCTTCTGATACCCTGCATTAGCCTGGCTGGGTTGCCTGGGAAGGACCTGTGCCAGGACCCTTGCAGGGGTACAACCATCCTGGCCTTGGCTCTGCTCTAATGTCTGAAAATGCTCTGAGCAAGCATGGAAAGGTTCTGCTGCACCCCAGGATGCTCCAGGTTGTCAATCTGCTGTAGGGAACAGGAGAGGAGCTGGCAGGGGAAGGTCTGATGGAGAATTATTCCTGTTCCCTAGCAAGTGAGCTGAGACAGATGTGTCCAACAGACTCTCCACTGCCTGTACCTCAGCAGAGAGATGCAGAGCAGCCAGCTCTTCCCAAGGCTTGGCCCACAGAGCCAAGAGCAGGCTGTCAGGAATGGCTTGGGTTTTGCATTGCTGGCTTGTTTATCAGCAAGGAAAACACTGGAGGAGGCCAGTGGTGGGTCTGCCTGTGGCCACGCTGCATGGGGCTGTGTTAGGTGGCAACCTGTTACCTGTGTCAGCTCTGAGCCTCTGCAAGAGGACATTGTGATGAGATAGAACAGGCTGAACAAGGCATAACTGGGGAGAAAAGTTCCATGAAAAGAGCAGCAATGGTGGGAAGGGCCACAGGGGCATTTCCTGAGTTACAGGGGATGTTGGTCTGGAACGAGAAATGCATGTTTGTGCTGTAAATATTAGAGTTACAGAGTTTGCAAGTTGATGCCAGCTCCCCTCCATCACTCCTGCTCACCACTGGCTGGCACAGCCCCAGGATGAACAAAAGAGTTCAAGTGCAGCGTTTGCTCCACAGGGATCTGTCCACTGCCACATGGAAGGTGTGGGCTGTCATGGGTTGATATCTGAGCTCTCCTCTTCTTGGGGAGCAGTGCTGTGCCTGGGAGAGACCCAGGGGAAAGACCAGAAATCCTCTCTTCTGGTTGTTCTCCATAGGGCTGGTTGCTTTTTGCTGTTGCTTGTGCTTGTCTGAATATTGCCATGACATGTTCTCTCTCCCCAAAATTCTTTCTTGTGTATGTGCTGTGCTGCCAGTTACCTGCCAGAATGGGGCATGGGTGCTGCCCACACCCTCTGAGTGTTCTGTGTGCAGACACCTGGATGAGCCAGCCATTTACACCTCCTTACACTTGCAGCTTCCCAGCAGAGGTGGTTGTGTCTGAATTCACAAAGATGAAGGATGCATTTAAGCAAATCAGTCATGTGGCTCTATTAGATTTCTTTTCCTAAGCTTTTTAATTAAGCTTCTCTTGTCTATATCCTTGACTTTCTAGATGCAGTAAAAATGAGCAGTCACAAGAATCTAAGGAGTTTTGATTGCTTCTTTGAAGCCAAAAATTTGATTTGCTTTTGGAGCCAAAAAAATTCCCATTCCCAAATGAAAACCTTTTAGTAAGAATTAAAATAGGAATAATTCCCAAAGGTCCTCCCTTAGCTCTGTGAACACCAGAATTGCCACACAGTTCTTCACAGCCAAGAGATGTGAGGAAAAAATGGCCACTTATTTGCTCGTCTTGTCCATCAAAGAGAGGTCACTGCCTTCCACAACATTAAGGCAGTAAGTGAGTCTGGAGTTCTCTGTGGGATTCTGGTGTTGGATTCTCACATCACCGTAGTTTTGAAAAATATCTTTCTTTAAACAAAAACAAAAACAACAAACAATCAACCTTTGTGCTTAGGCAGAAATTAAGGAAATGTGTTCTCCACCAGCTGGAGCCCAAGAATAAAAGCCAGAGCTTCCTAGAATTAAACTGCTTTCTGGAGACAACACTGTTTGACCCTATGGCTCTGACCCTTCAGGGCTCTTCACATGGTCCACTGAACACTGCACAGGGGTTCAACTGGTGCTTCCATGTGGGATTTCTTGGCCTCCATCTCCTTGACCATCCTCATACAGTCTGTGTCTGGCTGCACATCTCAGTCTTTGCTATCAAACCAGGAGGGAAAACTGAGCTCAGACCGCAAGAACTGTCTGGATCCATCACTGCTGCTGCCAAGCTCTATTTTCTTTTTCGCTTTTTTTTTCTTCTTCTTCTTTTTTCTTTTTTTTGTCCTGCTTGGATGTTAAAATCGAAAATGGGACAGATTTAGCAGCCAGTGGCAGCAGCTGGGGTTTGGCTTTGACTATATCACAATATCCTCTCAGAAATTCTGTGGCAGGATCCTTCTCTGTGTCTCTTGGGTGCATCATTTTGGTAGCCTGTCTTTGTGGAGCAGCGTCTTTGTGGTCAGGGGTGAGTGAGCTGTCACTGCTGGGGCTGAAGCACTCACTCATTGCCCCTGGCAGGTCCTGGACAGGAGTCAGCAAGGTCTGGAGAAGCTCATTGTTGTGCCCACGAAGAGATCCAGGTCCTGATTTCTGGCTCTTGCAGTGACTGACTTAAACCAAGTGCTAATCCCTGTACACCGTAGAGCTCTGGGCATTGTTGACCTTTCTGGTAATACAGTTATTTATTTCCTACTGCACACTCTTCCTTCTCCCATGAATGCAGTTCAGCTGCACACATGCTATGTGTGCCAAGCAGACAGCTCCTGTCACCAGCCCTTTTTCCTTTGTTCAAGTCAGAATCCATCGAAAATATCACCTTCAATTTCAGAACTTTTTCTTTGGTGGGAGAGAGCATTCCCTTCCAAGAGGGTCTGCCCTGAGAACTGACAGAACTGACTCTTCCTGCAGAACAAAGAAGCACCTCTTCCACTGCCCTGCTGGCATTTGCAGGCTGTAATTTACACTGATCATTTCAGGCACCGCATTTATTTTCTTCTCTTTTTTTAGGTTTTGCACAGACACAACAGGAAGCAAAGCTGGGGCTGTGAGACGGCAGCAGGGAGGCAGTGGTGGGGTCAGGATTAGCTTCTCTGGGTCTCTGGGGTGCCTGCTCATGTGCAAGTACATGTGCTGTCTCTTCACTTCCCTTGGCTGGAGATCACTGGATCTCCTCCAGGTGTTAACCCTCTCCAGCATTTCATATTGGAGACCACGTGTGGAGTTTTTTGGCTTCTTGTGGCCCCAGGGTCCAGCCTGGAAAATGTCTGAAAGCTTCATCCTCAAGCCCAAAATGAGTCGAGATTCCTCCTGTTGCATCTCAGCCACTCACTCCCACTGGTCTGGGGTTTCCAGACCTCTTCCTATCTGGCACCTGAGCAAGTGGGTGTGAAGATGTCCTGCATGTGAAACACCTCCCATCCTCTCTGCTGGCTGTTCCCAAGGGCTGATCACATCCTGGCTCAGCTCATACATATCCAGCCCGTGCAGCCTCCCATGGCACAGCAAGTCCTGGGATCCCCCACTCACCTAGCAGCTCTGGATCTGCCTTGGTCCCAGGAGAGCAGAGCTGTCAATGCTGCAGGTGAGGGTCACCAATGCTATGGATAATAGCATATGGATAATGCTTTTTTTGTATGTGATGGCAAATATCTCACCTGATTTGTTTCAGTGCTTCATTTGCCTTTTTTTATGATTGTCACACTGGCAGCTGATGGCCCAGAACTAATGCATCTGGGACCTCCTGCCACTTCCAGCAGCAAAGTAACAGAAACTGCTGAATTCCAACATTGTGAAATTAAATCCTATTAAATTTCCACTCCTCTCATCCAGGATGAACTTCAGTTTCCCTGTTGGTGTTTGTCTTTCCCTGCCATGGCAGCCTTTCTCAAGTCTTTGTCCATCATCAGTATCTTTCTGTTTTTATGTGAACTCCTTCTCAAGGTATTAATCCCAAAGCGAATCTTGGAGATATTTTTCTAGAAATCTGCCCTCTGCCCAGTATTTCTCATTTAAATGCCACCTGCTTTCTTGTTGCTCATGACCTTACAGTTCTGAACTTCATCCTCTTTGGCTGAAGTCCTTGTTTCCTGTGGGATGTTGTCTCCATGCACTGTGGGTACCTGGGTGAGGATCTGCCACACAGGCTTGATCTGCAGAAACAGCTTGGCTTATTCACAGACAAGTTCACATGGGTATGAGCTGTGTCTGGTAAGTGCCATGTTGATTTTCATTATAAGTTATTTATTATCCAGTTACACCCACATCTTTTAATTGCTTTCTTTTCTTCAGACTGTTTTCTAAAGCCTGGGTAATGCTGATGTCAGCCTAGCAGGCTTGTTGCTGCCTGAATCCTGTCTCCAAGCCAAACTCTTCAATTCACGCACTGGATTTGCTGTTGTGGTTGCAGAGAACCTCCCTTCCTTTTTAAGGGTTTCTGCAGCCAAAACAGCATATTCTTTCACTGCTGCTTCCAGAAGTCTGGAATAGGCATGATCCAGTCTTTCTCTCACCTCACACGTCTGGCTGTCTTTGCGATCAGCTAGTACACCTAAATATTCACAGCTTTAAAATCTATTCCCTTTTCCAAGGCCAGCTTGTGAGACACTGAAGCTCCAGATCCTGCTGTGGTGTTGATGTCACGCTGCAAGAGAGTAGCTTCAGCTGTGATGGAACAGCACTGAAATCTGGGGTACAGGAGGAAAGAAGGGAGGAAATGTGATTTCTTTTTAAGCTCCAAAAGAAAGTCTGAAAGCCCTTGAAGAACACAAGACTCAAAATGGGCCTGAGCTTCCTTTCAGGCTCTTCTTATTCAGTGATTTCTGGTCAGTGTCTCTGCCTTAGCACAGTGGTTTTGGTCTCCTGCTCCACATCACTCCTATTCCCTTGCCTCATTGTATGAGGATTCAAAGGACAAATGTGATACTTCCTTCTGCCTTTAGATTTGGATCATGGACATGCACTGTGTAGATACTTCTCACCCAAATAGTGATCCTGCAGTTGCCAAGGGTTGGTGTTTTTTTCCCCTTCAGAAAGTTGATATGCCTTGGCTGAGTGATATCTCTGCTTTCAGATGCAATTGTGGCAAGGCTAAATTTCCAAGGATTACCACTGCATGTGGTGGAATCTGGGAAACTCAGTAACAAGCTATGAAGTCAGGAGAAAAACCAAGATGTGAAGATCTTGGCAGCTCCCCCGTGATGGAATATCCTGCTGTACTCAGGGCCATGATGCCAAAATGTAACACAAACCATTAATTCACTCACATGATACTCCCTCCTCAACATTGTCATTTGTTTCAGTGTTCCTCAGCCTTCCCAAACTTTTTGTGAGTCCCAGGGGTATTCCAGGGATTGGTAAACCAGTGGTACAGGGAATGGGATGTTTAACTTGCCCTCAGCATGAATTAGGAATAGGAGGGCTGTGTAAATTCCAGCCAGCATCTGGCAGCAGGGAAGGCTGGGACAGGAGTGTGTGAGCAGTGATGCTGCAGGTGCTGGGGCTGATGAACAGGGGGTGGTCACAGCTTGGGGTCACAGGGCAGGGCTGTGTTGGGTGCCAAAGGCTGATCTTAGTGGGGTGGACTCCATAAAATCACTGTCTACAGCCTGCTGCTGGCTCAAGCAGGTTGCAACAGACTGTGGTGGCCAGGTGATCCCAGATGTTCTGGGGGTGCTTTGGGCACAGACAGCCTGGACTTGTCTCTGTTCCCACACCTGCAGCCACTCTGCCCCAGCCTTACGGAGAATGGACACTCCATCCCTTGGGATGCTGCCCTCCTCGTGCACGGGTGCCTCCTGGAGCTGTGCAGGGCCACAGCTGCATCTGCCATGGGCCTCACCCTGGCTCCAAAAGTCACCATCACGGCCCAGCCAGGATGCTTTTCTCCTCGGGATGCCGTCTGTAGTGCGAGCAGACAGTTTCTGAGCTCGGGGGAGACTTCCTGCAGTGGAGCCATGTAAAAACCAAAAACCTGCTGCCAGGCCAGGCCTTGCTCTGAAGGTTTGGCAGCGCCTGGGGCAGGGATGGTGTCATCGCTTTGGAGCCGTCAGGATGCAGCCAGTGCCGAGTGCCGGTGCCTTCCCCTGCCAGCTCAGCACTCCCGGCCTCCTCCAGCTGCACACAAGCAGCCTGGCAGGGATTTTTTTAACCATTTTTTTAATCTCTTCCCCTTTTTTTTTCTGGAACGCTGTACAGCAAGAGCATAGCAGGGATCCCAGGGGGTTTGCTGCTATCCAGAGAAGACGCCTTGTTCTCTGCCAGATCTTGCGCTGGGGAAGGGCTGGAGGAAATCCATTTTGCAGCGTTTCTGCTGGGGCTGTTGGCAAGAGCCCTGCAAAGTGCAGCAGCCCCTGGCCAGGCTGGTCCCTCTGAAAAAAGACGACTGAAGAGGTCAGATGGCTGTGACCTGCCTGACCTCTGCTCCCTCCCCTCTTTACTGCAGATTTGCCTTTTGTTGAGCCCAAAGAGCCTCTTGCCGAGCCAGGGCTCCTCTAGGGCCATGACCTGATGCTGCAACAGGCACTGAAGCCTTTCCCTGGGTCATTTCCACGCTGCCCTGTGCAGCGCCAGCATGAGCTATTTGCATTTCTACCAGCCCTAAGTCAGCCTGAAGCACCCAGGGTTTGCTTCTCTCCCGGTGAGAAAGGTTCTGGCTGATGCACGCATTAATCGCAAAAACAAACGCCTCCACATTGTTTTTACTAAATATAGGAGCAGTGTCTGCTGCAAGGCAGCCCTCAGCGGGGTCACAGTCTGACATCCAACAGGAGTTTATCAGCCCCAGCCAAAGGGAAAGGGGCTCAGGTTTAGTGCTCTCTGTTCACGGGTGTGAGCTGCAGTGAGTCGAGTTTTCAAGGTTGATCTCATTCGCTGTCATCTGCAGAGGGCTGAGCCTGGAAATGTGAAATGGGGCTCCTCTGGCATGAGCATCTCAGCCCAGCACTGTACGTTGGATTTTCTGCTTATCTCCCACTGGCACAGATGCTATTTCACCCTCCTGTGGGGTAACTGATACAGAGGATTGAGGAAGAAGCTGTACCTTCTCGTTGGGTCACATCTTGATCAATCCAGCGCTGCAGGAAGTGTCATTTCCCACGGACACGCAAGCGTACAGCCACTGCAGATGAAATCTTGTGAGGTCAGGCAGTCATTTCCTCCTAATTACAGCTCCAGGAATGAAGAATGTTTAGCTGAGACCCTGGTGACTTTGTGCTTTGGAGCAGTTTTCACTTAAGCAGAATACAAGCATGTCAAAATGAACATAGGATCTGGATTTTTCCTTCTGGTTATTTTGGTTGTACAGATGCCATCTGGGACTTGTATAGCAAATTTGGGGTTGTTAGGTGATGGTCAGTGAATGAAAAGATCCAGAGCCCCAAACTGTCATGCAAAAAGCTTCTGTTAGAAACCTTCACATTGCCAGAAATGTCTTGTGGCAGATGCATTTTCCAGGAACTTGAAGGACTAGAAGAGCCTCCTAGGCTGCAGTCTCCTGAACAACGTGTCCTATCTTCCCCTTCAGAAAAAACACAATTCTCCATTTTAAAACTCATGGTGTGATTCCTTCTGTGGAAGCTGACTCCAGGGCTGTACAACCCCCATGGTTACAAACCTTGTCATGGAAGGTGGTTGCAATAATTTATGAGCATAAAAACTTGAGCAGCTGTCACTGATTGGGTTTCTGGTGCTGCACTTATGGTTGCCCACATGCAGGCTTGGGCTTGGAGCAAATGGACCTCCAAAATGAAACAGCTGATCTGCAGGGCAGGGAGGGGGCAAGGACTGCCTGGGTGGGCATCTTCAGCTTCAAACACCAGAGGAGATGCTACTGGTTTAGAAGAGAAGAAAAAAAATATAAATAGCAAATAAGAACTTCAACAAATAAGTTGATTTACCAGTCAGACAAAGCACCTGATCAATTAATGTGTTCTTGTCCATGTCTCTGAGCCTGAGAGTGCAAACTCTGGGCCTGTGGGGGCTCAGCACAGAGCTGCCAGTGTTGGATCTGCCCTTTATCTCTGCCAAGCACAGAGGCTATCTCACCCCTCAAGGGCTGTGGCAGTGCTGGTCAGGGTCCTGTCTCCTCTGGGTTATTCCCGTGAACACACAGCCTGGGCAAAGTGGCACTTCCCAAAAGCAAATGGATCAAACTTTTCCTAGTTGCTCTTGAAATTGTAATTGTTACATTTATTTGTGGTGATGTATTTGTTAAAAAGCAGGTCTGGACCTTTTGAATCCCAACTGCAGATTTTGTTACAAAGTAAAGGGGAGGGAAGAGCATTGCTTGAGCATCACTTCCAGAGCAAAATGGGTTTGTCTCTTCTTGGAAGAGGTTGTCTTATCCCAACTTGGGCATCTCAGGAGAAGGTGAGGGAAGCAGACCCTTCCAACCCCTCTGATTTTCCTCACTCCTTTTTCAGCCTCTGAAGATATGAGATCCACCTGGCAAGGCAAGGCTGGTCGTAGCCCACTCCAGGCCCTGTATGAGAGTGACCAGGTAAGGGGCCAGGGACAGAGAAGTGGTGGGGTGAAGAGCTGACCTTTCTTCCACTCCTCTGGTGCCAGGTCCAGCCACCCCCAGGGTCCTTGCAGCTGAACCTCTGGCTGTGTCTAAAAGACAAGACCACACTGCTTGGGGGAGTAACGTGATAAAAACTGCTTATGGCCCTTGCTGGTACTTGGGCAAATGTTTTAATTACCAGTGGGCTGAGCCATAGCCAGGCCAACCTGGGAAGCTTTGCCATCTGAACATTTCAAAGCCAACTCTGGGCCATCATAGCAGGGCAAGATCTTCACTGCTGCCCTTCCTGAGCTAATAATTGACAGATGTTTCTGTGTTAGCTGCTATATATATATATATATATATATATATATATGCACACACATAGGTATGTGCACATATATATATTTACATAGATATAGCTGGACTCAGCCATGGGGGATTTATAATCCTGGAACATCTCAGGGCCCTCCATCACTCTGAGCTGTGCCAGCTATACCTGCTGAGAGATGAGCAGCCAGGCATAGCCTGGGCAAAGAGTCACTCCCCTCCAGGTGGGCTTAGTGGGTCCCTCCCTGCGCAGGAATCAGGGAAGGTGTCCTGCCTGCCCTTCACAGTGGGGCTTGTGGTCAGAGCTGTAAAAAGTGTTTGTTTCTTTCTGCTGCATTTCCCCCTGGGCAGGCAGTTTTCCCCTCATTCAGCCACACTTGCCTTTGCAGAGGGACCTTCACCCACAACTTCCCTGCAGGAAGCCCTGTGGGAAGCCACCCTCCAACGGGTGCCATGCCACGTGCCCCAGGCACCAAATGTGCCCTGAATCTCCCTGTGCCCATGGGGCTGTCCTTGTGCAGACCCCCAGAGCAGAGGGCAGTGCTGGTGGCCCCTCGAGGGGCTGCCATCCCTTCTGCCTCCCCACTGCCCCTGGGCAGTGCCCAATGCAGCCAGAGTCAGACCTTTCCATGTGTGGTGCTTTGTGTTACTGTCTAGGTTGATGCTCCTATGTCTGTAAGCAGCCAAAGTACGTTTGCTCTCTGAAAAACGGCAAATATGGACTCCCTTGGCCATGATGCCAGCAAATCCTGATGCTGCTGGAATGTCTTGGTGTTATTTCCTTAAAAGTGATACTTAATTTCCCTGGCTTTTAAAGGGAAGGAAATGAAGGGAGCAATTTTGCTCTGAAATAACTGCAAGACATGCATTTATTCCAGTGGGCGGCTGCTGAAAAGTAGTCACATTTATTTGTTGCCATGCCTGCAGACAGTGTCTGTCTGTCTGTCTCTCTGGTCCAATAGTTTTGAATTATGCAAGTGCAGGGAAAAACACCTGAAAAAAAAATCACACTATTAAAATGCCTCTCTTTCTAAGCCCTTACAAAAAGGTTTTCCAATTCTAAAAGCTGACAGAGGGGCTCCAAACAAAAGAAATTTCTACTGAAAGGTTTGGCTGTGTTGCAAGGCAGCATGAGAATGCTTCTTCAGCTGTGGTTATCACCTGCCTAGGTGCTGTATTTTCTTTGTAGCCTAGTAGCCAACAATGTCAGAGTCACACCTTTCTGGCAGTTAGCATCTGTTCACCTGAATTTCCTTCATTTTGGCATTTTCCCTTATGTCCCTGTTGGAAGGAGTAAGGAGGGGATGCTTTCTCCTATCCCCATCTCAGATTACTGCCCATGCAGGTTCCTGGAGAAAGTGGTCACTAAGGGGACCTGGATGAGGTTATTTCTTTTGTGGAAATAAAATCCAAAAGGGTCTGAGTGTGATTCATCCCTTGCAGAAGGAGCTGTTTGCCCAGATGTTGGTGTCTCTCTGAAGATGACAGGTCTGCTGGATCATCCACAGGATGGAGTTTGTTTTAGTATCCCAACACCCAGCAAGAGCTTTACAAGCCCTTACATCTGCCCCTCAAAACACCTCATTATCCCTCAGGGAGCAGTGAGGGAGCCCCTGAAGCCTGGCAAAGGGTGTCCTTTAGCACTCCTACCAGCTCTCAGCAGCTGTGTAGGCACCAAGGCCTGCCCCTTGCCCTTCATCTGGAGGTGGCCACATCTGTGCAGCTGCAGTGCTGTTTGCTGTGGCACCCTCTGACATTGGGAGGACTGTCTTTACAACCTCAAAGTGTGAGACACTGTGGTGTTGGGACATGGTGGTCACTGCATGGCATTAAAGTCACTGCCCTGTGGGGTCAGGGCCACCCTGGGTTAGCGGGTGCTTGGTGCTGCCGTTCCCAGACAAGGCTGTTGGATGTTCCCAGCAATGAGGAACACGAAATTTCCCAGCCCTTGTGACCAGAACAGGGACATGGTGAGCAGAAGGAGGAGGGGACCTTCCCCTTTTGACTTCCTGGAAATGGTTTCCTTCCCTAGATGTTCTAATGATGTTTTGGGATTTCTGACAAAAACTATGACAGGAAGGGTCACGTTCCCTGATCTGCAAGGGGGTTTCAGCTGGGTCAGGGGTTAAGGGACTCTGGGCCTCTGGTAAGCCAGTGCAGCAGCTGCCAGTTCTTGATGCAAGGGTCAGAAGGGTTAAAGGACAATGTGTTGGCTCCTCGTCCCTCTGGCCAAAGGAAACTGTGACCAGGGCTGAGACATTAGACTGGTCTGTTTAGAAGAAGTCCCTCAGAAGAAGGAACCCAAAGCCCTCAGGAAGGGCCCCAGCACCAGCTACTCAGCCCCTTGCTCTTCTCCATCATACCTGCCACCCACCTCATCTCCAGCTCCCCTCCTGCTCACCAGGATTTGATCATCAGAGACCATTTCCATTTGCCTTTCCTTGGCAGGACACCCAGGCCGTTTCCATGCTGCCTGCCCAAATGTGTGTGCCACATTTCTGCCCTTGGCTGGGTGTTCACATGTGTGTGGGTGTCAGAGTGAGGCAGCAATGCCCCACAGCAGCAGGAGGTGTGCAGGGTCCTGTGCCAGCAAACAGGCTGTGCTTTCTGTCCCTGGGGCCATGCATCCCCAGGGATGGGGGATGAGGGAGAGCACATGAGCCCAGTGTGTGTGTGTGCCTGCTTTTAAAAAAATATTCTGTTATTGACCCTCTCTGCACTGCTCATTCTTCCCTCACCCCCTTCGATTTTTCTCCTCATCCAGCTCCTCATCACATTTTGCCCTTTCTTTTGATACCAACCTGTCCAAGGATTAAGTGCACCAAATCAAGTTGTGTTCAAAGTGAGTGCTGTCTCCAAAATCCCACACGGGTGACTGACCAGCCCAGTGAAGGGGAGGCAGTGGGGACAATTGTGGGCCAAGTGTTGTGTGTAGGCCACAGTCAGCTTGGGCAAGCTGGTGACCATCTCTTTTGGGTTTTTTGTCCCCAGTTTGAGCAGTCCTCCCTGCAGGCGGTTCACCAGCAGAGACGGGAGATGTTGAGCAATGTCTGCAGCCGTTACACCCGCAAGCGGCGGCTGCTGCAGCCGGATGACTTGCGGCACTTGGTGGTGGATGACACGCACGGGCTGCTCTACTGCTACGTGCCCAAAGTGGCCTGCACGAACTGGAAGCGGGTGATGATGGTCCTGACGGGGCAGGGCAAGTACCAGGACCCGCTGGACATCCCCGCCCACGAGGCCCACGTCCCCTCCAACCTGCGCACCCTCTCCGAGTACAGCGTCCCCGAGATCAACTACCGCCTGCGCAGCTACCTCAAGTTCGTCTTCGTGCGGGAGCCCTTCGAGCGCCTGGTCTCGGCCTATCGCAACAAGTTCACGCTGAGCTACAACACGGCCTTCCACAAGCGCTACGGGACCAAGATCATCCGGCGGCACCGGCGGGAGCCCAGCGACCGCGCCCTGGAGCGCGGGGACGACGTGCGCTTTGAGGAGTTCGTGTACTACCTGCTGGATCCACGGACGCAGCAGGAGGAGCCTTTCAACGAGCACTGGGAGCGGGTGCACTCGCTCTGCCACCCCTGCATCATCCACTACGATGTGGTGGGCAAGTATGAGACCTTGGCCGAAGATGCCAACTACATCCTGCAGCTGGTGGGGGCCGACACGAGCGTCAAGTTCCCGGCTTCATCCAAGACCACCCGGACGACGGACGACATGACAGCCCAGTTCTTCCAGGACATTAGCCCCTTCTACCAAAGGAGACTCTTTAATTTATACAAAATGGACTACTTGCTATTCAATTACTCCATCCCCTCGTACCTGCGCATCCGATGAGCAGGGGCTGCGGGGGAAAAGGTGAGGGAGAGCTGGATAACTCTCATCTTGCCACAATTCCTCTCCTCCTACCTTGTGCTCATCACTTGGTTGACTTCTTCCCTGTGCCCTTTTATCAGGGTCTGCTCCACCTCTGCTGCCTTGTTCATGCATGATCTGGAGGAAGAACATGTCTCAAAACACTAGGGCCAGAGCTTTTCCTTCCCTTTCCCTCCCAGCCTTCAATATCTACAGGGGATGGTGGTGGGACTGGACGCTTCTTGCCTTGGCTGGGGACTTTCTTTTAAGAGACTCCTCTGTAGATTCAAATCTTGGGAAGGCTATTTTTTTTGGGCAGGATCCCTTCAGGTCTTTCTCCTCCTTATGGGGCTGTTTGAGGGCAGACATGGAGTCTCAGGGGTCAGAGTGAAGTGTATCAGAGACTTGATTAGAACCAGAAATAAAGCAATAATTTAATGTAAATTTTTCCTTTTGTTTAAAATTGCTCCCACCTTTTCTTTTTGTCTTATTCTCTTCCATTCTCATCCTACTTCCCACACCATCCCCTACTGAGGGGGATGTAACACACAGAGGTGTGTTACTATGACCATATTTTTATCCCTGGAGGGGTTTTTTTTCCTCTCCTTCCACATGTTCTCAGTTGGGGTGCAAAATGCTCCAGAGATAGAGAGGAAAGGCTTGCAGCAGGTCCTCAGTGCTTTCCCCTGAACTAGCACAGCAGAGTGCTCAGTGCCTCTGTGTGCATGTCTCTGGATTTCTGGTCAAAGCCATTAAATCCAGACCCCACACCTCCCATTTTTTGAAAGCAGATGATGACAGTTGTAAAGCCATTCCAACAGCATGGGTGCAGGTGTCTGCTCTGATGAAATCACATCATCCACAGTGTCCTGCCCATGGCCCCACTGGTCAGGCAGGGCCCTGCTGGCAGCACTGACTTCTCTTCCCATGACAGCATGGGCTGCACACACTTTTATGGAAGTTATAAAGTGTTTGGGGGAGCACTGGGCTGGGATGTGGGAGATGGCTGTGGTAATGGAGAGGTAATATTGGACTGGGAGGCCAGAAAAGTCTGTGTGTGTGTGTGAGTGTATGTGTGTGTGTGTGAAAAAAAATGAGGATAAAAATGGAGAGAGAGACACCTAGAGGGAAACAGCCCTTTGCCTGGATGCCTTTGGGTAATCATTCCTTGAAGGAAAAACAGGCAGGAGGAGGTGAAACACAAAAGAAAATGACAAACCGAGCCCTAGGATTTTAAATTAAAACCAGTCCATATTTCAGTCTTTCCTCTTTTCTGTTTGGCTTTGGCTTGCTGGCTGCCTTTGTAAATAAACACACTGGTAATAGATGCTGTAGAGTGTGTCTGCTGGCTCGGCTGCAAACACTTGACTTATTAGTGCAATACAATGGAAGGTTTTATAAAACCACAGTGCTCTCAGTATCTGTAAAAAAATGGTGTTTCCATCTAACAACTTTCAGCTGTTATATCTTAACCTTTTTCCTCTCTGCCTCTGACTGGCATCTATATGCTGACACTCCCTCCTTGCTTGCTCCATAGGAGATTGGCTCCAGCAAAGCAGTGAAAAAGAAAAGTAAATGAAGCTGCTGGTGATCTGGCAGTGTGACTGATTCTCCCAATCTGCACTGGAGATCTTGAAGAAATGGCCTTTCTCATGCTATCTCGGTATCTCCCTGTCTAGCTGAAACACAAAGCACAAAAACAGATCATATGATGCAACAAATTTCATCTGCAGTGTTCAGGCTTGGAGTGCATTCCTCCTGCTTTCTCAGGAGTCTCGTGTTCCCTGCTTAGAGCTGCCTCTGCTTGGAAAAATCATTGTTCAAATCACTGCAAGATCATTTCATCGCCTTTGGTCATGAATCATAATTTGGGGTCGGATGCAGGGTGATAAAGGGATGGATTTTTGGATGGCTATTTGTTTTTATTTTTCCCAAATACTGTTCCCTACTGGTACCTCTAAAGAGCTGTTGGCACAGTGAGTGGCAAGAACAGATACACTCACTCCCAGCTGTGCTGACTGTGGGTGTTTAGACAATATCTGGCTGGCTGGGAGCTGCTTTGGGCTTTCTTTGGTGTGAAAGTGAGGGAATAGAAACCTCTGGGCTTTGTTTTCAGCCAGGTGGTTTCTAATCTTTCCTGCAGCAGTGGCAATGGGGAGGTGGTCCCAGCTGTGAATGGCTGTTTGACTGGCAGCCTGTCCTGGCATCCCCATCAGACCTGACCCACTGACCCAATAAACAGCTCAGCCACACATGAATGGACCAAATGCAGCCCTGCAGCCTTGGCTGTGAGCTTCTGAAGGCAGGACCCTGTAAAGGTGTGTTTTGGGTCACGTAGGAACTTCAGAGATACCCACCTTTGGGCTGTTTCTATAAAATCCCAACAGCCAACCTCCTCAATCCAAACCACTTAGGTCATACCATTTGCCGCCTCTCTGCCTAAATCCAAAGCTTTCCAAAGGAAAACCTAACCATGCAAACAGAAAAGAGCCACTTTGTATTTCTGAAGCAAGCACCTGCAGCCTGGGCTGGAGCTTTCTGGGACAGGAAATGCTCAGACCGTGCCAAAGCCGAATTGCTGGGACCGGGATGCTCCGGGGCCAGCTCTGGAGTCTGAATGCTGCGGGATAGAGGTGGAGATGCTGTGGGGTCAGGATGCTGTGGGACGAGGGTCGGGATGCTGTGAGGTCAGGATGCTGTGGTGTCGGGATGTTGCGGTGTCGGAATGCTGTGGGACCGGGATGCTGTGGGGTCAGGATGCTGCGGGACCGGGATGCTGCGGTGTCGGGATGCTGCGGGTCAGGATGCTGCGGGTCAGGATGCTGCGGGTCAGGATGCTGCGGGACTGGGATGTTGCGGGTCAGGATCCTGCGGGACCGGGATGCTGCGGGGCCAGGGCCGGCCCTGAGCAGCCGCCGCCCTCGCCGCAGACACGGTCCGACCCTTCCCGGTCCGCCCGAAAGCGCGGGAGGACGGGAGCAGGACGGAGCTAGGAGGACCCCGTGTGACCGGTGATCCCAACTACAGGCGGTGTAATTCCCCGCACGGATGCTGCGAACAATTTCTCGGAGGGCTCCTGGTTGCTTGGGCTTTTTTGACTGTTTCACTGCGTCTCTTTTTCTTTTTAGAGGAGAAAATATCAAGGAAGCCTTGGCCATCTCTAAAATCTAACTGGATTTGGTTTTCTCCTCTACTTGGAAGTGGGAATGTGGCAGTGGCTAATGTGCAGCAAGGGTATGAACTACAAGGGGATGTCCGGGGTCTGCCCCCCAGGAGCAGGGCAGGGCATCATCCCCTCGGCCCTGTCCAAGCACTCCTCTCTGGACAGGGAATATGTCCAGCAGAAGGGGCCAGTCCTGGCCTCGCTGAAGAGAGGACTGTGGTAGTAATGTCCCCCCAGCCCCCTGAAATGTTCCCCTCCTGGCCTCAGGCTGCAAAGTTCACGTTTCACGTGTGCACAAACACACAATGAAAATAATGATCATATTATAATGTATAGTAAAATTGCTGCTGGCTCAATCTACGTATTATATATTGAGTGATTACTTTTGTATATGGTTATAATACTTAATAACCTTTGGCTTACATATCTGTGTGTGTGCACCATCCCATTTATTATATGAATACTCATATACCCCCAAGCATAAAAGATAGAGCCCTTCCCTTGCTGCACTGTTGAGCTTTGCCACAGTCCAGTGTGGCTCAGGGGTTAATGAAGAGCCAGCCCCTTCCTCCAAGTGCCCCCAGCAGCTCCAGCCTTCTGAGTGTGGTGGGCACTCTGCCTGTGCTGTGGGTCTGTGCTATGGAGCTGCTGGCCCCATCCCTCATGGCCCACGTGAAGCTGTTGAGTTTCTCCTTCCCGTGGAGTAAAATGCAGCTTCAGTGATCAGGTTTCCTTCCAGACTTTCCTGTGCGCCACAGATTGGGTTGTTTACCAGCTGGAGGATTAAATAGACTTTCATTGAAGAGAAAAATAAAGTGTGTTCAAGTATGTCTTGGAAGCAGTGTCTCCCTTGAAGGAGGCTTTTCAGACTTACTGTGTTTGCTGGCTGGCACTTCACTTGTCCCTGGTAAAGAAGCTCCATCTCACAGAGATGGAAAATTACTGTGTTAGGATGGAGGCAGTGAGTGGAAGCAGTGGGGGAAGAAAAAGAAATGATTTTACTATCCCTGGAAACAAACCCCTGCTCCCATCTGCATCTACAGATGGTGACAGCCCCTTCTTTACCTGCAAATAAAAACCCTCATGCACCCAGGAATGGGGGAACCCCTGGCTGACCGTCCTTCCTAGTCCAGCTGGGATCTTCCCAAGGTCCCAGCAGCCACCCCAGCACTCCAACACATGTGGTGATCCAGGGCAGGCACCCACTCCCAAACCCCAGTGCTCTTCCTCAGCCCCCATCCCACAGCACTGACATGAACCTGAGATTTACTTCATTGGGGGCAAATAGTGGCTGATGTCAAGAGTGAGCCTACCTGCACTGCTAATACAGTGGGAAATAAAACCATGGGACATAAAAAGAATTGTATTGCTTCACTGCCCACTACTGGAGTCTAGATCTAGCTGGCTGATGGCTGCACATGATTCAAAAATAGCCAATCTCATTCTCTGCCAACACTCCACATTTTCCTTTATTCCCTCTAAAGATTACAACAAGGTAAGCCTTCCACAAGCATCTCACAGCACTGGATGTGTTTCTCAGTCCAGGACCAGCACTGACCCCAGAGAGGCAGGTCAGCAGCCAAGGACTAAAAAGCAGCAAGAAAGAACTCTCTTCTTCCACCTCGTTTTTAAAGGCTACTGCTTATTTGGGAGCTGTGAGGACTAAATACAAATGAAGGTCACTGTCAGCTGAAACTGAGGTGCTGGTGGCTCTGGCAGGGTGGGTCCAGCCCAGTGAAAAGCTGGGCACAGTAATGACACAGACACAGCAGCAGAGAAGCCAGGCCCACTGCTGGCAGTGACTTCCCTGCTGGGTCAGATCGAAGACAGAAATCACTATGAAATGTCCCCACCCTGTCTGGGCTCTGCTGCCCACACAAGTGGGCTCTGAAACTGAAATTTGAGGAAAACTGAGGAAAAGGGAGGCAAACAACCCCCTCCCCAAGGGGGAGGGATGCCTGAACAACTCAGGGGCTTCTGGCCCTGCTGGGATGGCTGGGGCAACTGGTGCCAGGGGACAGAGCAGTGCTTCCCACTCACTGGACGGGCTGGGGGTGCTTCCTTAGAGGAGCAAGTTCAGATGGAGTTACAGGAATGCTGATCCAAGCTGTGCTCCAGGGTTACATATCAGCTTTGTTAGCAAAGGCCCTTTCTCATTTGTACAGAGAAAAAAAAAAGAGGAAAGAGTAAACAGGCTGAGCAGCCAAATAACTAGCCTCTCACTGCCCTTTAAAAAAAAAAAAAAAAAAAGGGGGGGGGGAGAAAAATCCCCTTTTATTGAAACCATTTCCTTTGGTTATATCATTTCTCTTGAGGCTGGAAGCAATTTTAAGTCTTGTGCGTTCCCTGCACTAAGTGCACAGGCACGAGGCTGATGCTTGGCTGCCCACCAAGGGGTGCCCTGGAGAGCAGCACATCTTGCTGTGCCCTCTGTCATTTCCCCTCATCACCTCTGAGCCCCAGTGCCTCCTGCAAGGGGGGAACCCCCAAGCCCAGCACAGGCAAGGTGCAGCATAGGTCACCTTGGTGCAGCTGAGTCCCACCAGTAGGACACAGATGGCATCCATTACGTGTTCCCATCCCTGTCCTCTGTCAACAGTGACAACCACATTAAGCTGAGTTCTGCCCAGAAATCCCCCAATAAAGGGACTTGCCAGTGCCAGGGCTTTGCTGCAAGCACGTAGCAGAGAAGCACTCATGCACAGGGATTTGATGCTGGAGCAGTGTGACTGGGGTCCCTTGCACCAGCCACTGGCTCCAGTCTACATCTTTTGCAGGACTGGAGGAAGCAGGGGCAAATCTGTGTTATTAAAAGAAGAGCAGGAGTTTCACATGTTCAGGATCCTGTGGAGGGCTGGGGAGTCCCCAGCATCTTGGTTCTAGCACCAGCCTTACCTGATTCACAAGACCAGCAAAAGCACCAAGCTCCAGAGAGGACCTCTCTGAGGTGGTGGGGACAATGCAGCAAGGAGGAGGAGGTGGTTGAGGTGTTGAGGCAGGAGAAGTTATTTGCCAGGACTGCGCAAGCCAGTGCCGAATTTGAGCTATTAAAGCTTTACAAAGTATGGCACTAAGCTCAAGTTATTAAAATATATATTAAAATGTAAGATATTAAAAAATATCCTCAAATGGCCCCTCAAACTGGGACTGGCAGTCAGATGCTTTGCTTTCCCCCCAGGCCCCCGCAGCTGCTGCAGTTGTCACCCGAGGGTGCCCTGGCTGAGCAGAGCTGGCAGTGCAGAGGCTGCAGCCTCGGGCAGTGACACCGCAGCCAGGGCAGTGTGAAACCTGCTGAAACCTCCCTGCCAGGAGGGAGCTGCTGTGCACAGCCCCTCCTGCTCAGCAGCATCAGGCAATTTGTCCTTCTCAACAAAAAAGGAAGAGGAAGCTTGGAGAAAGAGGAGGAAACAGCTCTTTTTTTTTTCCCAGGGAGTGCTTTTCCCCATGGCTGGCAGCCCAGAGCTGTTCAGCTGTTGCTGTCAGGGACCTTCAGCCATGTGCCACACCCATGCAGGGGCCTTAGCTTTGCAGTGGCTCTGGGACACCAGGGCAGAACCCAGAGCAAAGAAACACCCAAGGCCAGCAGGCACTCAACACAGCTGAGATTCAAGTGTTTCAGAGCTGGCAGGTCCTTGAATAAGGCATCTGTCTGCCAGCAGACTGGAGGACTTGACCTCTTATTTTCCCTTCTCCAGATAATTAATAAAGGTGAGGCCTAGTGACATTTTTTTAAAGGTTTGATCCATGTCCTCAGCTCCTGACTTTTCAGCATCTTATTATCTGGAGGACTGTATTGCTTCTTCAATTTCAGTAAGAATTGGCTGCTTTCAGCCCCAAAAACTTCCCTGACATGTCCCTGGTAGACCCAGATTGCCACCCTGGAGCAAGGACCTGAGGAGTCACTGGCCACAGCCTTGTGCCTGATCATCACCCAGACCAACACAGGCAGCTTCTGGACTCATTCCAGAGCAATTGGATGGTGACTGGGAGAGGCTTTAATTCTAACCTGAAACAGGTGGGTGGCAAAAAGTTCTTGGTTAGGAAACACTGATTTTCCTGAAGCCCTATTAAAATTGTATTCAATCCTGAATGGATGAGAAAAAAGCAAGAAGTTCTGCATGACAAGTTAGAACCAGAAACAGGCAGAGTCGTGGCAAGAAAAAAGCAACCCACAAATCCACACCAGTACTTTTTTTTTACCCACTTTATTTATGTGTGTGCTTCTATAAACATTTTAACTACTGGACATTTCATAAACCGTAAAAACAAACCTTCCTGCCCCCAAAATGCAATCTAACCAGCTTTTTGGTCAGACACCAGCGATGCTGTCAGGGCAGGTAGGCAGTATCCCTCGATAACCTCCCGCTGGGCATGAGCCAGCAGCTCACTGCCTCAGATCCTGAGCCTCTGAGCGATGGAGAGGAGACAAGTTTAAAGACCTGGTTGCTCTGCTACTCCAGGGATTCAGCAGGAGAAAAGTGGGGTGAGTAAAGGATTTCCCTTGATGGAAAGTCTGAGTCCGATGGAGGGGCTGCAACATCCACTTGCAGGATCAGACGCAGTGACCTCGGCAGGCTTTGGAGCAGCCTCGGGGCTGTGTCAGTGCTGGGATCGACACCACAGCCCAAATGCTCCTTCCCAGTGGCCCAAATGCTCCTTGTTGCCTTGTTTGCCAGGTGCAGGTGTGAGCAGCCAGTGCTGCTTAAAACCGTCTCGGTCACTTGCACGGGCACAAGGGCGTGGGTGCTGATTCCTCGGGGCGGGCGAGCCCGGCTTTAAGGCACCATGGGGAGGGCAGGGGGGTGGCGGGGTGGCAGGGGAGGCCCAGCCCAGCCGGGTGACCCAGCGCTGGTCACCAGGTACCCCGGGGTCCCGGAGGAAAGCACCGCACCGCACGCGGGGTGAGAGCAGCACGGGGACTCTCAGTTCCCCAGGTTCATCTCCGTGCCGTGGATGAGC